>JALGQZ010000013.1:40386469-40556469 GCA_023105745.1 Austropuccinia psidii
TATTGAAGTAAAAACATGCTTCTTTGTCTATTTGACACCTCATATTCATGGTTATGGGATATTAACCCATGGTAAGGCTGTATATGACAGCAGGTGGGATTTTGACCTTAAAACAGCCATAGCTTTGTCAATTCTTGAGATATCAACCTCAAAATTTGTTCAGTGTGTAGCCCTGTATGTTCTCTACACAATGGTACCTCATTTGACATGGGTATCATTAAATATGGCAAAGTTATCCCATGTACAAGATTTTTGTACATTTGCGTGTTTTAGGCAAAAAGCTGTATTGAGCTTGTTTGCCCCTTAACTTCTGCTGTAGTTGAGATATGAGGAAATGTATGACACCATCAAATAGTCCTGATTGTGCTCTTTCCAAAAATACCCCACTTCAGGTATCCCACACTAAAACTGTAGAAGTTAGATGAGAGGTGAATGTTTTGTTCACCCTTATTTGGCCTGAAATTGACCATAACTCCATTAATATTTGTTCTAGCTCAGTTTGGCTGTTACCATTGGATAGCCCTGGCTTAGAGCTTCATTTTGAATACCCATTTGATGGGGTTAAGCCTCTCCTTCTAGATTTTAGATGAGAGGTGAAAATTAAGGTTTATGCTCAGCAATAACTTTGAGCAGGAATAACTTTTTTATTTCTTGTCATATGGTGATGGGACTTATATTTTCAGGAAGAGGTGAGTTTCCTCTTTTTTTTGATACCTTTTGAGCTGCTTTGGCTCAGCTCCATGTTTTGGTGGTATCTTGGCTATACCATTGGTTTATGGTATTTTGGCTGTCATGCTTGTGCTCTGGTTTTGAGTCACAGGCTGACATACACTCAAAGAGTCATTCAGATATTAATGAAGTTGAAGCGCAAAGTGATTTTGTGGCCAACAATAGAACAACGAAGAGAGATGTCTCAAGTAATGCAAGCAGAAGGCTTCCCTGGGTGCATTGGGTTTATTGATGGGAGTCTCATACCATTATCACAATGTCCTGCCAATGATGGTGAATCCTATTTTGATTGCAAAAAGAGGTAAGCTGCTGAATCTTTAATCTTTATTTCAATTTTACTGAATTTTTACAAATAAGGTATTCTATGTCAATACAACTAGTTTGCAATATCAACAAACAGTTCACTGCACTACATGTTGGTTGTACGGGGTCGCTTCATGATTCAAATGTCTATCAACATATGAAAGTAGCAGAAAAACCTCAAGAGGTTTATGAAAAGAATCAGTACTTACTTGCTGATTCAGCATATGCAAGCTCTCCTTGGGTTGTTCCAGCATATAAGGGAGTTGTAGCACAGAATGAAGACAAACATTCTTTCAATTACTGTCTTGCAAAATCAAGGGTCAGAATCAACCATGCAATTGGAATTTTGAAGGGGCGGTGGTTTTCTCTAAGGGAAATGCAAAATCAAATGAGGGATAATTGTGGGATTGAATATTTTGTTAGTTGGGTTGTGTCTTGCACAATTTTACATAATATGTTAGCACAAATTGGTGATGAATAGTTTGATTTATATGAAGATGATGATCCACCACATGCAGAAAATCTGGCCAACAACAACATTGGGGAGGATGTGGTAAATATGCGTGAAAAAATTAAACCAATTACTTTGGCATGGAAAAATAGTCAATTGTAAATCTCATCAGGACCATTGATATATGTAATTAATTTAATGGCATACAATGGAGTGGAGATGTTATTCATAATATAAAACTATTTAAAATTAATATTTTTTAGTTCTTTTTTTATCCTGCATACTTCTTTCAAAGTACCCATTGACTTTTGAACTAATTTCTGTGGGTGTCATTGCGAGCCTTTGAGATATGACCACATACCCAATAAGGTCACAAGAAAGACTCAGAATAATTATACTAAAATTACTTAGAATAATTATACATTAAAAATAATTACTTCCAAAATACAAAAATACCATAAATTGGTACAAACATTAGTTTAACTAAAAAACCAATGAATAAACATGTGAAATAAATTATACCATTGGATTCCCCATGGTAAAATACACATATACCATTTTTATGGCATATCTGTAAAGTCAATATTTAATGAGTTATAAGGAATAATACCTTATAAAAACCATAAATCCTTATTTATTTCAAGAACCAATGAAACAAAATGTGAAATAAATTGTACCATTGGATTCCCCATGAAGGTTCACACATAAAACAATTAATGAGCTAATTTCCAATGTTAATACTTAAGGAATTAACCTGAATATATGCACTTTTTTGGTCAACGCATATATTCAAGGATCATAGCTAATATCTCTTAAACTATACAAGATAGAGTGATGAACCAAAAATAAAGTTACCACGTAATTACTGTAAGAACACAGATATAAACTTTATTTTACAACTTATAAACAAGGTTAAAACCTATGATGAAATATTGATAAAAATCAACAGAGCTGTTGATGACTTTGTTGTGAAAGTGGTCCAAACTTAAAATAAAGCACACAGTTGGATTCTACTAGTTCATTCGTGAAGATTGACATAATCTTTATTATTAAATCCAGGGTATAACCCCCTGAAATCATGATTTGAAGTTTAAAATATTGAATTTCGACAGAAAAGATGAGTTACAAGAAAAATCATCAAAATTAGAGTTTTGATGATGTAATGAAACGCTCTTGGCAGAATAATAGGGTTATGTCAGGCTATCAGAATTCACTCTCTGAATTGCTGTAGCGTGTAAAACTTAAAAGTTATTAAAGATCAAAGTTTGAGCTTAAATTGAGCAGTTATGATCACCTACTGTAACATTAAATTAAGTTTAACAGTCATATGAGTGATACAATTTGTGAATACTATTAGTTTATGATTAAAAATAATAAAATCCACAAAATTTGGGGTTCTGCCAAGCCTCTGATGTCATCAACTTTAGAGTTATAGTGATAACTCTAAATAATGGTGTAATAATGATGCAATATGGTTTGATCATGATGTAATCATCCCCAAACCTTAAAATATTGATCAATTCCAGTGGATATGATCAGTACACGTCTACTAGAAGCCTTTTGGACTCTAGGAGGGAGGTATTTACTATTAAAAGAGCTCTTTTTACTCTATTTTCCCCTCAGACGCATCAAAAACATTAAATCAATTAAATCAAAGGTAATTTATTTATTCTTTATATATAAAACCATTATATTATTAAAGACAAAAGACCACCTTGTTGTAATCATCTATTTTGACGTGATTAAATCATTTATTTAATTGTTTTTGTTAAAAATCTCTCTAAAACTCATTTCCACGTAAAAATCAAGAATATTAGTAATTTTCTTTATTTTTTATTGTAAATACAGTTTAAATAAGTTGTATTTACATTTTTTGGCGTAAAATTATTCAAAATTATTATATTAAGTGTTAAAAGTAAGTTATTTTCTCTTATTATAATAATTTTCTCTTTATTATTATTTTAATAATTCTTTGATTAATATAAATAGTATTAATATTAATTTATAACTTTAATATTGGTAATATTATTGTTATTAATGGTTTTTTATTGATAAAAAAAATTTTTTTACGCCTTTATTATTTGTTTGTAACAATAATAAAGTGCCTTTAAATATATTAATTATTTTATATTAATATATTTATTTTATTATATTATATTTTATAATATAAATTATATTATTATATTTTATTAATAATATAATCATTTTTACGCCATAATTATAATAATTCTTTATTATTATAATTATTTTTATCTTATTAATTTCATTTATAAGGACATTCATAGTACAATAAGTAAAATATTAGCAATTTTTACTTATTGTTTCATAGTCAAACCTTACATTTGGGGGCCTGGCCGTGATATTTACTTAAAAGACCTTTAAAAAAGATTCTAATTGGGTTTATCCAATAATAAATTATATTTATAATCATAAAATTATATAATAATTTTATATTTTATTAATTTTAGAAAGCTATTGAGGCATTTGGAAAGCAATTGTCCTGTCTTACACGTGGTTTTTCACATCCTTAGACTTGCAAGAACTTTCTTTGAGTGACTCTAGTTATTAAAAAAGATATTATATAAATTAAAAATAATTTTTATTATAATTTAATTTTATAAAGAATCATATTAATTTTTATTTTATTCCTTAAAAAAAAAATATAAAATATGAAAAATATTAAAAAATATGAAAAAACAATAAAAAAGTTCTTTTTATTCATTTTTATTCATTTCTTTATTCATTTCAATTTTTGGAAGATATTAAAGCAATTTCTACATGGAAAATTGCCATATCTTACCAAAAAAAAACACTTCTCATAAAAAGACTTATATTTATTTGTCTTTTTTAGTCTTTGAAGATAACCCAACAGAAGACAACCTAGCTACTGTTGAGAGATTGGTGGAAGAAACTTGTCAAAGTTCTCCAACACCAGCTATCACCAAAAGAAAGAAAGCTAAGAAATTAGACTTTCCAGGACCCACCATTCAAGACTCTGAAGGTGAGCACCTCTTTTATAATTGCCATAAAAAGAATTTTTATCCTAAAAATACTTTTAATTTTTTTATTTTATTAAATTATGACTACCAGAAGAGGTTCCCAATCCTCCATCCAATCAGATGGAGCTGGACTCAGAGGTAGAACTGATCCCTCAAAAGGGAAAAGAAAGGGCAATATCCCCAGTGGAACAGAATCCACACAAGGAAGTGCCTTATCCCAAAGGCAAGTCCCAGAAATGCCCATGATATCTGAACCTGAATTGGAGCTATATATGAGTAACTCAAATAGGTACAAATCACATTCAGAGGGCTCAAATAGACATCTACATGAGCCAGTACAAGCAGTATTACACAGTGTACAAGGACAAAGATTGGGAAATGCTGCCTCAAATACACCAAGGAGTGATGAACTCCTGGCACATCCTGAAAAAGTTTCTCAAAGAGGAGGAGATAGTGGAATACTCCAATGGATGGAATCCACTGTCATCCAAACCTCAAATCAAAAAAATCAAGGATTACCAAGCCAAAAAGAGGGAGGCAACCAAGGAAGAAGCCCCAGTAGCTTCTACCAGCAAGCCCCAAGGCAACCCACTTCCCCAAGAAGGGAAGAAGAACAAGAAAAAGAAGTGGAGGAAGCCATATTCCCCAAGCTACAGGATCCCAAAAATCCAAAAGGATGCCATGGACAATGTTTTCAACATGGCCAGAACTTTGATGGAATTCAAAGACAAAGAGGAACAAAGAATGAGACAACCCCATTTCCCAAAGAAATACCCTTGTCTCCTGATGTTGTAAATACTTTAACAGAGCTTAAAAATAGTATTTTACCTCTTAAAGACATTAAAAATATTTTATTATCTTTCCAAGAAATAAATAATAGCTTATCATCTTTAACCAAACTTGTTGTACAAAATAAGAAAGAAATTGATAACATAAAAGTTATGATTCAAAATAATAAACTAAAAGTATTAATTGACAATACTCAGAAATTAATACAAGGACAACAAGAGTTGTACAAACACATAAGTGATATGAAAGAAAAAACTTTGACAATCAATTATGATGTGAGTATTGACAATCTTACAGAAAAATTAAACAAATTAAGTATTTCTGTAGAAAAATTTGAAGAAAAGACTTCATCACACCAAAAATTACTTTTGGACCATGTGGAAAAAAGTGATGAAGCAAGAATGCATCTAAAAGATGATATTCAAAGTGAAATAAGGCTTATTACTGAAAAAATGGATAAAATGAATGAGGCTAATTTAAATATGCCAAAGTTATCAACTCCATTTTCTCATATAAGAAACCCTGTTAAAACAAAAGAGGAATTGACAAATCCTTTCATAACAGACTTGAGCCACCAAGAAAATAACCAAGTCTTAATGAAGGAAGCACCTCAGCTGAAAGAATGGACAACATTCACAGGAGAAGGTGAATATGACCACATGTCATTTATTAAAACAATTGACATGTTACAAGAAGACTATGCCATACCAGATGAATTAATCACTGCAAGATTACATTCATTGTTTGAGAAATCTGCAAAAAGATGGTATTATGGCATAAGACAAACAAATGGTAAAAATACCTGGTCTTGGTGGAAACAAGAAATAATCACCAAGTGGTCAAATGATGCCTGGAGGTATAAGATAGAAAATGCATTTGAAAATTCTTTCTTTGACCCAGAGAAAGACAAACCTTTAACTTGGTTTGTAAGGTTTGACTATGAAACAATAAGTAAAAATTACTAATTTATTACTTATTGTACTCTCATGTCCTTATGAATTGAATAAATAAGATTAAAAATATAATAATAATAAATAATTGTTATTATTATGGCGTAAAATAATTATATTATTAAATAAATATAATAATATAATTTATATTATGAAAATATAATATAATAAATAAATATATTAATATAAAATAATTAATATATTTAAAAAACTTTTTATTATTGTTACCAACAAATAATAAAGGCGTAAAAAATTGCTTTTTATTAATAAAAAACAATTAATAACAATAATATTACTAATATTAAAGTTATGAGTTAATATAAATACTATTTATATTAATTGAAGAATTATTAAGAGAGTAATAATAGAGAAGTTATTATAATAAGAGAAAATAACCTACTTTTAACACTTAATATAATAATTTTGAAATATTTTACGCCAAAAAAATATAAATACAACTTTTTTCAAATTGTATTTACAATAAAAATAAAGAAAATTACAAATTATTCTGGATTTTTACATGGAAATGAGTTTTAGAGAGATTTTTAGCAAAAACAATTAAATAAATGATTTAGTAACCTCAAAATAGATGATTACAACAAGGTGGTCTTTGGTCTTTAATAATATAATAGTTTTATATATAAAGAAGAAAGAAATTACCTTTGATTTAATTGATTTAATGTTTTTGATGCGTCTGAGGGGAAAATAGAGTAAAAAGAGCTCTATTTATAGTAAATACCTCCCTCCTAGAGTCCAACAGGCTTCCAGTAGACGTTTACTGATCATACCCACTGGAATTGATCAATATTTTAAGATTTGGAGATGACTACATCATTATCAAACCATATTACATCATTATTACACCATTATTTAGAGTTATCACTATAACTCTAAGTTTGATGACATCAGAGGCTTGGCAGAACCCCAAATTTCGTGGATTTTATTAGTTTTAATCATAAACTAATAGTATTCACCAATTTTATCACTCTTAAGATTGTTAAACTTAAATTAAGGTTACAGTGTGTGATCATAACTGCTCAAATTAAGCTCAAACTTTGATCCTCAATAACTTTTAAGATTTACACGCTACAGCAATTCAGAGAGTGAATTCTGATAGCCTGGCATAACCTTATTATGCTGCCAAGAGCTTTTCATTACATCATCAAAACTATAATTTTGATGATTTTTCTTGTAACTCATCTTTTCTGTCGAAATTCAATATTTTAAACTTCAAACCTTGATTTCAGGGGGTTATTCCCAGAATTTAATAATAAAAATTACATCATTCTTCACGAATGAGCTAGTAGAATCCAACTGTATACTTTTTCTTAATTTTGGAACACTTTCACAACAAAGTGGTCAACAGCTCTGTTGATTTTTATCAATATTTCATCATAGGTTTTAGCCTTGTTTATAATTTGTAAAATAAAGTTCATATCTGTGTTCTTACAGTAATTACGTGGTAACTTTATTTTTGGTTAATCATTCTATCATGTATAGTTTAGGAGATATTAGCTATGATCCTTGAATATATGTGTTGACCAAAAAAGTGCATATATTCAGGTTAATTCCTTAAGTATTAACTTTGTTAAATTAGCTTATTAATTGTTTTATGTGTGGAGTTTTGTGGGGATTCCACTGGTACAATTCATTTCACATCTTGTTTCATTAGTTCTTGAGATAAATAAGGTTTTATGGTTTTTATAAGGTATTATACCTTATAATTCATTAAATATTGACTTTACAGATATGCCATAAAAATGGTATATGTGTATTTTACCATGGGGAATCCAATGGTATAATTCATTTTGCATGTTGATTCATTGGCTTTTAAGTTAAACCAATTTCTGTACCAATTTATGGTATTTTTTGTATATTTAAGTGATTATTTTTAATGTATAATTATTCTAAGTAATTTTAATATGATTATATTAAAGGTATAATTATTCTGAGTCTTTTTTGTGACCTTATTGGGTATGTGGTCATATCTCAAAGGCTCACATTCCCTACCACCAAAAGAAATTGTACCACAATCTGATATGTGTGATTAGGGTATCATCCACTGTCCTACCTCTTCATTAGACTTTATCAGTCCTGAAGCTCAATAATGCTTGATTTTGTTATTCTTTAGGTTTTATTTCATGTCTAAACCTCCTCAGTAGTTTATCAGCATTTGTTGGATCTTTCTCAAGTAGCCATTCATCTTCTTGAGTCGGATTTCTATACCTTACAAGGTATTCTCTTTCTTTTTTGTTCCTTGTCCTTCTTTCTTTAAGGACTTTTACAATTCTTTTTTCTTCTCCTTCTTCCAAAGGGGGAATTTCAAGTGGGGGTTTATTTCTTAGTGGATATAATTCCTTGTCAGTTGAGCTATAAGGTTTTATAAGACTTACAGGGAAAGTTGGGTGTTTATTCATTAAATCACCTGTAAGTTCCAATTGTACAGCATTGGGTCCATGAAGTGCTTTTACCATAAATGGTCCTGCAAAGGAATCTTTCAATTTCTTTTGTCCTTTTATGTTATTAAAGTTAAGAGTTGATACTAATACCAAATCTCCTATTTTGAAGTCAGGTGGTTTATGACTTTTGTCCCATCTTTCTTTTGCATATTTGAAAGAGTTTTGCATGCATCTGTTTGCATGGTGTCTTGCTTTGTCAAGCATTATCTTAAAACTGCTTGCTGTTGGATGTATGTCCACTAAGTCCTTTTTGAGGGTATCATAAGGAAGTCTTGGATTCCAACCTTTCTCTAGCTTTGCTGGTGTTTTGCCAGTAGAAGAATGGATTGATGTCTTATATGCCAGTTCAAGTGCTGGTATTAGTGTACACCAATCATGGGTAAAACCATCAGAATCTTTGAATTCTAGCCCATAAGCACAGAATCTTCTGATCATGTCCTCTAAGGTCTGTATCATTCTTTCTGCTAAGCCATCAGTTTGGGGATGGTAAGCTGTTGAGAATGATAGCTTTGTCCCAAATAAGTTATGGAGATTTGTCCATAATGCTGAAGTGAACTTTGGGTCTCTGTCACTTATAATATTTTGGAATAATCCTGTGTGGCTAATGACTTTATTCCATATCATTATGGCTGTATCCATAGCTGTGTCATCTTTATGACATGGTAAGAACATGGGAGTTTTACTGTACCTGTCAACTAACACTAGACATGCATTATAGCTCCTGTCTCCTCCTGCAGGTAGTGCTGTTACCCAATCCATATGAACTATTTCCCATGGGGATTTTGGTTCTTGGATTTGGATCATCATTCCAAATTTCTTTCCTGTGGCTCTGTTGGCTTTTTGACATCTGTCACAGGTTTGGCAGTACTCTGCAACATCTTTCTTCCAATTTGGCCACCAAGAGCAGGTTTTCACCCTCTCTAGTGTCCTGTCTTCTGAGAGATGTCCAGATGCAACACTATCATGACACTCATGTAAAATAGTGTTTATTTGTGTTCTATCTGCTAAGGCCATAACACATGTGTGTTTTGTTCTATGGTAAAGGATTCCATCAAGGAGGTGGAATCTTCCTTCATCATATGCCTTTTTCCATATTTCATCTAGTTTTGATGAAAGTGATGGATCTTTGCAGTCTTTCATTAGAAGTTGGCTTAAGATATGGCAATTTTTGTCTGTCTTATAGCTTTCTTTAACTTGGTTAAAGAATTCTGTGCCTATGTCTGTGACACATATTTCTTCTATATGGTGCTCTTCTTGTGGTACCCATGCTGGATTGTCAAGGGTATTTGCTAAAGCCCATCTGCTAAGACCATCTGCATTTTTATGAATATTTCCAGATTTATGTACAATAGTCATATTTCCTCTATATTCTTGGATAGCAATTTGCCATCTCAGCATATGTGTATTTGGAGTCTTCATATTTAATAGTGATTTCACAGCATTACAGTCTGTGATTACATCAAATACTGTGCCATCCAAATAATAATGCAGTTTTTCTAAAGCCCACACTAGGCATGAGCATTCCATTTGGCTTGCTCCATACCTTGCTTCTGTTGGCTTTATTTGCCTTGAAATGAAACAAATTGGTCCTTCCACTGGTTTATCATTGATAATTTGTGTTTGGTGAAGTGCAGCACCTAATCCTTCTCCACAAGCATCAATGTATAGTTTGAAAGGTAGTTTCCAATCTGGCATTAGAAGAAATGGGGCATTTGTTAGTGAATTTTTCAATTCTTCATATGCCTTGACCCTTTCTTCAGTCATTTAATAAACTGTTTGTTGGTCACATAATTTATATAAGGATTTGGCAGTTTTTGCAAAGTCCTTTATATGGAGTCTATAGTAACCAGCAAATCCTAAAAATGATTGCATTTCTTTTTTGGTTTGAGGCATCGTTTTGAGTAGTACTGCTGCTACTTTATTTTTGTCTATGCCTAGACTAAGTCCAGATACAACATGTCCTAGTGCTTTTAGTTCACTATATGAAAAATGAGACTTTTTCAAGGAAATTTTCATATTCACTTGGACTATTTTTTGTAGTACCCTTTCTAGTCTTGTAAGGTGATTTTCCCAAGTTTCTGAGCAAACTATGATATCATCAATATAGATAATTAACCATCCTTCTGATAATTCTTCAGGGAATATGGTATTCATCATTCTTTGATAATGGGAAGGTGCATTTTTTATTCCAAATGGCATTCTTAAGTATTCAAAAATTCCACAATGGACTATTATTCTTAGTAGTTTCTTGGCATTGTCTGTTAAGACATTTTGATGAAAACCCTTATGAGCATCCATAGCTGTGATGAACTTAGCTTGTGACAATTGGGTCAATGTCTCATGGATTCTGGGTATTGGATATCTGTCTGGAATGGTATAGGTATTCAGGGCTCTGAAGTCTCCTACCATCCTTGATTTTCCATTATGCCAAGTTATAATGACAGGTGTAGTAACTTCTACTTGTTCATTATGTCCAACCTTTCTTAATACTCCAAGGTCCATTAATTCTTCAATGTGCACCTCTAAGGCTTCTCTAGCCCTTGGACTGGCTGGATAAGCAGGTCTTCTTAATAAAGGTGGGTAAGGCCTTTCTACATTAAGAATTATATCCACTTCATGTCCAATTATGGCACCTAGTGGCTCTTTGTCAGTTGCAAAGGCATTTTTATACTTAAATAAGAGGTCAATCAATTTTTCTTTCATTTTTTCTGTTAATTATTGATTGAATTCTGCCTCTTTAAGTTGTTCAGATATAAAAAGTTCTTTTTCTGGAATTTTTTCTTCCTTCTTAAAAACTGTGATTTGTTTTTTGTTATTTAAGAAGCCAAACTTTTGTCTTTTGTTATCTCCTATGGTAAAATATCTGTCTTTTTGGTTGGAGATATCTATACCATAGATTGATAAGTAGTCATTCCCAAGTATGAAATGATTACTAGTACAGTTGTCCATTACTACAAACTCTACTTTAATTCTGAAATATTGTGAGGGATGAGGAAAAATTAGTGTTAAATCAATTATTCCAAGGGGCTTCATGCTCTCACTTGCACTACTAAATTTGACACCTTGTATTGGCATAAGTTTTTCTTGCCAGTTTGGGACAATGGTTTTTAAATAAACTTTGCCAACACAGGTGCAATATGCTCCTGTATCTAAGTTAACTTTTCCTTCTTGGTTATCAACCATAACAATACTTATACTTGATTTTCCAGCTGTATATCCCATTCCTCTTGCAGGTTTGGTTCTATACATTTTGGCATCTTTTATGTTTGTCAGGTTTGTGTCAGATGTTCCAACTTGTGGTAAGTTTGAATTAACATCCAGTACTTCATAAATTATATCAATATTATTAATTTGTGCATTAATTATATTGATTTCATCACTTTCAGAGCTTTCTGACTCTTCTGTCTCTTTTTCAGAGTCAGATTCCTCTTCTTTGTCATTGTGGTTTTCTGTTTCCATAATTTCATTAATCTTTGCTTTTTTAAGGCAATTATTGGCTAAGTGTCCAATACCTCCACATTTATGGCATTTTCTTTGCTCATTATTGTTGGATGTATTGGGCTTAAAGGATTCTTTTGATTTATCTTTTTTGATAAATGGTTTATTTGGGCTTTTAATGTCCAATTTTTTCCAAGTCCTGCCAATTTTTGTTCTTGTCACTATATCTTCTAGTGCATTTATATACTCTTCTGTGGAGCATGGTTCTATACACTTGCTTCTTAGGGCATGTTCTAGTTCCCCTCCACATTTTTTAAGTATTTTCATGTGCACCATCTTTTGTGACATTTCTGGGTACAGTGCATTAAGCCTTTCAACTTGTTTCAAGAACCAAGTTAAAGGTTTGTCTTTCTCTGGGTCAAAAAAAGAGTTTTCAAATGCATTTTCTATCTTATACCTCCAGGCATCATTTGCCCACTTGGTGATTATTTCTTGTTTCCACCAAGACCAGGTATTTTTACCATTTGTTTGTCTTATGCCATAATACCATCTTTTTGCAGATTTCTCAAACAATGAATGTAATCTTGCAGTGATTAATTCATCTGGTATGGCATAGTATTCTTGTAACATGTCAATTGTTTTAATAAATGACATGTGGTCATATTCACCTTCTCCTGTGAATGTTGGCCATTCCTTCAATTGAGGTGCTTCCTTCATTAAGACTTGGTTATTATCTTGGTGACTCAAGTCTGTTATGAAAGGATTTGACAATTCCTCTTTTGTTTTAACAGGGATTCTTACATGAGGAAATGGTGTTGATAACTTTGGCATATTTAAATTAGCCTCATTAATTTTATCCATTTTTTCAGTAATAAGCCTTATTTCACTCTGAATATCATCTTTTAGATGCATTCTTGCTTCATCACTTTTTTCCACATGGTCCAAAAGTAATTTTTGGTGTGATGAAGTCTTTTCTTCAAATGTTTCTACAGAAATACTTAATTTATTTAATTTTTCTGTAAGATTGTCAATACTCACATCATAATTGATTGTCAAAGTCTTGTATTTGATATCTTTTATGTATTTATACAATTCTTGTTGTCCTTGTATTAATTTTTGAGTATAATCAATTAAATTCTTTGGTTTATTATTTTCAACAATAAACTTAATGTTGTCAATTTCTTTCTTGTTTTGCACAACAATTTTTGTTAAAGAAGATAAATTGTTATTAATTTCTTGTAGTGATAATAAACTATCTTTAATTTCTTTTAGAGGTAATATACTATTTTTAATTTCTGTTAAAGTATTTACAACATCTTTGGACAAGGGTATTTCTTTGGGAAATGAGGTTGTCTCATTCTTTGCTCTTCCTTGTCCTTGAATTCCATTAAGGTTCTGGCCATGTTGAAAACATTGTACAAGGCATCCTTTTGGATTCTTGGGATCCTGTAGCTTGGGGAATATGGTTTCTTCCAATGCTTTTTCTTGTTCTTCTTCCCTTCTTGGGGCTTGCTGGTAGAAGCTACTGGGGCTTCTTCCTTGGTTGGCTCCCTCTTTTTGGCGGGGTAATCCTTGATTTTTTTGATTTGAGGTTTGGATGACAGTGGATTCCATCCATTGGCGTATTTCACTATCTCGTCCTCTTTGAGAAACGTTTTCAGGATGTGCCAGGAGTTCATCACTCCTTGGTGTATTTGAGGCAGCATTTCCCAATCTTTGTCCTTGTACACTGTGTAATACTGCTTGTACTGGCTCATGTAGATGTCTATTTGAGCCCTCTGAATGTGATTTGTACCTATTTGAGTTACTCATATATAGCTCCAATTCAGGTTCAGATATCATGGGCATTTCTGGGACTTGCCTTTGGGATAAGGCACTTCCTTGTGTGGATTCTGTTCCACTGGGGATATTGCCCTTTCTTTTCCCTTTTGAGGGATCAGTTCTACCTCTGAGTCCAGCTCCATCTGATTGGATGGAGGATTGGGAACCTCTTCTGGTAGTCATAATTTAATAAAATAAAAAATTAAAAGTATTTTTAGGATAAAAATTCTTTTTATGGCAATTATAAAAGAGGTGCTCACCTTCAGAGTCTTGAATGGTGGGTCCTGGAAAGTCTAATTTCTTAGCTTTCTTTCTTTTGGTGATAACTGGTGTTGGAGAACTTTGACAAGTTTCTTCCACCAATCTCTCAACAGTAGCTAGGTTGTCTTCTGTTGGGTTATCTTCAAAGACTAAAAAAGACAAATAAATATAAGTCTTTTTATAAGAATTGTTATTTTTTGGTAAGATATGGCAATTTTACACGTAGAAATTGCTTTTATATCTTTAAAAACTTAAAATGAATAAAGAAATGAATAAAAATTAATAAAAAAAAGAACTTTTTTTTTATTGGTTTTTTAATATTTTTAATATTTTTATTTTTAAAGAATAAAATAAAAAATGAATATGATTCTTTTATAAAATTAAATTATAAAAAATTATTTTTAATTTATAAATTATCTTTTTTAATCACTACAGTCACTCAAAAAAAGTTCTTCCAAGTCTCAGGATGTGAAAAAACCACGTGTAAGACAGTACAATTGCTTTCCAACTGCCTCAATAGCTTTTAAAATCAATAAAATATAAAATTATTATATAATTTTATGATTATAAATATAAATTATTATTGGATAAACCCAATTAGAATATTTTTAAAGGTCTTTTAAGTAAATATCACGGCCAGGCCCCCAAATGTAAGGTTTGACTATGAAACAACAAGTAAAAATTACTAATTTATTACTTATTGTACTCTGAATGTCCTTATGAATTGAATAAATAAGATTAAAAATATAATAATAATAAATAATTATTATTATTATGGTGTAAAATAATTATATTATTAAATAAATATAATAATATAATTTATATTATGAAAATATAATATAATAAATAAATATATTAATATAAAATAATTAATATATTTAAAAAACTCTTTATTATTGTTACCAACAAATAATAAAGGCGTAAAAAATTGCTTTTTATTAATAAAAAACAATTAATAACAATAATATTACTAATATTAAAGTTATGAATTAATATAAATACTATTTATATTAATTAAAGAATTATTAAGAGAGTAATAATAGAGAAATTATTATAATAAGAGAAAATAACCTACTTTTAACACTTAATCTAATAATTTTGAAATATTTTATGCCAAAAAAATATAAATAAAACTTTTTTCAAATTGTATTTACAATAAAAATAAAGAAAATTACAAATTATTCTGGATTTTAACGTGGAAATGAGTTTTTAAAGCGATTTTTAGCAAAAACAATTAAATAAATGATTTAATCACGTCAAAATAGATGATTAAAACAAGGTTGTCTTTGGTCTTTAATAATATAATTGTTTTATATATAAAGAATAAAGAAATTACCTTTGATTTAATTGATTTAATGTTTTTGATGCGTCTGAGGGGAAAATAGAGTAAAAAGAGCTCTATTTATAGTAAATACCTCCCTCCTAGAGTCCAACAGGCTTCTAGTAGACGTGTAATGATCATACCCACTGGAATTGATCAATATTTTAAGATTTGGAGATGATTACATCATTATCAAACCATATTACATCATTATTACACCATTATTTAGAGTTATCACTATAACTCTAAGTTTGATGACATCAGAGGCTTATCAGAACCCCAAATTTCGTGGATTTTATTATTTCTAATCATAAACTAATAGTATTCACCAATTTTATCACTCTTAAGACTGTTAAACTTAAATTAAGGTTACAGTGTGTGATCATAACTGCTCAAATTAAGCTCAAACTTTGATCCTCAATAACTTTCAAGATTTACACGCTACAGCAATTCAGAGAGTGAATTCTTATAGCCTGGCATACCCGTATTATGCTGCCAAGAGCTTTTCATTACATCATCAAAACTCCAATTTTGATGATTTTTCTTGTAACTCATCTCTTCTGTCGAAATTCAATATTTTAAACTTCAAACCTTGATTTCAGGGGGACATACCCTGAATTTAATAATAAAGATTACATCATTCTTCACGAATGAACTAGTAGAATCACACTGTATAATGTTTTATAAGTTTGGAACACTTTCACAACAAAGTGGTCAACAGCTCTGTTGATTTTTATCAATATTTCATCATAGGTTTTAACCTTGTTTATAATTTTTGAAATAAAGTTCATATCTGTGTTCTTACAGTAATTACGTGGTAACTTTATTTTTGGTTCATCATTCTATCATGTATAGTTTAGGAGATATTAGCTATGATCCTTGAATATATGCATTGACCAAAAAAGTGCATATATTCAGGTTAATTCCTTAAGTATTAACTTTGGAAATTAGCTTATTAATTGTTTTATGTGTGTATTTTTGTGGGGATTCCACTGGTACAGTTCATTTCACATGTTGTCTCATTAGTTCTTGAGATAAATAAGGTTTTATGGTTTTTATAAGGTTTTATACCTTATAATTCATTAAATATTGACTTTACAGATATGCCATGAAAATGGTATATGTGTATTTTACCATGGGGAATCCAATGGTATAATCTATTTTGCATGTTGATTCATTGGTTTTTAAGTTAAACCAATTTTTGTACCAATTGATGCTATTTTTTGTATATTTAAGTAATTATTTTTAATGTATAATTATTCTAAGCAATTTTCATATGATTATATTAAGGATATAATTATTGTTAGTCTTTTTTGTGACCTTATTGGGTATGTGGTCATATCTCAAAGGCTCACATGTTTGTTGAAACAAGTTGAAAAGCTTAATGCATTGTACCCAGAAATGTCACAAAAAATGGTGCATATGAAAATACTTAAGAAATGTGGAGGGGAACTAGAACATGCCCTGAGAAGTAGGTGTATAGAACCATGCTCCACAGAAGAGTACATTAATGCACTAAAAGACATAGTGACAAGAACAAAAATTGGAAGGACTTGGAAGAAATTGGACATTAAAAGCCCAAATAAACCATTTATCAAAAAAGATAAACCAAAAGAATCCTTCAAGCCCAGTACATCCAATAATAATGAGCAAAGGAAATGCCATAAATGTGGAGGTATTGGACACTTAGCCAATAATTGCTTAAAAAAGGCAAAAATCAATGAAATTGTGGAAACAGAAAACCATAATGACAAAGAGGAGGAATCTGACTCTGACAAAGAATCGGAAGAATCAGAAACTTCTGAAAGTTATGAAATCAATATAATTAATGGAGAAATTCATAACATTGATATAATTTATGAAGTACTAGATGTCAACTCAAATTTACCACAAGTTGGAACATCTGACACAAACCTGACAAATGTTCAAGATGCCAAAATGTATAGAACCAAACCTGCAAGAGGAATGGGATATACAGCTGGAAAATGAAGTATAAGTATTGTTATGGTTGATAACCAAGAAGGCAAATTTAACTTAGATACAGGAGCATACTGCACCTGTGTTGGCAAAAGTTATTTAAAAACTATTGTGCCAGACTGGCAAGAAGAACTTATGCCAATACAAGGTGTCAAATTCAGTAGTGCAAGTGAGAGCATGAAGCCGCTTGGAATAATTGATTTAACACTAATGTTTCCTCACCCTTCACAATGTGTCAGAGTTAAATTGGAATTTGTGGTAATGGACAACTGTAGCAGTAATCACTTTATCCTGGGAAATGACTACTTATCAATCTATGGTATACATATCTCTAACCAGAAGGATAGATATTTTACTATAGGAGACAATAAGAGACAGAGGTTTGGATTCTTAAATAACAAAAAACAAATTACACTTATAAAGAATGAAGGAAAGATGCCAGAAAAAGATCTTAGCACATGGGCTCTAGCAAATACCCCTGACATTCCAGCATGGGTACCACAGGAAGAACACCATATAGAAGGAATATGTGTTACAGATATTGGCACAGAATTCTTTAACCAAGTTAAAGAAAGCTATAAGATAGACAGAAATTGCCATATCTTAAGCCAACTTCTAATGAAAGACTGCAAAGACCCATCACTTTCATCAAAACTAGATGAAACATGGAAAAAGGCATATGATGAAGGAAGATTCCACCTCCTTGATGGAATCCTCTACCATAAAACAAAACACACATGTGTTATGACCTTAGCAGATAGAACACTAATAAACACTATTTTGCATGAGTGTCATGATAGTGTTGCATCTGGACATCTCTCAGAAGATAGGACACTAGAGAGGGTGAAAACCTGCTCTTGGTGGCCAAATTGGAAGAAAGATGTTGCAGAATACTGCCAAACCTGTGACAGATGCCAAAAAGCTAACAGAGCCACAGGAAAGAAATTTGGAATTATGATCCAAATCCAAGAACCAAAATCCCCATGGGAAATAGTTCATATGGATTGGGTAACAGCATTAGCTCCAGGAGGAGAGAGGAGTTATGATGCATGCCTAGTGTTAGTTGACAGGTACAGTAAAACTCCAATGTTCTTACCATGTCACAAAGATGACACAGCTATGGACACAGCTATAATGATATGGAATAAAGTTATTAGCCATACAGGCTTATTCCAGAATATTATAAGTGACAGAGACCCAAAGTTCACTTCAGCATTATGGACAAATCTCCATAGCTTGTTTGGGACAAAGCTATCATTCTCAACGGCTTATAATCCTCAAACTGATGGTTTAGCAGAAAGAATGATACAGACCTTAGAGGACATGATCAGAAGATTCTGTGCTTATGGACTAGAATTCAAAGATTCTGATGGCTTTACCCATGACTGGTGTACACTAGTACCAGCACTGGAACTGGCATATAAAACATCAATCCATTCTTCTACTGGAAAAACACCAGCAATGCTAGAAAAAGGTTGGAATCCAAGACTTCCTTATGATACCCTCAAAAAAGACTTAGTGGATATACACCCAACAGCAAGCATCTTTAAAATAATGCTTGACAAGGCAAGACATCATGCAAACAGATGTATGCAAGATTCTTTCAAATATGCAAAAGAAAGATGGGATAAAAGTCATAAGCCACCTGATTTAAAAATAGGAGACTTGGTTCTAGTGTCAACCCTTAATTTCAATAACATAAAAGGCCCAAAGAGATTCAAAGACTCCTTTGCAGGACCATTTATGATAAAAGCACTTCATGGACCCAATGCTGTGCAATTGGAACTCACAGGTGAACTAATGAACAAACACCCAACTTTCCCTGTAAGTCTAATAAAACCTTACAGCTCAAGTGAAAAGGAGCTATTTCCACTAAGAAATAAACCTCCACTTGAAATTCCCCCCTTGGAAGAAGGAGAGGAAAAGAAAATAGTAAAAGTCCTTAAAGAAAGAAGGACAAGAAACAAAAAAGAAAGGGAATAACTTGTAAGGTATAGAAATTCATCTCAAGAAGATGAATGGCTACTTGAGAAAGATATAACAAATTCTGATAAACTACTAAGAAGGTTCAGACATTAAAGGAAGCCTGATAAAAAAAATGTAAAGCATTATTGAGCTTCAAGACTAACAAAGTCTATTGAAGAGGTAGGACAGTGGATGATACCCTAACTACACATATCAGATTGTGCTACAATCTTTTTTTGTGGTAGGGAATGTGAGCCTTTGAGATATGACCACATACCCAATAAGGTCACAAAAAAGACTCAGAATAATTATACCTTTAAGATAATTATACTAAAATTACTTAGAATAATTATACATTAAAAATAATTACTTCAAAAATACAAAAATACCATAAATTGGTACAAAAATTAGTTTAACTCAAAAACCAATGAAGCAACATGTGAAATAAATTATACCATTGGATTCCCCATGGTACAATACACATATACCATTTTTATGGCATATCTGTAAAGTCAATATTTAATGAGTTATAAGGAATAATACCTTATAAAAACCATAAATCCTTATTTATTTCAAGAACCAATGAAACAACATGTGAAAGAAACTGTATCATTGGATTCCCCATGAAAATTCACACATAAACAATTAATGAGCTAATTTCCAATGTTAATACTTAAGGAATTAACCTGAATATATGCACTTTTTTGGTCAATGCATATATTCAAGGATCATAGCTAATATCTCTTAAACTATACAAGATAGAGTGATGAACCAAGGAAAAACGACCACGTAATTACTGTAAGAACACAGATATGAACTTTATTTTACAACTTATAAACAAGGCTAAAACCTATGATGAAATATTGATAAAAATCAACAGAGCTGTTGACCACTTTGTTGTGAAAGTGGTCCAAACTTAAAATAAAGCACACAGTTGGACTCTACTAGTCTCTTCGTGAAGAATGACGTAATTTTTATTATTAAATTCAGGGTATAACCCCTGAAATCATGATTTGAAATTTAAAATATTGAATTTTGACAGAAAAGATGAGTTACAAGAAAAATCATCAAAATTAGAGTTTTGATGATGTAATGAAAGGCTCTTGGAAGCGTAATGAGGTTATGTCAGGATATCAGAATTCACTCTCTGAATTGCTGTAGCGTGCAAATCTTAAAAGCTATTAAAGATCAAAGTTTGAGCTTAAATTGAGCAGTTATGATCACCAACTGTAACCTTAAATTAAGCTTAACAGTCATATGAGTGATAGAATTGGTGAATACTATTAGTTTATGATTAAAACTAATAAAATCCACAAAATTTGGGGTTCTGCCAAGCCTCTGATGTCATCAACTTTAGAGTTATAGTGATAACTCTAAATAATGGTGTAATAATGATGCAATATGGTCTGATCATGATGTAATCATCCCCAAACCTTAGAATATTGATCAATCCAGTGGATATAATCAGTACACGTCTACTAGAAGCCTGTTGGACTCTAGGAGGGAGGTATTTACTATAAATAGAGCTCTTTTTACTCTATTTTCCCCTCAGACGCATCAAAAACATTAAATCAATTAAATCAAAGGTAATTTCTTTATTCTTTATATATAAAACCATTATATTATTAAAGACCAAAGACCACCTTGTTTCAATCATCTATTTTGACGTGATTAAATCATTTATTTAATTGTTTTTGTTCAAAATCTCTCTAAAACTCATTTCCACCTAAAAATCAAGAATATTAGTAATTTTCTTTATTTTTTATTGTAAATACAATTGGAAAAGGTTGTATTTATATTTTTTGGCGTAAAATATTTCAAAATTATTATATTAAGTGTTAAAAGTAAGTTATTTTCTCTTATTATAATAATTTTCTCTTTATTATTATTTTAATAATTCTTTAATTGATATAAATAGTATTTATATTAATTTATAACTTTAATATTGGTAATATTATTGTTATAAATTGTTTTTTATTAATAAAAAAAGATTTTTTACGCCTTTAGTATTTGTTTGTAACAATAATAAAGTGCCTTTAAATATATTAATTATTTTATATTAATATATTTATTTTATTATATTATATTTTATAATATGAATTATATTATTATATTTTATTAATAATATAATCATTTTTACGCCATAATTATAATAATTCTTTATTATTATAATTATTTTCATCTTATTTATTTCATTTATAAGGACATTCATAGTACAATAAGTAAAATATTAGTAATTTTTACTCATTGTTTCATAGTCAAACTTTACAGTCATTTTCAAGTATTTGTCATGTACATTAAATAATTTATAGGTCATTTGAAAAGAAAATCCAAAATGAGTTATTTCATCATGATTGATAATTTTTCCACTCTCAATCCTTTCCAATAGGCTCAACAGGCTTCACCTTGTATTGGTGCTCAGGGGCTCACCATTTCAAGGTGGGGGGTTCTGTCACAACCATGGGAATTCACCTCCTTGGATCTCCGTATGGCATATCAAGCCACAGTCCTTTTATGGCCAATTGGTCATATCCATCACCAGTGGCCAATATGGCCACATCATCATCTTATGGACCATTTATGGCCATTTGTCTTTTGGGGCCTTCATGGCCCTTCACCTCAATCCAGAAGCCATAGCGGCAATTTATGCCCAAATGGGTATTTCTGGTTATTTCCCTCAAAACCAGGGGAAATGGCCCAAACGGCTGTTTTTGGCCATTTGCGCACTTTGACGCAAAGTGTCCAAAAGACACTTTCCCACCCTTTGGGCCAGTTTTTGGCTCAGAACCCAAAAGTGGCCAAAAACCCCAAAGGACCCAGAAACACCTTTCCAACCTCTGAAGCCATCACATCCATCTTTTTCCCCTACGTCTTTCCATCTCAAGACCTTTGGACATAATCTTCTTTCCAATGAACCAATATGCCATAAATAATGTTATGAATCATTATGCATCATTTTTCAACAGCAATTCAAAGGTGGCAATATCAAATGGTCATTTCAATATTCCAACATATCATCACGTCATCAAGGCACCCAATCATTCAGAGGACTCATCAAGGCTCAAGAGCAAGTGTTTCAGCATCAAAGACCAATCATGCCATCAAGACGTCATTGGATAATTTCATTCACAGTATTCCTCCAAGGCAATACTGTTCAACCATTCTCAAGGGATTCAAGAGGCAGTTTGTTCATTCATTCATTCAATTGTCAAGTGTCAAAGCTCCACTCAATCCATCTTGGAAACCATATTTATTTCAATACAGTCTGGATCCATCAAGAACTGTATTTAATTTTCAAGTATGGGAAATTCAATCAACCCATTTCAATTTCAAAATTAGCCAGCTGTATCAATTCCCAAAACAATCAATACAGATCAGTTTTCAGCCTGAAGAACTCAAGCTCCCAACTTTTCACATATACTGGCTACCCTTTCCACCCTGGGGGGGCTTTCCCCAGTTAACTAATATACTTTGACTTTATTTTATCTCTATTTATCTTATAATTTTGTTGAGTGAATACTGATATTATCAAGTAAGTAATTTAGCACCTTTTCTCTTATTCTTTCTTTGTCTGTCAATGGATATTTGGTGGTCATATCCTTACTAATTCCATTGTTCATTTTGGCAGGTTGAAACAGTGATTAAGGACTTCCTTGGTTGGCTCTTTGGTCATTTGGCTTCTCTTTCCTCTTATTGCATCTCTTCTTGTACCTGCATATTTCTTAGAGGAATTTATTCTTTTATTTTTATTTCTTTATTCTTTTGGAGTCTTCCAAGTGAGGTCCCTGATTGCTGAGTGCCAGGCCACTCTTGTTTTCTGTCCAAGAGCCCCTGTGACATTATATCAATTAACTCATAATTATTTTTCATTCTGTTCATTCTTTCTTTATAATTTCATTCATTCATTCCATTGAGATTATGACTCTTTAATGCTTATGAACCTTATGATTCATTGTCACCTCTAAATTTTCTCTCATTCATTCTTCATTCTGAAAATTGAAAGCTGACCCAAATTTTATTCTTTCTTTTCTCTTTTTTAAATCTTATTCAAATCAAAATTTTTTTAATTCATTCATAATTCAGGCGTCATCCTAATTTTCATTTGATTCTCAAATTTTTCATCAAGTTATTCAGACACATTCTTCACATCAAGATTCATATTTGATTCATTCTTCAAGAATTTTGATTTTTGAAGCAGAACTCACTTGATTTTGATTTGACTGATTGATTTGAAATAAATTGATATTGACCTCAAGAAAATTGATTGACCTGAAGATTTCATTGATTTTGCTGATTTTTCTTCAAGAATTAATTTTGATTGATTGATTTTCTGAAAGATTTTGATTTTGATTGATTTGAAATTTGATTTATTGACTTCAAGTTTTCATTTGATATTTAATTGATTGATTTACCTGAAGATTTCATTTGATTTATTGATTTTATTGATTTTCCTCAAGATATTGATTTTGATTTTTGACTTCAAGCATTATTTCAGTTGCCTCAAGTTTTCATCTTCAAATTTTGATTCTTGTTCATTTTATTTCATTTTTATCCTGAAATCATGCCCATCCAACACTCACCTCCTGCAAGGCAGACTAGATCTCAGGCCAGAACTCAAGCTGTTCTTACTCCAACTCCAAGGGCTCCTCTTGATGGCACCCCAGCAGTTTCTCAACTGAGGGCCAAAGTGGACAGAGGACCCATTTTGGAGCGAGCAGTACCGTCCAGGAAGGAAGGAAGAGTGCCCAGAAGATCAAGCTCATTCTCAGGAGTAGTTGGCGTATTTCCAGAAAATTCAAGGACCATTTTCAAGGGTCCAGGTGAAGATGGTAAAGAGGAGGAGGAGAACTCTGTGGAAGAGGAAGAGTCTGATGGTACTGAAGGTGTCCCTGCTCCTGTGGGGGCATCCCAAGGTACTGGAGGGCCAACTCTAGCCCAGTCTAATCAGCCAGTCTCTCATCAATATGAACCATCTTTATTGGCCATTATGCAGCAGATGACTCAAATCATGGCCAACCTTCAAGCAGCTTCTTCTTCTGGATCATCAAGACCACCTGCCTTCAAGACTCCATCTATGAAGGCACCAGAATGCTTTGATGGAACTCGGCCCTTCAAGTCAGAAGCTTCCTTCAGTCATGCCAATTAATCTTTCATAATGATCCAGCAAACTTCTCTCAAGACAGAAAGAAGGTCCTTTATGCCACTTCATTCCTCATTGGCAGGGCTGCAAAATGGATTGAGCCTTATCTTTCCAATCTCACCAATCAAGATCCAAATTACCTTCTCAATTCATGGACATTATTTGAATCTCAACTCCAGCAAATCCTCAATTGGCCACCTCCAAGAAACCTCAAGGCTCTTAAATCATTCCTTGGCTTTGCCAATTTTTACAGCCATTTCATCAAGAATTATTCAAAGAAAATTAGTTCACTCACAAGTTTCCTCAAGAAAGATTCCCATTTTCCCCTCAATGAGGAAGCTCTTAGACAGTTTCATCATCTCAAAGAGGCATTCACCATTGCTCCAATCCTTTCTCACTTTGATCCTTCTCTACCCACCAGTGTAGAGACTGATGCATCAGATTATGCCTTGGGTGCTGTACTGAGTCAGATTTCTGACTCAGGAAAACATCCCATTGCATTTAATAGCCGCAAGCTTCTCCCAGCTGAGCTCAATTATGAGATTCATGACAAGAAACTCCTTGGCATAGTCTGGGCTCTCAAGCACTGGAGAGCTTTTCTCCTTTCACTTTCTTCCTCTTTTGAAGTTCTCACCGATCATTCCCCACTTCACTATTTCATGTCATCAAAGATTCTTACTTGCTGTCAAGCTCGCTGGGCTGAATTTCTCTCTGAATTCCATTTTTCAATCACCTACCTCCCTGGCCGCTTGGCTACCCTTCTAGATGCTTTATCACGTCGGGACAATGTTTACCCAGAGAGGGGGGAAGATTTCATCAGCAAGAATCCAATGAATTATCAAAAAAGAATCAAGCAAGATGAAATTCAAGCCTCAAAGTTCTTTGCAGTCAAGGTGAAAGCATTTTCAAATTTGATTAAATCAATTCAGAAGTTATTATGGCAAGATTCTCAATATAGAAGTATCCTTCAAGATTTGGGTAAAGGTAAATCTGTCCAAGATTATTCTCTTGATTCCTCCTCCCAACTTCTTCTGTTCAAAGATTGGGTGGTGGTCCCAAATGACCCCACAATTCAACTCAGCATACTTCAAAAAAGGCATGAATCTCCTCTAGCCGGACACCCTGGCCAAGAGAAGACTCTCAAACTTGTCAAGAGGGATTTCCACTGGTCTGGCATGACTCAATTCATCAAGGATTATGTCTCATCCTGTCAACAGTGTTCAAGAAACAAAAATATTCACCACAAGAAGTTTGGACTCCTCAAACCTCTTCCAATTCCAAATGGTCCTTGGATTTGTATTTCAATGGATTTCATCACTCAATTGCCACTGTCCAATTCCTCTGACTCAATCCTTGTCATAGTAGACAGATTCTCAAAAATGGCAGTTTTTATTCCAACAATGTCTTCAATAACTTCATTATATTTGGCCCATTTATCCATCAAGAATATTTTCTCAAAGCATTGCCTTCCTTCAAGCATTGTTAGTGATAGAGGTTCTCTTTTTGTTTCTTCTTTTTGGACCAATCTTTTTCAGCAGCTCAAGATTTCAAGAGATCTGTTAACTGCTTACCATCAAGAAACTGATGGACAGACAGATAGGGTAAATCAGATACTAGAGAAGTACCTTTGGATGTATGTCAGCTATCATCAAGATGATTGGAACACCTGGCTCCATCTGGCTGAATTTGCCTACAATAACTCTGACCACTCTTCAACAAAACAATCACCGTTTTTCACTGTTTAAGGAAGAGATCCACATTTTGACTCAGTTCATATTACTCAAGTTACTCCTGCTGGAAAGTTATCAACAAAAATCCAATCAGTACAGCAAGATGTCAAGAGAGAACTTGAAGTTGCCATAAACAGGTTTAAGAGGTATTCAGATAAAAGTAGAGCAAGTCCACCTGTTTTCAATCCTGGTGACATGGTATGGCTTTCCCTCAAGAACATCAAATCAACCAGACCCACCAAAAAACTGTCTGAAAGATGGTTGGGTCCTTTTCCAATCTTGAAGAAAGTCAGCACTCATGCCTACCACCTCAAGCTCCCATCTCAATGGAAATCCATCCACCCAGTCTTCCATATTTCACTCTTAGAACCAGTCAAGACATAAACAATCCCAAATAGGGATCAAAAGCCTCCTCCTCCAATCATCATTGAAGAAGAAGAGGAATGGGAAGTCTCCCAAATACTGGACTCAAAGCTCAAGAGAGGAAAAGCATGATATCTGGTGGAATTGAAAGGTTTCAGTGAATACCCAGAAAGATCCACTTGGGAACCAACCAAAAACCTCAAGAATTGTGCTGAACTTGTCAAAGATTTTCATTCATTATATCCTGACAAGCCTGGGCCCAATTTGTCAAAAGCTTGATTCATTATGGTGCTTGGTGGGGAGAGGAATTACCAAAAGTAAGTCCCACTCCCTGTATGCACCTTTAGGGGTATGCTACTCTTTTTTGCTGTAAGCATCACCTTGGCCACTCTGTGAGCACTTTGCAATTTTGGACACAGATCTTTGGCATGGCTTTCAACTTCATTTCCAATCTTATGGCCATTTTAACTTGGGACAGTGGGCCATTCACTTTTCAATTCATTTCCAAGACTTCAAAATTAAAATTCATTCCTTCAACATTTTTTGTTTTTATTTTTATGGCACTGGTGGGAGTGGTAACTACCAAAGGTAAGTTCCTCTCCTGGTGTGCACTTCCCTGAGGGGTCTACAATCTTGTCAAAACATCACCTTGGCCACTTTGTGAGCAACTGGCATCAAATTTCTCTTTCCAGGTCCTTGGCCAATTTCAAAATCAGGTATCAACCTCCATGATGAAGATTGGAACCTCCTCAAGATTCAATTCATTTTTCTTTTCTCTTTTTCTCCTTCTTTTATTTTCATTTTCATTCTTTATATTAAATTTTATTTTCATTTTCATTTGATCATATCAAAAATTCATCTCAAAGAATATTCATTCATTACAACATCATCAATAATGAAGCCAATCTCAAAAGAAGATCAAGCAAGTCCTGCATCATATGACAAATTTTCAATATCAGTGTTATTTTATTTTCCTCTTAAAAGAACTTTCCTCTATCCCACTCTCAATCCTTTCCAATAGCCTCAACAGGCTTCACCTTGTATTGGTGCTCAGGGGCTCACCATTTCAAGGTGGGGGGTTCTGTCAAAACCATGGCAATTCACCTCCTTGGATCTCCGTATTGCATATCAAGCCACAGTCCTTTTATGGCCAATTGGCCATATCCATCACCAGTGGCCAATATGGCCACGTCATCATTTTATGGACCATTTATGGCCATTTGTCTTTTGGGGCCTTCATGGCCCTTCACCTCAATCCAGAAGCCATAGCGGCAATTTATGCCCAAATGGGTATTTCTGGTCATTTCCCGCAAAACCAGGGGAAATGGCCCAAATGGCTTTTTTTTGGCCATTTGGGCTCATAATGTGCATTTTTGTGCATTTGAACACTTTTTGCGCACTTTGACACAAAGTGTCCAAAAGACACTTTCCTGCCCTTTGGGCAAGTTTTTGGCTCAGAACCCAAAAGTGGCCAAAAATCCCAAAGAACCCAGAAACACCTTTCCAAGCTCTGAAGCCATCACATCCATCTTTTTCACCTCTGTCTTTCCATCTCAAGACCTTTGGACATAATCTTCTTTCCAATGAACCATTATGCCATAAATGATGTTATATATCATTATGCATCATTTTTCAACAGCAATTCAAAGGTGGCAATATCAAATGGTCATTTCAATATTCCAACATATCATCACGTCATCAAGGAACCCAATCATCCAGAGGACTCAACAAGGCTCAAGAGCAAGTGTTTCAGCATCAAAGACCAATCACACCATCAAGACGTCATTGGATAATTTCATTCACAGTATTCCTCCAAGGCAATACTGTTCAACCATTCTCAAGGGATTCAAGAGGCAGTTCATTCAGTCATTCATTCAATTTTCAAGTGTCACAGCTCCACTCAATCCATCTTGGCAACCATATTCATTTCAACACAGTCTGGATCCATCAAGTACTGTATTTAATTTTCAAGTATGGGAAATTCAATCTACCCATTTCAATTTAAATATTAGCCAGCTGTATCAATTCCCAAAATAATCAATACAGCCTCAAGGATCAATAAAGATCAGTTTTCAGCCTAAAGAACTCAAGCTCCCAACTTTTCACATATACTGGCTACCCTTTGCACCCTGGGGGTTTTTCCCCAGTTAATTAATATACTTTGACTTTATTTTATCCTTATTTATCTTATCATTTTGTTAAGTGAATACTGATATCATCAAGTCAGTCATTTAGCACATTCTCTCTTATTCTTTCTTCTCCTGTCAATGGATATTTGGTGGTCATATCCTTACTAATTCCATTGTTCATTTTGACAGGTTGAAACAGTGATTAAGGACTTACTTGGTTGGCTCTTTGGCCATTTGGCTTCTCTTTCCCCCTATTGCATCTCTTCTTGTACCTGCATATTTCTTAGAGGAATTGATTCTTTTATTTTTATTTCTTTATTCTTTTAGAGTCTTCCAAGTGAGTTCCCTGATTGCTGAGTGCCAGGCCACTCTTTTTTTCTGTCCAAGAGCCCCTGTGACACAGGTTTTTTTGAAAAATAAATCTCCATTTTCAATTCGGGGAAGTGCAAGCCATGTCCAGAGGGTGTGAAGACAGTTCGAAGGGAATGGAAATTCTTTTTTTGATACAAAATAAAATATACCATAAGTCCAGGCATTGAGATCATTTAAATCTTGGTGTGGCTTATTGAAAAATCCATCTTGGGTGACAATGACATTGGTAAATGATTTGAATTCTTCCTTGGGATTGGCAGAAGTCCATTAAAGCTGACTGAAAGTGGGTAATTTGGCTGCTTCCATTAATGATTGATTTTCATTTGCTTCTAATTTTGAAAAATGGGAGATTTTTGAGTAAACAAATTCATCATATTGATGAAGCTTGGTGCATTCATTATTATCTGTTTCAATTTGATGAGGAGGTAAACCTGGTTTTCTGGAGTAAACACCTAATTATTTTGTAATTAGTTAGTAATTATTAAGATAATAAGCAAAAAATATCACACACCTGCAGATTTTCCAGAATCTGAACCAGAATGAAACCCAATACCTTTCATAATGCCACCTTCGAGTTTCTGATTGGTTTTAATTTCTTGTTGATTTTGAGATAAGGACATTAATGTCATGATGAGTTTTTGGAGAAATTGAGAGTGTCCAGAAGAATTATCAAAAGGGGTTATTTCATATATGATGACAGGAAAAAAGGGCTTTGTTGTATTATCAATGAGTATATAAGGATGGGGGAGAGTGTTGAGTGATGGAAATTTTAACCATGAGGCATTGGCAGATTTCTTGTCAATAAAAATGGTTGAAAAGTTCTCATATTCTTTGTTTGGATGGCCAAGGTGAGACATAGCTTGTTTTGAATCATGGATGTGTTGTCTTTGGCTTTGGGTGAGCTTTCTTTTATGATTTGATTTGGTATTATTATCCTCATGATGTTCTATATTTGGTTTAGTCCTAACCATGACATCAAGAGGAGAAATAATAGCTTCATCATCCTTCAACTCATTCTGATTATGTGCTGAGTCTGGTTTAGTCCTAACAATGACATCATAAAAATGATTTGAAGAATGAGAGAGAGGAGGAGCATTTTTTTGAATTTTAAGGATGATGGAAGGGGGGTGAAATTGAATGACATTGCAAAAGAAACCCTTATAATTGATCCTCCCCTATATGAACAAATAAATAAAAACTTTAAACAAAAATTAAAATAAAAAATCAATCATTGGTCAGTAATGATCACAATTCAAAAAAAAATAATCATCAGTTCAACATGATTATGATTTGAAAGAAAAAAATTAAAAAAAAAATCATCAAGATGCCTAGGACCTGGAACATCCCAGGTGCATTTTTGGGAGGTTCCAGGGTGAGTGGGGTGGAATTATGAGATGGGTGGGGGGTTTTGGGAGGTGGATGGTGATGGAATGTTGCTTTTTGGAGGTGGATGGTGATGGGTGGGAGAGTTTTGGAGGTGGAAAAAATTAATAAAATATAATTCAAAAAAATTACCTATAGAAAAAAAAAAGAATCAGGTTGGAAAAAAATCAGAGTGGTGAAATGAAAACAAGAAAAAATCACTTACCTGAATTTTTAAAAAAAAGAAGAATTTTTTGCAAGAGTGAGGGGTGAAAAGTAAAAATAAAAAATAATAAATCAAGAGTTAGGAATTGAAATTAGAAAAAAAAATTTACATCAAAAAAAAAATTAAAAATTAAAAATGAAAAATTCAAAATTCAAAATCAAAAATCAAAAATACAAGGAAAATTTCACAATTAAAAGTTGAAACAATGCAAAATGAAAAATAAAAATGAACCATTAAATTAAAAAAAAAAACATAGAAAAAGATGAAAGAATTAAAAAAAATAAAACAATAAAATGAAGTTAAATACCATTTCATAAAAAAGGAAAAAAGGCATCATCAACTTTTATTTTTGAACAGACTTCACATAAATTCTTGATGCAAAACTTGCCCAAATTTTCAGTTTTGTCCTAAATTTTAAATCAATGTTGTTTGAAATTGAAATTGCAAGTTGGTGCCCCAATTACACATAAACATTGAATTTTCAATTTGGTAATAAAGTGCAGTTAGATTTAATGACATAGGATCAATAATCAAACCTAAACATCACTTTGATTTAACAAATAAGCACATATAAACTGATCACATGATGTATACCTAATATTTTATTTTTTATTGATCAATGTCAGAATTCGTTCAAGCTCCGCAACTGACCTGCTTGATGACAATGCTGCTATGGTGAGATCCATCTGGCATTGCTTTTACTTAAGTTTGCATTCCCAATTCCACTTTTCTTTTTCAAATTCATATTTCTTCATATGTTTCTTTTCCTCAAACTCCATTTGATTTTGCAACTTGACTTCTTCAAGACGTTTCTTTTCCATGTTTCTTGCTTTCTCTTCATTCCACCTCTCCCTGTCCCACTCCAAACAAGCAGTTTCACTGGTTTCACAGGCTACAAATCATGCATTTTGTAAGTAGGATTGATCAGAGTAACCATAAATCCAAAAAATACCCTTTTGCCATGATTACAGAAAATTTTCATATGATGGTGCAAACATATCCATCAGCCTTTTCATAGAGCCCCTCTCGTCATTCAAGTTGGGTGTGAATGCTTGATTACGCTTTTGTATTTAATGCATTATGTATTTACTTTGCTGGTCAAAGGAGAAATAATCAAAAATGGATTTCATAAGTATCAGGCTTAAACATACTTACTGATTCATCTTGAAGGTTTTCCACTTGAACCAAGTCATCTTCATTATTAAGCAAAGGAACCAGATTGAGTGGAAATTCCAAACCATTATTCTCCTTTAAAAAGAAAATGAGGATTAATTATCACTGGTAAAAAAAGGAAGAGGCCATATCTTACCTTATCAAGTGAAAAATCAACATCATCATCACCATTGAAGCTGTCTTTTTCTTGTGAATAATAGCTTGCAATGGGAGTGACATTGGGCTTGTGGCCAAAGAGCACATCCATTTCAGCATAGCAAGGACACATACTTTCAAGCTTTTCACTCATTGATTTTATTCCTTTACTCTCATCTTCTTCTGTTATTCCATCCCCAGTTAAATTCTCGAATTTTTTTGCTGCCATATATTTCTTTTTATATGTTCGCCATTGACCTCGGATGCTGCTTGAACTAAGGTTTAGGCGATTTCGTGATTTTTTGTTGACCTCAATGGCCATAAGCTGAAATTTATGCTGCTTTGAGCAAGGAGGTCTTCCAATAGATGTTGAACCACCAGTACCAAAACATGACTTGAAATTGGATTTGACTGAAAGCCAATTGATTATGGTTAAATAATCTGTACATACTAAGTGGCCTTATGGATGAGGCAGGCCAGAGGTGATCTTCATATCTGTCTTGATTTGTATTGCTTTGGATCAAGGTATTATTATATGGATGATGAAGTATAAATGGACTGTAAGCTGTTTGGTCAGATTGTGCAAAATGGAGTGTAGAAGAATATGTTGTACAGGTATGAATTGTGAATACTCATTTGGGTTAGTTTTCAATCTGAAATCCCAGATGCATGGGATTTGGTCAAAATACCAGGGGACTCAGTTAAAATGCCATGTGATTTACACATTAAAAGCCTGGGATTTAGTGTTGGGATTTGGGTTCCAAATCCCGCCTTATTTTAAGGTGGGATTTGTTGACTTTGACACCCCCTAATGAAACAATAATTTATTAAATTAATTTGCGGTATCACACGAAATGAACATAAAAGTTTGTCATAAATGAATAAATTGATACTCATTATTCATAAATACTCTGAAACATATTGAAAGCAACTTGGAAAAGAAAAAGTATGAGCCGAAAGTAATATTTATTTTAAGAGAAGATTGTTTTTAAAGTTTTAAAAACTATTTTTGATAAATTGAGTTTTAATTAAAATCATGAGATTTTTTGTTTTTGAATTTATTACTTTATATTTTTTTTGGTGTTTTGTTTTTTTAAGGCAAAGACTTCATAAATTATGTTTGCATTGGAAAAAGATTTCTCCAAACTAATAATAATTCAAGGTTTAAAATAAAATTAAGAAGAATAAAAACAATAATTCAATAATTTTGGAATTATTTTTTAAATTAAAAAGAAAAAAGAAAATACATTTTTAAAGTTTGATAACTGATATTTCTCAACCTTAAGTTTTGTATTTTCCTTTCTTTTGTTAGATATTATTTAAAAATCATTCTTTTATCTGTAATCAAGTTTATTAAAATTTAAATATCTATAAAAAAAACTATGTTGAGTTTCCTTTTTTTCGTTTAAATTTTATATGATTTTTATTTTTATTTTTATTGTTTAAATAATTATTTTATTTTTAAGAGTCTTAATCTTGAATTGATTTTTTTTTTGAAATCTTTATGATTCATATGTATGCTATGATATTTAAGGAACTTATAATTTTACATAAATTGAGTTATTTTAACTAATTCTTTTTTGATTTTTTTTGAAATAAAAGATAAAGAAGTGCAATCAAATTATTATCAAGTTAAAGTTCTATTATTTTTTTTAAGAAAATTTTCTTTATGAAAAAAATATATGAAATACTTAATATTGACTTCCAAACACTCGTAAGTTATATTTAATTAAAATTTTAATGAAAGTTTATTTTTTTTTGATAATCGTAAATAAAAATTTCAAGTAAAAGATGAGTATAACAAGTTTTTTTTTATATTATTTTCAAAGGATTTTTTCTGGATAAATGAATAGATAAAAGTGTTCAAATATATATTCAAAGTTTATTAAAATCTTAAAAAATGATAGTATTTTAATTCATAATTAAAAAATGTTTTTTCTTTTGTAAAAATAAAAATTATTTAAATTATTTTACAAAAATATTAATAGCATTAGATAAATGAATATAGATTTAAAAAGAATTATAGTTAGTTTTTTTTTGTTCAAAAACAAATGATGGAATATGGTAAAAATGACTATGTGCTATTGACTCAAGTTAGCTTCCATCTTGATTCGATAAAAATGAAAATTCTAATTTTCATTTCAATTTATTTTGTTTTTTCAATTTTCTTTTTCAAATTTTCAAAAAGAAAAGCACTTATACTAATAAAAACAGAAATATTTTGAATTTTACAAAAATGATTGTGGTTTCATGTTTATTTTAAAAAAGAATTCAATATTCTATTTGAATTAAGAATATCACAAATGAAAATATTATAGTAGTTTGTTTTAGGTTAACAGTTAAATGAGTAATGAGTTTTTAAGCCATGGTTATGGTTGGATAATTAATGCGTCTATTTGAATAAAATTTGTTGATAAATTTCATTTTATTTGATTTGTCAAAAATTGAAACTTAAATTTTCAAGTAATAGATACAGTTTCAAAGTCAATTTCATCTCTTATTGTTAAGGAAATTGGAAGCATGATTTAATTAAGAAATATGCAGAAAGCGTCTGGCTGCATTCTTGAGGCGCCTTTCCTGGTAATATAGACCACTTTAATTGAATCTTTCTCAAACAAGTGTGATACTAACTTAATTCTTGGACAATTCTGATAAATAAATGTTAGATCTTAATATTACAGTCAAAAAAAGGTTATTTAAAACTGAATAAAAGAATATCCTTATATTGATTAGTCAGACTTTATTATCAAATTCTCATCATCATTATTATACTTCATTCAATTTCAATTTGATTATAAAACTAATAATTTGTTTTTATTCTTAAAACAATTGCTATTGTATATGAACTAAATATAGTATATATTTTAATTAGAACATTACCTAACCCATATCCCCTGGTTAACTGATGTTATTATGGGTTATGATAGGTTCTGAATTTGCAAAGGTGCATTTATTGCAAAATATTTAATTTGGTGAACCACTTTTGTGTGTTATGACAGGCTCTACTCATACTATATATATATATATATCTTTCATATTGGAGATATATTTTTAAATTAATAGTTAACCTAAATGAACCAAATTTTGTGAAATTATGGTTTTTTTTGTAAGAAATAAAGTTTATTGGTTAGCCCATATAATATTTTAGTAAAAAAGTTCTTTTTTTGCCTTTTTACCAATTTATGACAAAAATGGATTCAAGCTTTTTTTATTAAAACAAAAAAGAAATTTCCAGGAAGATATCTATTTAGAAACTTTGGTCTTTTTCTGATTATTTTCTTGTTCCATTTCAAAAGAATGAAATTTTGTCAGAAATCCATTTCCATTGAATTTCTTTCATATTAAAAAATTTGGAAAAAGGCTTGCCTTTGCATCTACATATGTAAGATGTGTGTATGAAACTTATGATAATATCACTATTAATCAGCAGTACTATGACTGTTCTTATGAAATATGATAACAAAGTGTTATTATAACCACAATTAAATAATGAAAAATTATTTCTTTCATGTGTCAAACACTACTAGTGATTTTAACAGTGAGCAAGTAATTGTCTACAAGAATCAATTACAAGAAGATTTTAATAATAAAACTTCTTTTTATTAATATAATGAAGTTATTTTAATATATAATTATCTTTTGCAAGAATAATTATAATGGTAATTCTGGCAGAAAACTAATTTTAGGGAAAAACTTTAAGAATTAAGGATAAATCACTCACTAGTATTCCAAAGAACTTATTGAAGGATAAGATAGAGAGATTTGACATAGAATTGTGGATTTTAAAGGATGAAAATGAATTTATAAGAGTATTACAACAATATATAGTTGGATTCTATGATTTCACGTCTTTCTGATTGATTCTGAAATAATTAAAACACTTAAGAATAGCTTTAACTATTACTTACTTGTTGGTAACAATGATATATGTGAGCCTTGAGGTATATTTTACATACCCAAATAGGCCACAATTATCTTAAAAAGAAATTTTGAATTATACATAACTCATAAATCATGCATATATTCAAAATTCATCATTTTTGATTTCAGAAAAGATGAATAACTTTTTATTGAGTAAGTAAATCCATGGATTTGAGGCCAGATTTGGATTCTACACAAAAATTCACCTAGGGTAGCTCCATAGAGTGAATAAGCTCAAATTAACTCTTTGAGGTGGCAAAATGGAAAATACTTCAATACCACATCATCAATACCACATAAAAGATCCGTGAAAATTTTTGTTTTTCTTAATTTCACGCCAAAATAATGGGAAAGTGAGAAATCCCATGTTACATATACACTAAGAATAGTGTTATGCAAGTTTTGAGCACTTAATACCATGGTATTCTTACATGGACTTTTGGTACACCCATAGTGGATATCTCACTTTAAGCTTAAATTACTATTTTGACGTAAAAAATAGGCAAGGGGGACAAAAGACATCAAAGAGAGCCAGGGTACCCAACTTCTGAGGACTCAGAGGCGTGGATAGCTCCAAAGATGGGTTCCATGGCTGATCTTGACCCAATTGGTAAACTAAACCTCTTTGGGAACTTGCTTACCATGTCACAACTACTGTAAATCTTAAGAAAATAGCAAATAACCTGCTATTTTGACGTGCCAAGGAGGTAAAGAGCTACTTAGACTCCTGTAACCACGTCAATTCTTAATGACTTTCCATGGATAAACCCCAAAAGAGCAATTAAAACCCTTTTTGGACTTGTATCCATTGATTTACCTCATAGCGACCAGTGAAACACTGATATTTGCAATTCTACGTAGAAATGAGGTAAAAACTTCAAAAATTCATTAAAAATACAATTCTTAATGAATCTTTCTGAAACGTTCAGGACCAATGGAGAACTGTATTATCTATGGTACAACCAAAAAGAATTACAGTTTTACTAGTAAAATTACACGTTTTACTTACAGTCCATTTTTGACCATTCTACGTGAAACACTGAATCTTCAAAAATTCACAGTAATTAAGACCTGTGATAAAATTGGCAATAACATTGATAGCTTTGAGAAATCAATGATTATTTTGGAATAAAAGAAGATTTACAAATGTTACTCCTTTTATTCTTAACCATATTGGGGTTGTTAGTCACCTAAAAGCATCAATTAAGTAATTATGATAATCTTACGTGACAACAGATGATGCAATCATTAATCCAAAAAGGTTTATTGTTTTCTCACTCACTGGTCTTTCACTTTGCTCCATGGCACGCCTCTGTGAGCTGTTGTTGACTTAAAAGAAGCCTCTTCTTGCTGTTTTTTCCAGATAATCATCTTATTAATCATTTATATCAATATTACAAACAAGTAAGTATTAGTTAAAACTTTTCTTAAGTGTTTTATTCTTTCAGAATCAATCAGAAAGACGTGAAATCATAGAAATCAACTATATATTGTTGTAATACATTTATAAATTCATTTTGATCCTTTAAATCCACAATTCTACTTCAAATCTCTCTATCTTATCTTTCAATAAGCTCTTTGGAATATTAGTGAGTGATTTATCTTTAATTCTTAAAAGTTTTTTCTAAAATTAGTTTTCTTCAAGAATTATCATTATAATTATTCTTGCAAAAGATAATTCTATATTAAAATAATTTTATTATTTTAATAAAGAAGTTTTTATTATTAAATTCTTCTTGTAATTGATTCTAGTAGACAATTACTTACTCACTGTTAAAATCACTAGTAGTGCTTAATACGTGAAAGAAATAATTCTTTAATTATTTAATTGTGGTTATAATAATATTTTATTATTATATTTCATAAGAACAGACATAGTACTGTTGATTAATAGTAATATTATCATCAGCTTCATAGTCACATCTTACATTTGGGGGCCTGGCCGTGTTTTTTGAACCTTGTACCCTTAATTAATATATTTTTAAGCTCTAAAATATATTAATTTAATAATTTTTTCTTTCATTTTAAAGTTTAAGTAATTCTTATTTTTGAAATTGTTTTGGAAATCTTTGTCATTGAGGAATTTGGTTTAATTTTATACTGTTTTTACACGTGGTTTTTTCACATCCAAAAACTTATAAAATTATTCTTTGAGTTAGTCTGAATTAATTTTCATTCAAAATCTTAAATTTTAATTTTTTTTCTTTAAAAAGAATAATTTTTTAATATTAAAAAATATAAAACTTATAAAAAATCTTTAAAAATATTTTAAAAAGTATAAAAAATAATTTTTTCTCTTTTATAATTTTTTTCTAGTGTCTTTAATCAAATACTGTGCAGCTGGCAACAGACTCAGTAAAAGATATATCACTAGTCCAGAATCTTCAGAAGCAGATCCTGAAGAAAGTATTGAGGTGCAAATTGCTAAAAGAGGCACCTTATTTAACTCAGAAAAGGCTAAATTACCACCAAAAAGTGTGTATTTTATCTTATATTTTCACTTTTATCTTTAAATTGACGTGAAAATGGTGTATACCAGAAATGGAAGCAACTATTCAGTCCAACCAGATGGATGTGGACAAGTAAGAAGCAAGGCCAAATCCAGAAGTGCCAAATCTTCCACAAGAAAGACACATCTGGAGGATGCCAGAGTTGCCCCCCATTCCCCAAGGTCTGTACCAACAGATTTTGATGTGAATTCTGAGCCTGAACTAATTCATGATATTATTTCCAGGGCTGAACCATTTTCAAGTGGCAGCAATAGAAATATATCAATGCCAGTACAAAAATTGGTTCAGAGCAGCCAAAGAAGAGGAGTGGGAAATATGCCCAAGCCTTTGGCAGGGGGCCATGAGCTCCTACTTACACATCAAGAGCTTTCTGGGTCAGGAGAAGACCATAGAGCTCTTAGGAAGATGGAGCCCCCTGTCTTGCAAAGACAAGTTCAAAAAGATAAAGAATTGGTTGAAGAACCAAAGTCTTTTATCTATAGACCAGAAGAAAGAGTTGGGAATGACTCCAGCTTTGGAAACAGAGGCACCAGTGGCGTCTACCAGCTCCAAACCAGCTCCAGAAGTGTCCAAGGAGAAGCCCAAGGGACCTCAGAAGAATAAAGGTCCCAAGAACCATCAAGGCAAAGGAAAAGGCAAAGCCAATTGGCACAGACCTTACCCACAAGGGTACAGGATCCCCAAATTGGAGCCTTCAGCCGTGGACAGTGTCTTCAATATGGCCAGGACTCTTATGGAATTCACAGCCAAGGAGCAGGAAAGGATGAACAGAAACTTTCCACGCAAATAATTGGTGTACAAACTAGTATTAATGTAGAAATTGGTAAACTTGATAAAAAGTTAACTAGAATTGCATCAGATATAGTTGAATTAAAGAAAAATGATAAAACATACATTGAATTGCACCAAGTGACACATGCCAGACTTGACTCAATTACCAATTCTTGCAAAAGAATTGAAAACATGTGCCAAGTTCAGCATGATGAGATGGAAGAACTTTCCATTTTTAAAGTGAATAATCAACTTACAGTTTTACAAGACCAAGTCTTAAAAATAGTTGAGAATACCAACCAATTTGCTATACACTTAGCAAAAAGTGACAGTGAAAGGCAGAAGTTGAAGAATGAAATAATTACAAGTGTGGAACAAATTCATAAGAATCATGAACCACATATGCAAAGACATTCTACACCTTTAACTGAAGAAAAACCTTCTGTTAAAGAAAGTCTCACCCCATTCCTGGGAGAAAATGCCTACTCTGCAAAAGATATCCCCAAAATAGAAGAATGGTCAACATTCTCTGGTGAAGGAGAATATAACCATATTGAATACATCAGGACTATTGATATGTTGCAAGAAGACTTTAATATACCTGATGAAATAATAGTGGGAAAATTACACTGTTTATTTACCAGAACTGCAAAGAAATGGTATTGCAAAATGAGGATTGATCATGGTAAACATGATTGGTCTTGGTGGAAATCTGAAATGATTACAAAATGGGCCAATAATTCTTGGAGGTTTAAAATATAAAATGCCTTTGAGAATGCCATTTTCAACCCAGAGAAAGATAAACCACTTACTTGGTTCTTCAAGCAAAAAGACAGATTATCTGCTTTACAACCAGATATGTCTGACACTATGATTAATATGAAAATATTAAGAAAGTGTGGAGGAGAATTGGAACATGCTATCAAAAGCAGATGTGTAGAACCCTGTTCAACAGAAGACTACATTAATGCTATGGAAGATATCATTACCAGAACAAGAATTGGTAAAATTTGGTCTAAAATCCCAACAGAATTCAAGATGACCTCTAAGATTCCCAGAGAGGATAAGAGACCAGAAAGACCTGTCTTAAAGTGTCATAAATGTGGAAGCACTTCACATTTAGCCAACACTTGCACAAAAAAGACAAAAATCAATGAAGTTCAAGTCATTGAAGAAATTCAGTGTACTGAAGAGAGAGGAGAGTCTGATCAAGATTCTGCAGTCTCTGAAGATACACCAGTAGAGGACTATCCCATTGAAAACATCACAGCTTTCTTTGAGGTCACAGAAGTCCACACCCACGTGCCACAGTACAGTGAGGATTGCTGCAACCTGACCAATATCCAAGATGCCAGAATGTGTAAAACAAAACCTGCCAGAGGAAAGGGTTATACTTCTGGAGCATCCTGTATCACATCAGTCTTGATGAGTGATATTGAAGCCAAAGTAAATTTGGATACAGGGGCATTTTGCACTTGTGTGGGCAAAGGCTATCTCCAAATTATACTTCCTGGATGGAAGAACCATCTGTTACCAATAGAAGGTGTACAATTTAGTAGTGCCAGTAACAATATGTACCCCTTGGGTATATTAGACACTAATCTTGTATTCCCACACCCAGCTGGAAGTGTAAGAATGAAAACTGAAATTGTTGTAATGGATAATTGCACATATCAGCACATCATTCTTGGAAATGATTACTTAAATATCTATGGTATTGACATCAATAACCATAAAGACAGATATTTCACAATTGGGGATAACAAAAGACAAAAATTTGCTTTTTCCAATATGCCAAAACAAATATCTGTGGTATCTTCTGTCAAAGATACTTATAAAGATGAATTTGTGTCTAATCAACTTGTTGAAGCACAGATTAATCCATCTTTGTCACCAAAAATGAGGAATGAACTTATTGACGTGTTATACACATACAATACTGCATTTGCCTCTGATAATGAACCATTAGGTGCTATAAGAGGACATGAAGTTGATATTACTCTTAATATTGACAGACCATATCCCCCAGTACTTAGAAGACCAGCCTATCCAGCCAGTCCCAGAGCTAGAGAACCCTTGGAGAAACATATCCAAGAGTTAATTCAACTTGGTGTACTAAGCAAAGTAGGCCATAATGAGGAAGTTGAGGTGACAACACCTGTTGTCATTGCTTGGCATAATGATAAGTCAAGAATGGTTGGAGATTTCAGAGCATTGAATACCTACACAGTTCCAGATAGGTATCCAATCCCTAGAATCCAAGAAACCTTGACTCAATTATCCAAAGCCAAGTATATAACATCAATGGATTCATTGAAAGGCTTCCATCAAAATGTTTTGACGCCTAAAGCTAAGAAATTACTTAGAATCATCACTCACTGTGGTATTTTTGAGTATCTTAGAATGCCATTTGGCATTAAAAATGCTCCATCCCATTATCAAAGGATGATGAACACCATCTTTCCTACAGAACTGTCTGAAGGATGGCTTATCATTTATATTGATGATATTATCATATGTTCTGATTCATGGTCTTTGCACCTTGAAAGACTTGCAAGAGTACTTCATAAAGTTGCAGAAGTGAACATGAAAATTTCACTTAAGAAATGCAATTTTGGTTTTGAAGAACTCAAAGCATTAGGACATATTGTTTCTGGTTTAAGCTTGGGTATGGACAAAAACAAAGTAGCAGCAGTGTTACTTAAACCAATACCCCAGAATAAAAAAGAAATGATGTCTTTTCTTGGGTTTGCCAGTTACTATAGGCAACACCTGAAAGACTTTGCAATTCTAGCCAAGTCACTTTATAGAATCTGTGATCAACAGACTGTATTTGCGATGACACAGGAGAGAATTAAAGCTTATGAGAAGATAAGGAAAGCCCTTACAGAAGCACCTTTACTCCTCATGCCTGACTGGAATATTCCTTTTAAGTTGTACATTGATGCATGTGGAGATGGACTAGGGGCAGCCCTACATCAAGTCCAGATTATTGATGACAAACCTACAGAAGGACCAGTTTGTTATATCTCAAGACAAATCAAACCAACAGAAGCCAGATATGGTGAAAGCCAAATGGAGTGCTTATGTTTTGTATGGGCACTTGAGAAACAACACTATTATCTTGATGGCAGTGTTTTTGAAGTGATAAATGACTGTAATGCCGTGAAATCACTTCTTAACATGAAAACTCCCAACAGACATATGTTGAGATGGCAAATAGCCATTCAAGAATATAGAGGAAACATGACTATAGTTCATAAAGCAGGAAACATTCACAAGAATGCTGATGGACTTAGTAGATGGGATTTAGCCAACACTCCTGATAACCCAGCTTATGTGCCTTTGGAAGCTGAACCACAGATTCCAATTGAAGGAATTAACATAAATGATATTGGAACTGAATTCTTTGAGGAGGTCAGAGAATCTTATAAACAAGACAAGAATTGCCATATCTTGGCTTCTTTATTAGACAAAGACTGCAAAGATACATCTTTAGTTAATGCACTTGATGAAGTTTGGAAAAATTCCTATTCTGAAGGAAGATTTCACTTGTTTGATGGGATCATTTACCATAGAACAAAACATTCTTGTGTTATGACATTGTGCAGTAGATTACTTATCAATACCATTCTTCATGAATGTCATGATAGTATCTACTCTGGACACCTGTCAGAAGACAGAACACTTGAAAAAGTGAAGAACTGTGCATGGTGGCCATCTTGGAGAAAAGAAACCATTGAATATTGCCATACCTGTGACAGATGCCAGAAGGCAAACAGGAGTACAGGCAAGAAATTTGGACTTATGATCCATATTCAAGAACCAAAATCCCCATGGGAAGTTGTTCACATGGATTGGGTCACAGCACTTCCTCCAAGTGGTGACAGAAGTTATAATGCTTGTTTAGTCATTGTAGACAGATATAGCAAAACTCCCATATTCTTACCATGTCATAAAGATGACACTGCTATGGATACAGCTCTTCTTTTATGGAGTAGAGTTATTTCTCATACAGGATTATTTAAGAATATCATAAGTGACAGAGATCCCAAGTTCACATCTGCACTTTGGACCAATCTTCATAGATTGTTTAGGACTAAGTTATCATTCTCTACAGCATATCACCCTCAAACAGATGGGCTAGCAGAGAGGATTATTCAGACTTTAGAAGACATGATCAGGAGATTTTGTGCTTATGGATTAGAATTCAAAGACTCAGATGGCTTTACCCATGACTGGTGCACTCTGATACCTGCACTAGAACTGGCATACAAGACATCAGTCCATTCTTCCACAGGACAAACTCCTGCTGTAAGGTTTGACTATGAAACAATAAGTAAAAATTACTAATTTATTACTTATTGTACTCTGAATACCCTTATAATTGAAATAATTAAGATTAAAATAATAATAATAATAAAGAAATATTATTATTATGGCGTAAAAATATTATATTATTAAATAAATATAATAATATAATTAATATTATATAAAATTATAATATTGTAAATAATATATTAATATAAAATAATTAATATATTATAAAGCTCTTTATTATTGTTACCAACAAATAATAAAGGCGTAAAAAACTGTTTTTTATAAATAAAAAACAATTAATAACAATAATATTACCAATATTAAAGTTATATATTAATATAAATACTATTTATATTAATTTAAGAATTATTAAGAGTAATAATAAGCGAGAAATTATTATAATAAGATGAAATAACCTACTTTTAACACTTAAAATAATAATTTTGAGATATTTTACGCCAAAAGAAGATAATACAACCTTTTCAAATTGTAGTTACAATAAAAATAAAGAAAATTTACTAAATTTCTTGATTTTACGTGGAAATGAGTTTATAGAGAGATTTATGACAAAAACAATTAAAGAATTGATATAATCACACAAAAATAGTGATTAATACTAAGATGGTCTTTGGTCTTTAATAATATAAGAGTTTTATATATAAAGAATAAAGAAATTACCTTTTATTTAATTGATTTAATGTTTTTGATGCATCTGAGGGGTAAATAGAGTAAAAAGAGCTCTATTTATAGTAAATACCTCCCTCCTAGAGTCCAGAAGGCTTCTAGTAGACGTGTACTGATCATATCCACTGGAATTGATCAATAATTTAAGGCTTGGAGATGATTACATCATTATCAAACCATATTACATCATTCTTACACCATTATTTAGAGTTATCACTATAACTCTAAAGTTGATGACATCAGAGGCTTGGCAGAACCCCAAATTTCGTGGATTTTATTAGTTTTAATCATAAACTAATATTATTCACCAATTTTATCACTCTTAAGATTGTTAAACTTAAATTAAGGTTACAGTGTGTGATCATAACTGCTCAAATTAAGCTCAAACTTTGATCCTCAATAACTTTTAAGATTTACACGCTACAGCAATTCAGAGAGTGAATTCTGATAGCCTGACATAACCTTATCATTCTGCCAAGAGCTTTTCATTACATCATCAAAACTCTAAGTTTGATGATTTTTCTTGTAACTCATCTTTTCTGTCGAAATTCAATATTTTAAACTTCAAACCTTGATTTCAGGGGGTTATACCCTGAATTTTATAAAACAAATTACGTCAATCTTCACGAATGAACTAGTAGAATCCAACTGTGTGCTTTATTTTAAGTTTGGAGCACTTTCACAACAAAGTGGTCAACAGCTCTGTTGATTTTTATCAATATTTCATCATAGGTTTTAACCTTGTTTATAATTTGTAAAATAAAATTCATATCTGTGTTCTTACAGTAATTACGTGGTAACTTTATTTTTGGTTCATCATTCTATCATGTATAGTTTAGAAGATATTAGCTATGATCCTTGAATATATGCGTTGACCAAAAAAGTGCATATATTCAGGTTAATTCCTTACGTATTAACATTGGAAATTAGCTTATTAATTGTTTTATGTGTGGAGTTTCATGGGGAATCCACTGGTACAATTTATTTCACATGTTGTTTCATTAGCTTTTGAGATAAATAAGGTTTTATGGTTTTTATAAGGTATTATACCTTATAATTCCTTAAATATTGACTTTACAGATATGCCATAAAAATGGTATATGTGGATTTTTCCATGGGGAATCCAATGGTATAATTCATTTTACATGTTGATTCATTGGTTTTTAAGTTAAACCAATTTTTGTACCAATTTATGGTATTTTTTGTATATTTAAGTAATTATTCTTAAATGTATAATTGTTCTAAGTAATTTTAATATAATTATATTAAAGGTATAATTATTCTGAGTCTTTCTTGTGACCTTATTGGGTATGTGGTCATATCTCAAAGGCTCACATTCCCTACCACCAAAAAAGATTGTACCACAATCTGATATGTGTGATTAGGGTATCATCCACTGTCCTACCTCTTCATTAGACTTTGTTAGTCTTGAAGCTCAATAATGCTTAACTTTTCTATTTTTCACGCTTTCTTTCATGTCTGAACCTTCTTAGTAGTCTATAAGCATTTGTTATATCTTTCTCAAGTAGCCATTCATCTTCTTGAGTTGAATTTCGATACCTTACAAGGTATTCCCTTTCTTTTTTGTTTCTTGTCCTTCTTTCTTTAAGGACTTTTACTATTTTCTTTTCTTCTCCTTCTTCCAAGGGGGGAATTTCAAGTTGGGGTTTATTTCTTAGTGGAAAGAACTCCTTGTCACTTGAACTGTAAGGTTTTATTAGACTTACAGGGAAAGTTGGGTGTTTTTTCATTAGTTCACCTGTGAGTTCTAATTGAACAGCATTGGGTCCATGAAGTGCTTTTATCATAAATGGTCCTGCAAAGGAATCTTTCAATTTCTTTGGGCCTTTTATGTTATTGAAATTAAGGGTTGATACTAGAACCAAGTCTCCTATTTTGAAATCAGGTGGTTTATGACTTTTATCCCATCTTTCTTTTGCATATTTAAAAGAATCTTGCATGCATCTGTTTGCATGGTGTCTTGCTTTGTCAAGCATTATCTTGAAACTGCTTGCTGTTGGATGTATATCCACTAAGTCCTTTTTGAGGGTATCATAAGGAAGTTTTGGATTTCAACCTTTCTCTAGCATTGCCGGTGTTTTTCCAGTAGAAGAATGGATGGATGTCTTATATGCCAGTTCAAGTGCTGGTATTAGTGTACACCAATCATGGGCAAAACCATCAGAATCTTTGAATTCTAGCCCATAAGCACAGAATCTTCTGATCATGTCCTCTAAGGTCTGTATCATTCTTTCTGCTAAACCATCAGTCTGGGGATGGTAAGCTGTTGAGAATGATAGCTTTGTCCCAAATAAGTTATGGAGATTTGTCCATAATGCTGAAGTGAACTTTGGGTCTCTGTCACTTATAATATTTTGGAATCAGCCTGTGTGGCTAATGACTTCATTCCATATCATTATGGCTGTATCCATAGCTGTGTCATCTTTATGACATGGTAAGAACATGGGAGTTTTACTGTACCTGTAAACTAACACTAGACATGCATTATAGCTCCTGTCTCCTCCTGGAGGTAGTGCTGTTACCCAATCCATATGAACTATTTCCCATGGGGATTTTGGTTCTTGGATTTGGATCATCATTCCAAATTTCTTTCCTGTGGCTCTGTTGGCTTTTTGACATCTGTCACAGGTTTGGCAGTACTCTGCAACATCTTTCTTCCAATTTGGCCACCAAGAGCAGGTTTTCACCCTCTCTAGTGTCCTATCTTCTGAGAGATGTCCAGATGCAACATTATCATGACACTCATGTAAAATAGTGTTTATTAGTGTTCTATCTGTCAAGGCCATAACACATGTGTGTTTTGTTCTATGGTAAAGGATTCCATCAAGGAGGTGGAATCTTCCTTCATCATATGCCTTTTTCCATATTTCATCTAGTTTTGATGAAAGTGATGGATCTTTGCAGTCTTTCATTAGAAGTTGGCTTAACATATGACAATTTTTGTCTGTCTTATAGCTTTCTTTAACTTGGTTAAAGAATTCTGTGCCTATGTCTGTGACACATATTCCTTCTATATGGTGCTATTCTTGTGGCACCCATGCTGGATTGTCAGGGGTATTTGCTAAAGCCCATCTGCTAAGACCATCTGCATTTTTATGAATATTTCCAGATTTATGTACAATAGTCATATTTCCTCTATATTGTTGGATAGCAATTTGCCATCTCAGCATATGTCTATTTGGAGTCTTCATATTTAATAGTGATTTCACAGCATTACCGTCTGTGATTACATCAAATACTGTGCCATCCAAATAATAATGCAGTTTTTCTAAAGCCCACACTAGGCATAAGCATTCCATTTGGCTTGCTCCATACCTTGCTTCTGTTGGCTTTATCTGCCTTGAAATGAAACAAATTGGTCCTTCCACTGGTTTATCATTGATAATTTGTGTTTGGTGAAGTGCAGCACCTAGTCCTTCTCCACAAGCATCAATGTACAGTTTGAAGGGTAGTTTCCAATCTGGCATCAGAAGAAATGGGGCATTTGTTAAGGAATTTTTCAATTCTTCATATGCCTTGACTCTTTCTTCTGTCATCTCATAGACTGTTTGTTGGTCACATAGCTTATACAAGGATTTAGCAATCTTTGCAAAGTCCTTTATATGCTGTCTATAGTAACCAGCAAATCCTAGAAATGATTGAATTTCTTTTTTAATTTGAGGCATTGGTTTAAGTAGTACTGCTGCTACTTTATTTTTGTCTATGCCTAGACTAAGGCCAGATACTACATGTCCTAGTGCCTTTAATTCACTATATGCAAAATGACATTTTTTCAAGGAAATTTTCATATTCACTTGGACTATTTTTTGTAGTACCCTTTCTAGTCTTGTAAGGTGATTTTCCCAAGTTTCTGAGCAAACTATGATATCATCAATATAGATAATTAACCATCCTTCTGATAATTCTTCAGGGAATATGGTATTCATCATTCTTTGATAATGGGAAGGTGCATTTTTTATTCCAAATGGCATTCTTAAGTATTCAAAAATTCCACAATGGACTATTATTCTTAGTAGTTTCTGGGCATTGTCTGTTAAGACATTTTGATGAAAACCCTTAATAGCATCCATAGCTGTGATGAACTTAGCTTGTGACAATTGGGTCAATGTCTCATGGATTCTGGGTATTGGATATCTGTCTGGAATGGTATAGGTATTCAGGGCTCTGAAGTCTCCTACCATCCTTGATTTTCCATTATGCCAAGTTATAATGACAGGTGTAGTAACCTCTACTTGTTCATTATGTCCAACCTTTCTTAATACTCCAAGGTCCATTAATTCTTTAATGTGCATCTCTAAGGCTTCTCTAGCCCTTGGACTGGCTGGATAAGCAGGTCTTCTTAATAAAGGTGGGTAAGGTTTTTCTACATTAAGAATTATATCCACTTCATGTCCAATTATGGCACCTAGTGGCTCTTTGTCAGTTGCAAAGGCATTTTTATACTTAAATAAGAGGTCAACCAATACTTCTTTCATTCTTTCTGTTAATTCTTGATTGAATTCTGCCTCTTTAAGTTGTTCAGATATAAAAAGTTCCTTTTCTGGAATTTTTTCTTCCTTCTTAATAGCTGTGATTTGTTTTTTGTTATTTAAGAAGCCAAACTTTTGTCTTTTGTTATCTCCTATGGTAAAATATCTGTCTTTTTGGTTGGAGATATCTATACCATAGATTGATAAGTAGTCATTCCCAAGTATGAAATGATTACTAGTACAGTTGTCCATTACTACAAACTCTACTTTAATTCTGACACATTGTGAGGGATGAGGAAGAATTAGTGTTAAATCAATTATTCCAGGGGGCTTCATGCTCTCACTTGCACTACTAAATTTGACACCTTGTATTGGCATAAGTTTTTCTTGCCAGTTTGGGACAATGGTTTTTAAATAACTTTTGCCAACACAAGTGCAATATGCTCCTGTATCCAAGTTAACTTTTCCTTCTTGGTTATCAACCATAACAATACTTATACTTGATTTTCCAGCTGTATATCCCATTCCTCTTGCAGGTTTGGTTCTATACATTTTGGCATCTTGTATATTTGTCAGGTTTGTGTCAGATGTTCCAACTTGTGGTAAGTTTGAATTAACATCCAGTACTTCATAAATTATATCAATATTATTAATTTGTGCATTAATTATATTGATTTCATCACTTTCAGAGCTTTCTGACTCTTCTGACTCTTTCTCAGAGTAAGATTCCTCTTCTTTGTCATTGTGGTTTTCTGTTTCCACAAGTTCATTAATCTTTGCTTTTTTAAGGCAATTATTGGCTAAGTGTCCAATACCTCCACATTTATGGCATTTTCTTTGCTCATTATTGTTGGATGTATTGGGCTTAAAGGATTCTTTTGATTTATCTTTTTTGATAAATGGTTTATTTGGGCTTTTAATGTCCAATTTTTTCCAAGTCCTGCCAATTTTTGTTCTTGTCACTATATCTTCTAGTGCATTTATATAGTCTTCTGTGGAGCATGGTTCTATACATCTGCTTCTTAGGGCATGTTCTAGTTCCCCTCCACATTTTTTAAGTATTTTAATGTGCACCATCTTTTGTGACATTTCTGGGTACGGTGCATTAAGCCTTTCAACTTGTTTCAAGAACCAAGTTAAAGGTTTGTCTTTCTCTGGGTCAAAGAAAGAGTTTTCAAATGCATTTTCTATCTTATACCTCCAGGCATCATTTTCCCACTTGGTGATTATTTCTTGTTTCCACCAAGACCAGGTATTTTTACCATTTGTTTGTCTTATGCCATAATACCATCTTTTTGCAGATTTCTCAAACAATGAATGTGATCTTGCAGTGATTAATTCATCTGGTATGGCATAGTCTTCTTGTAACATGTCAATTGTTTTAATAAATGACATGTGGTCATATTCACCTTCTCCTGTGAATGTTGGCCATTCCTTCAATTGAGGTGCTTCCTTTATTAAGACTTGGTTATTATCTTGGTGACTCAAGTCTGTTATGAAAGGATTTGACAATTCCTCTTTTGTTTTAACAGGGCGTCTTATATGAGAAAATGGAGTTGATAACTTTGGCATATTTACATTAGCCTCATTAATTTTATCCATTTTTTCAGTAATAAGCCTTATTTCACTGTGAATATCATCTTTTAGATGCATTCTTGCTTCATCACTTTTTTCCACATGGTCCAAAAGTACTTTTTGGTGTGATGAAGTCTTTTCTTCAAATTTTTCTACAGAAATACTTAATTTATTTAATTTTTCTGTAAGATTGTCAATACTCACATCATAATTGATTGTCAAAGGTTTGTCTTTGATATCTTTTATGTATTTATACAATTCTTGTTGTCCTTGTATGAATTTTTGAGTATTGTCAATTAAGTTCTTTGGTTTATTATTTTCAACAATAAACTTAATGTTGTCAATTTCTTTTTTGTTTTGCACAACAATTTTTGTTAAAGAAGATAAATTGTTATTTATTTCTTGTAGTGATAATAAACTATCTTTAATTTCTTTTAGAGGTAATATACTATTTTTAATTTCTGTCAAAGTATTTACAACATCTTTGGAAAAGGTTATTTCTTTGGGAAATGAGGTTGTCTCATTCTTTGCTCTTCCTTGTCCTTGAATTCCATCAAGGTTCTGGCCATGTTGAAAACATTGTCCATGGCATCCTTTTGGATTCTTGGGATTCTGTAGCTTGGGGAATATGGTTTCTTCCAATGCTTTTTCTTGTTCTTCTTCCCTTCTTGGGGAAGTGGGTTGGCTTGGGGCTTGCTGGTAGAAGCTACTGGGGCTTCTTCCTTGGTTGCCTCCCTCTTTTTGGCATGGTAGTCCTTGATTTTGTTTGATTTGAGGTTTGGATGACAGTGGATTCCATCCATTGAAGTATTTCACTATCTCCTCCTCTTTGAGGAACTTTTTCAGGATGTTCCAGGAGCTCATCACTCCTTGGTGTATTTGAGGCAACATTTCCCAATCTTTGTCCTTGTACACTGTGCAATACTGCTTGTACTGGCCCATGTAGATGTCTATTTGAGCCCTCTGAATGTGATTTGTACCTGTTTGAGTTACTCATACTTAGTTCTAATTCAGGCTCATATATCATGGGCGTTTCTGGGACTTGCCTTTGGGATAAGGCACTTCCTTGTGTGGATTCTGTTCCACTGGGGATATTGCCCTTTCTTTTCCCTTTTGAGGGATCAGTTCTACCTCTGAGTCCAGCTCTATCTGATTGGATGGAGTATTGGGAACCTCTTCTGGTAGTCATAATTAAAGAATAAGAAAAAATAATAGTATTTTAGAATAAAATTCTTTTATGGCAATTTAAAAAGAGGTGCTCACCTTCAGAGTCTTGAATGGTGGGTCCTGGAAAGTCTAATTTCTTAGCTTTCTTTCTTTTGGTGATAACTGGTGTTGGAGAACTTTGACAAGTTTCTTCCACCAACCTCTCAACAGTATCTTGGTTGTCTTCTGTTGGGTTATCTTCAAACACTAAAAAAGACAAATAAATATAAGTCTTTTTATAAGAAGTGTTATTTTTGGCAAGATATGGCAATTTTCCACGTAGAAATTGCTTTTATATCTTTAAAAACTTGAAATGAATAAAGAAAAGAATAAAAATGAATAAAAATAACTTTTTTTATTGGTTTTTAGTATTTTTTAATATTTTTTATATTTTTTATTTTTAAGGAATAAAATAAAAATTAATATGATTCTTTATAAAATTAAATTATAATAAAAATTATTTTTAATTTATAAATTATCTTTTTTAATCACTAGAGTCACTCAAAGAAAGTTCTTGCAAGTCTAAGGATGTGAAAAACCACGTGTAAGACAGTACAATTGCTTTCCAAATGCCTCAATAGCTTTTAAAATCAATAAAATATAAAATTATTATATAATTTTATGATTATAAATATAATTTATTATTGGATAAACCCAATTGGAATCTTTTTAAAGGTCTTTTAAGTAAATATCACGGCCAGGCCCCCAAATGTAAGGTTTGACTATGAAACAATAAGTCAAAATTACTAATTTATTACTTATTGTACTCTGAATGTCCTCATAATTGAAATAAATAAGATTAAAATAATAATAATAATAAATAAATATTATTATTTTGGCGTAAAAATATTATATTATTAAATAAATATAATAATATAATTAATATTATATAAAATTATAATATTATAAATAATATATTAATATAAAATAATTAATATATTATAAAGCTCTTTATTATTGTTACCAACAAATAATAAAGGCGTAAAAAACTGTCTTTTATAAATAAAAAACAATTAATAACAATAATATTACCAATATTAAAGTTATATATTAATATAAATACTATTTATATTAATTTAAGAATTATTAAGAGTAATAATAAGCGAGAAATTATTATAATAAGATGAAATAACCTACTTTTAACACTTAAAATAATAATTTTGAGATATTTTACGCCAAAAGAAGATAATACAACCTTTTCAAATTGTAGTTACAATAAAAATAAAGAAAATTTACTAAATTTCTTGATTTTACGTGGAAATGAGTTTATAGAGAGATTTATGACAAAAACAATTAAAGAATTGATATAATCACACAAAAATAGTGATTAATACTAAGATGGTCTTTGGTCTTTAATAATATAAGAGTTTTATATATAAAGAATAAAGAAATTACCTTTTATTTAATTGATTTAATGTTTTTGATGCGTCTGAGGGGTAAATAGAGTAAAGCTCTATTTATAGTAAATACCTCCCTCCTAGAGTCCAGCAGGCTTCTAGTAGACGTGTACTGATCATATCCACTGGAATTGATCAATATTTTAAGGTTTGGAGATGATTACATCATTATCAAACCATATTACATCATTCTTACACCATTATTTAGAGTTATCACTATAACTCTAAAGTTGATGACATCAGAGGCTTGGCAGAACCCCAAATTTCGTGGATTTTATTAGTTTTAATCATAAAATAATAGTATTCACCAATTTTATCACTCTTAAGACTGTTAAACTTAAATTAAGGTTACAGTGTGTGATCATAACTGCTCAAATTAAGCTCAAACTTTGATCCTCAATAACTTTTAAGATTTACACGCTACAGAAATTCAGAGAGTGTATTCTGATAGCCTGACATAACCTTATTATTCTGCCAAGAGCTTTTCATTACATCATCAAAACTCTAAGTTTGATGATTTTTCTTGTAACTCATCTTTTCTGTCGAAATTCAATATTTTAAACTTCAAACCTTGATTTCAGGGGGTTATACCCTGATCTTAATAATAAAAATTACATCATTCTTCACAAATGAACTAGTAGAATTCAACTGTATACTTTTTTTTAAGTTTGGAGCACTTTCACAACAAAGTGGTCAACAGCTCTGTTGATTTTTATCAATATTTCATCATAGGTTTTAACCTTGTTTATAATTTGTAAAATAAAGTTCATATCTGTGTTCTTACAGTAATTACGTGGTAACTTTATTTTTGGTTCATCATTCTATCATGTATAGTTTAGAAGATATTAGCTATGATCCTTGAATATATGCATTGACCAAAAAAGTGCATATATTCAGGTTAATTCCTTAAGTATTAACATTGGAAATTAGCATATTAATTGTTTTATGTGTAGATTTTTATGGGGAATCCACTGGTACAATTTATTTCACATGTTGCTTCATTAGTTCCTGAGATAAATAAGGTTTTATGGTTTTTATAAGGTATTATACCTTATAATTCCTTAAATATTGACTTTACAGATATGCCATAAAAATGGTATATGTGTATTTTTCCATGGGGAATCCAATGGTATAGTTTATTTTACATGTTGATTCATTGGTTTTTAAGTTAAACCAATTTTTGTACCAATTTATGGTATTTTTTGTATATTTAAGTAATTATTCTTAAATGTATAATTGTTCTAAGTAATTTTAATATAATTATATTAAAGGTATAATTATTCTGAGTCTTTTTTGTGACCTTATTGGGTATGTGGTCATATCTCAAAGGCTCACACCTGCTATGTTAGAAAAAGGATGGAATCCAAGACTCCCAGCAGACACACTGAGGAAAGACTTGATGACATTCATCCTACAGCTTCCAGCTTCAAGATAATGCTTGATAAAGTAAAACACCACGCAAAACAAAGTATGGATGATGCTTTTGATTATGCAAAACAGATATGGGACTAGAGTCATAAAGTGCCAGACTTCAAAGTAGGGGACTTAGTTTTAGTTTCAACCTTGAATTTTAATAATATCAAAGGCCCAAAGAAACTTAAAGATTCTTATGTAGGACCTTTAATTATTGTTGCTTTACATGGAACCAATGTAGTTCAAGTGGAATTGAGTGGTGAATTGGAAAATAAACACCCCACATTTCCAGTAAGCTTGATAAAGCCTTATCAACCAGCTGACAAAGAATTGTTTCCTTTAAGAAACCCAACTCCTTTAACTGTACCACCTGTGGAACAGAATGAAGACAAAAAGATAAAGAAACTCATTAAAGAAAGGAGACTTAGGGGTAAAAATCAAAGAGAATATCTTTTCAGATATAGAAATGCAGTACATGAAGATGAATGGATGGCAGAATCAGAAATACCTGACTCAGATAAGCTCTTAAGAAGATTTAGAAATGAAAGAAGGCCACAAGCCTGAATATGTCTATAAATGTGCTTTAAATTACTTGATCTGAGTAATGTAAAGAGGTTGGACAGTGGACATTAACCCCCTTTGGGGCCTTATTCTTTTATCACTAATAAAATTGTGGTACAATTTTATTTTTTGGTGGGAGGGAATGTGAGCCTTGAGGTATATTTTACATACCCAAATAAGCCACAATTATCTTAAAAAGAAATTTTGAATTATACATAACTCATAAATCATGCATATATTCAAAATTCATCATTTTTTGATTTCAGAAAAGATGAATAACTTTTTATTGAGTAAGTAAATCCATGGATTTAAGGCCAGATTTGGATTTTACACAAAAATTCACTTAGGGTAGCTCCATAGAGTGAATAAGCTCAAATTAACTCTTTGAGGTGGTAAAATGGAAAATACTTCAATACCACATCATCAATACCACATAAAAGATCCGTGAAAATTTTTGTTTTTCTTAATTTCACGCCAAAATAATGGGAAAGTGAGAAATCCCATGTTACATATACACTAGGAATAGTGTTATGCATGTTTTGAGCACTTAATATCATGGTATTCTTACATGGACTTTTGGTACACCCATAGTGGATATCTCACTTGAAGCTTAAATTACTATTTTGACGTAAAAAATAGGCAAGGGGGACAAAAGACATCAAAGAGAGCCAGGGTACCCAACTTCTGAGGACTCAGAGGCGTGGATAGCTCCAAAGCTTGGTTCCATGGCTGATCTTGACCCAATTGGTAAACTAAACCTCTTTGGGAACTTGCTTACCATGTCACAACTACTGTAAATCTTAAGAAAATAGCAAATAACCTGCTATTTTGACGTGCCAAGGAGGTAAAGAGCTACTTAGACTCCTGTAACCACGTCAATTCTTAATGACTTTGCATGGATAAACCCCAAAAGAGCAATTAAAACCCTTTTTGGACTTGTATCCATTGATTTACCTCATAGAAACCAGTGAAACACTGATATTTGCAATTCTACATAGAAATGGGGTAAAAACTTCAAAAATTCATTAAAAATACAATTCTTAAAGAATCTTTCTGAACCTTTCAGGACCAATGGAGAACTGTATTATCTATAGTACAACCAAAGTGAATTACAGTTTTACTAGTAAAATTAAAAGTTTTACTTACAGTCCATTTTTGACCATTCTACGTGAAACACTGAATCTTCAAAAATTCACAGTAATTAAGACCTGTGAAGAAATTGGCAATAACATTGATAACTTTGAGAAATCAATGATTATTTTGGAATAAAAGAAGATTTACAGATGTTACTCCTTTTATTCTTAACCATATTGGGGTTGGTAGTCATGTAAAAGCATCAATTAAGTAATTATGATAATCTTACGTGACAACAGATGATGCAATCATTAATCCAAAAAGGTTTATTGTTTTCTCACTCACTGGCTTTTCAGTTTGCTACATGGCACGCCTCTGTGAGCTGTTGTTGACTTAAAAGAAGCCTCTTCTTGCTGTTTTTTCCAGATAATCATCTTATTAATCATTTATATCAATATTACCAACAAGTAAGTATTAGTTAAAACTTTTCTTAAGTGTTTTATTCTTTCAGAATCAATCAGAAAGACGTGAAATCATAGAAATCAACTATATATTGCTGTAATACATTTATAAATTCATTTTGATCCTCTAAATCTACAATTCTACGTCAAATCTCTCTATCTTATCTTTCAATAAGCTCTTTGGAATATTAGTGAGTGATTTATCTTCAATTCTTAAAAGTTTTTTTCTAAAATTAGTTTTCTTCAAGAATTATAATTATAATTATTCTTGCAAAAGATAATTCTATATTAAAATAATTTTATTATTTTAATAAAGAAGTTTTTATTATTAAATTCTTCTTGTAATTGATTCTAGTAGACAATTACTTACTCACTGTTAAAATCACTAGTAGTGCTTAATACGTGAAAGAAATAATTCTTTAATTATTTAATTGTGGTTATAATAATATTTTATTATTATATTTCATAAGAACAGACATAGTAATGTTGATTAATAGTAATATTATCATCAGTTTCATAGTCACATCTTACAATATAAATGATAATAAGATGATGATGATGTGGAAAAAACAGCAAGAGGAGGCCTCTTTTAAGTCAACAACAGCTCACAGAGGCGCTCCATGGAGAAAACCAAAAAACCAGTGAGTGAAAAAACAATAATCCCTTTTGGATTATTGATTGCATCAGCTGTTGTCACGTAAGATTATCATAATTACTTAATTGATGCTTTTACATGACTACCAACCCCAATATGGTTAAGAATAAAAGAAGTAACATCTGTAAATCTTCTTTTATTCCAAAATAATCATTTATTTCTCAAAGGTATCAATTTTATTGGCAATTTCATCACAGGTTGTAGTTACTGTGAATTTTTGAAGATTCAGTGTTTCACGTAGAATAGTGAAAAAGGGACTGTAAGTAAAGGTTTTCATTTTACTAGTAACATTGTAGCTATTTTTGGTTTTATCATAGATAATACAGTTCTCCATTGGTCCTGAAAGGTTCAGAAAGATTCTTTAAGAATTGTATTTTTAATGAATTTTTGAAGTTTTTACCTCATTTCTACGTAAAATTGCAAATATCAGTGTTTAACTGGTTGCTATGAGGTGAATCAATGGATAAAAGTCCTAAAAGGGTTTTAATTACTATTTTGGGGTTTATCCATGGAAAATCATTAAGAATTGACATGGTTACAGGAGTCTAAGTAGCTTTTTACCTCCTTGGCATGTCAAAATAGCAGGTTATTTGCTATTTACTTAAGATTTACTGTAGTTGTAACATGGGAACCAAGTTACCAAAGTGCTTTAGTTTACTAATTGGGCCAAGATCAGCCATGTATCCAAGCTTTGGAGCTGTCCACGCCTCTGAGGCCTCAGAAGTTGGGTACCCTGGCTCTCTTTGATGTCTTTTGTCCCCCTTGCTTATTTTTCACATCAAAATAGAAATTTAAGCTTCAAGTGAGATGTCCACTATGAGTGTACCTAAAAGTCTATGTAAAAATACCATGATATTAAGTGCTCAAAACATGCATAACACTATTCTTAGTGTATATGTAACATGGGATTTCTCACATTCTCATTATCTTGGCATGAAATTAATAAAAAAAAATTTTCACGGATCTTTTATGTGGTATTGATGATGTGGTGTTGAAGTATTTTCCATATTACCACCTCAAAGAGTTAATTTGAGCTTATTCACTCTATGGAGCTACCCTAGATGAAGTTTTGTGTAGAATCCAAATCTGGCCTTAAATCCATGGATTTACTTACTCAATAAAGAGTTATTCATCTTTTTTGAAATCAAAAATGATGAACTTTGGATATATGCATGACTTATGAGTTATGCATAATTCAAAATTTATTTTTGAGATGATTGTGGTTTATTTGGGTATGTAAAATATACCTCAAGGCCCACAACATAAGTCTCTTTATTTCAAGGCACCAAGTAATTAGAGTAAGAATGTCTACTAATATAAATAATTTCTATATGTGTAATAAAAAGTTATTCCTTATTCAGATAAAAAAAGGCATAGAGAAACTTACTGATTGGTGGATTTGTTTCTATAAGTGAAAAAAGCCTGTTAAGTGGGAAATACCTCTTGTATCACCAAAAGGAATTTATTTTTGAATAAACCTTTAAAAAATGTTTTTTTAAATAGAAGGAAGTATTGACAGAAAAGGAAATATTTTATTCTGGAATTTTTCCTACCTACCCTTTGGCTCATGGCTTATAGTTAAATTGAAAATTTGAGAAATTATGATAACCAAGTGGAAAAATATAAAATTTCTCCAAAAGAAAGTAAAAGTGCATATATAATATTTAAGGGAAATAAATGAGAGGTGGTGTGGTATGTATGAAATACCCATAAGGTAACTAATAATATTTCATACATTTGATTTAGTAAATGATAGACTTGTCAAATGGTTTCAAAAGAAAAACAAAGAAAAATGACTATGAATTTATTTTTGGTAAGCAAAGGTATAATTATCATTTTGCTTTTGGATTCTACAAAACAAATAAACTAGGCTAAAGCCACAGGGTGATATACCCAAAGTTGGTTATTTTGGCTGTTAGTAGAAGATTTAAGAATATTAAAGAACACTTATACCAATTTAGCAAATTTTTGTTAAGCTTTTTTAGTTCTTTATTTCAACTATATCTGAATGTTACATAAGATTTATGTAAAATTACAGAAATTATGTTAAAATTAAGGTATTGTGTTTATTTACTGAATTGACTAAGGATTTTCAATACAAGATGTAAGTTCTGCATGAAATAAATTCAAATTTATTTAAAGTCATAGTATGGTATTAAATGAATAAACTGCAAAAATCCACACAAAACATGGAACAAAGGAAAAAATGGCAAAAGGTGCCAGGGTACCAAAATCTTTGGATATGTCAGAGTAAAATTAAGGTCTTCATCCTGTATTGAAGTATTTTCAAATTTATTTCAGCCTAAAGCTTAGATATTGATTTAATTTCAAAGTTTAAAAGGTTTATACTCCATTTGGACAGGAACTACAAGATGCCAAAGGATAGATAACTCCACACAGGCTTTTAATCAGGGATTTAAAAACCATAAAAGCTTAATAAAGATTTAATATGCTAAAAATTCAATTCAAAAACATAAAAACCTTATCAAAAGGTAAGTTTTGGTGTAGATTTCTATTTTTATTTGTAAAAAAGCAATAGCTTGAAAAAATCATTTCTCAAAGGATTAACTTGGAATTTTCACCCAGCTTACAGTTTAATGTTATCTGTGTATGAATTAAAAAGTAAGCTTTTTTTGAAGGTAATATTCTTTTTTATTTATTCTTGAAGATCAGAACTTTTATAATTATTTAAAAATTAATCAACAATCTTATTTGAAGGATTTTTTCTTGGAAACTTATTTTTAAGATATTCATAATATGAGCTTTGAAATAAATTAAGTATTTTCATATTAAAATTTAAAAATATTAAGCAAAAATGAGGCTTAAAGCTGCTTGGAGTTAATGGTAACACTTGTAGCTTGAACTGTAATTGAGAATTGGGAGTTTTTAAGTTGAAACTAAATTTTTAATGATGTTTTTTTAAGTTTTGATAGATACGCCCCCTCTGAGAGAATCTGAAATCACAGAAGAGGTGCCTTAAGGAATAAAAAGGGCCATTTAATTGCATATTTTTACCCATGAATTAGTAAAATCAATTTTTCAAAACATAATATTTTATTAAATACAACTTGATATTATTATAAATACTTCTTAAGTGTTATTTTATTTATAATTTCTATGAATAGAGAAATGGAATATTATGTTTGATTATAATTGTATGATCCTTAAAGATTGTTTTTATTTTGTAAAATATTTTGAGATAATTTTTAAAATCCATAAACCCTCTTGAAATACCTTAATTGTTAATTTTGGGCTATTGTGACTTATTTTTATCATTTGATGAGTGTTTTTGACTTTTTTTGACAGGGTTTTATCAATAAATAGCTTATAAGTAAATTATTCATCAATATTCAGTTTTTCAACTTATTGTAGTTTTTTTTGAAATAATCTTATAATTATTATTATGCAGTTGTGTAGAATAATTGGATTATAAATGATACTTTGTATCTCTTATCGATTGGTTTCATTTATATAAAAAATATAATTGTCTCTAGTAGGTCTTCTATATTCTCATTATTATAATTTTGAGTGACTTTCGATCATAATAGATTGATTTTCTATTACTATATATAATGAAAACATCCCTCATTATTCAAAGTTTCAATATTAATGTTAACAATAATTTTATTTATTTTTGAGGTTACAGTATTTAATCATATTGTATTCTCATTTGTGGACAGCCATAGTACTCCTAATGATAAGTATTATTATCAAGAGTTTCATAGAAAAAACTTGAATCTGGGGTCCTGAGCATGATTTTCACCAATTTTTGGGACATAAATTGTATTATAGACCTTCTTTTACTCTATTTTGATGCAAAAAGTCTTTATATACTTGAATGTTGGATTTTTTTGGGACTTATCCCTTATAAATAATCTCTAAAATCTCAATAAAATGATCTTCATTAAGAATATCTTTTCAAAAAAAAACTATTTAGTGATTTGGAATAAACTTCTATTTTCTAACTAGTGGACTTTTCAAATTTCAGACTTAAAATTTATTCTTTGAGTTATTCTAGTATAGAGCAAAGAATAATATAATTTTTGAATAATAATTTTCTAATTTCAGAAGTACTCTTTTTTAAGGAAAATTGATAATACCTTTTTTAAAATCTTTCCTTAGGAAATTTATTCTTATATTATTTAGACAAACTTTATTCATTTTGAAATCATTTTCCCCTAAAATGAGTTAAAAATGCTTTATTACACAAGGTGAGTCAATTTTTAATGATATTGTATTATATAATATAAAATAACCATAATAATATTTCTTGTGATTCTTAAAGTATATCTTCAAAGAAGAAAAGCCCCAGAATCAAGTATTCAGTCCAGTCCAGAACTTAAAGGAAATTTAATCAAAGTACTTTTTGCTGATTAATGTGAATTTTTTCAGATTTTTTACTTAAAAAGTTGATATTTAGTTAAGTATGTCTCCAACCCTAAGTGGGAGTAACTACTCCATGCAAGAAGATGGTTATAGACACAGTCATACTGATTTAAAATACAAAAGAAAGGACAATAAAAATGAATAAGAGGAACAAATGGAAGATTCCAGAAATCCCAATGTGAATTTTTTGTAGTGTGGGATTGGATAAGAAATTCTTCGAAGGGGAAATCACAAGTAATCAGGTTTGAATTTCTGAAAGTTACTATGAGCAAGGTTACTAATGGTGGTTTAGCTACCACTCTGAATATACCAAAACAATCTTCCTACTGCACTCACTAATAAAAAATGAATATTATGGCTTTACAGCTGGAGAAGACCAATTCATCAGTCTCTTATCAGACCTAATCAGGAATAAGATGAAATTTAAATAAAGTAAACTTGAGGTAATGAATAAATTCCAGTTTTTTGTGATATTGTGATAAGATTACTCTATTGAATTAATGATTTTCATATGTAAATCAAATAAATAAATTTGAAACAACAGGTAATTGAGTGGGGATAATATCTTGTAAGTGTTTATTTATATTTGATGATGGATAATTTGTAAGTAGTAATAATAATTAAGCTACTTTTTAAAGCGGACTTAATATCAATAGTGGGTATTGACTAGAATATAATGTAGAAATCCTTAATATAGTATTTTGAATGACTAGTAATAGTAAGAACCAATAATAGGGGTGAGGATAACAATAAGTAATAATAGATCCCTTCTTCTTATTTTTAGCTACTGAGCATGAAATAATGTATTTTTTCTGGACTAACTTCCGATTTAATTAATGGATCTATCTGATCCATTCATCTGTAAATGATCATCTAATAGTATTGACTACCATCAATCTTCTTGTTTCTTTTACAAAGCCCAAAATGATATAACAATTTCTAGACTACCTGCTAGTTTCAGTGATGGTTCTATCTGATATATCCATCTGTAAATGATAATTTACTAGTATTTCTACCATTAGAAAGGGGAAAAAGAATTGGGTGACAGAGAGGATCTATTTATGTTGTTTGGGGTACCCCGTTTTCTCCATGGGGACATTATCTTGCACTGTAAGCCTTAATTTTACCCCTTCAGGAATTACAGATTGTGGGATTTTCCCAAAAAGGCCATGTGATTGAGGCTCTTCATTGAATTAGAAATATTGCACAGAATTGAGTGATTATTGCTGGTGAAAGCTTCAGCTGAGTATGTCAGGTAATGTTGCTTTTAAGTTGACTTTGACGCTAATGCAAGGTGGTTGAATTGCAAAGATTTTTTATTATCAGGTAATCTGATTGTTTTGAGCTTCTGGAGTGGCTGTTCTTTGGATTTTGAATATCTATTCTTTGACTGTTGTACTTATTCAAGGGGTTTGAGGCTTTCTGAAGGAGGGTATGCACTCTCATTCAGGTGATTATCCAAGTGTATGCACATAGGTTTTTTTGGTTTAGGGATGAGCCAATGAAGGGTCTTTACATTTAATGAAGGAGAATTATCAGATGAGCTTACTATTGGAAGACTGTTTTGTTTATGCAAAGAGTTTTCTCTGTGAATGATAAAAGTAATCATTCAATTTCAAAGTTTGAGCTGGTTGTATTTGTTGAAATGAAATTCTAATTTCCTTTTTGAGTAATTTTCTATCATTTTCTACCGTATTGGGGCTGGAGGGTTTTGAGGGAGTTGAGGTAAAGAGGATATTCATTTTTAGGATTTTTTTGGTTTTATTGTAGTTTGATTGTTTTGAAGTTTAGTGTTACTGATATAAGAGACTTTTAGTGTAGCTTTGAGCTCCATTTTACTATTAGCTATTTTCTTTCTAGCCAACTTAGTTAAATTCCTTTATGATAGTGGCTGATTTGAGGTGTATATTCTTGATTTCGACAGTATTATCAGATTTATTTGTTAATTCAGAACTTGTTTGAGTTAAAATGATATTTCTGATAGGGGCTTGAAGCCAAAAAAGGTATGGAATACCACATCCCCCTCTTCAGTTAATGCTGTCCCTAGCATTTCAGTTTCAACGCTATTAATTTTGGTTTGTAGGGGTATTTCCATAGTAATTTTCTCTTGAAACCTTCATTAAGTCCATAAGAGTCTTCCCTTTGACCTTGAAGTTTATAGGGGGTCTTCATGCCAGAATTCAAGAAATGAAGGAAAGTCTTGAGTCTTACAAAATTCAATTAAAAAGTTAGTTATTCCTGTTTCAATTAATTATCTTCATTATCCAATTTTCATTGCTGATAGGTGCTTTCTTGGTCAGGTGTTCTTGATAGATATTCCATGTTGCCTGAGTTTCCCCATGGTTGAAGTTTCTTCTGTCCATGGGCAGTCCTTTAGTGGTAAAATAAACCTGTTCAAAGGCGAGGTTATAAATGATAATTAGAATCTATGTTGGATGAAGGCCTCCCTTTCAAATTAGTTTTTTTAGTTGGGTTTTGATGATTGAAAGAGGATATACTCTCATTTACTCAAAACTTCCACCTTAAGGGTTAGTGTAAGGAATAAGCTTTCCCACAACTTTTTAGAGATATTTTGAGAGAGATACTAATACATAAAGAAATGTTTTTAGACCAAATTTGGTAATAATGATTCTTTCCATTTAATTCAGTCGTTTTATTCTAGGTTAAAATTTTAAATCAGACAAGCATGAAGAGAAGAAAATTAAGATAATAAGACTCTTTTGTTAAAGGTGGTACTAATGACAATCCAGAAGAATTGATGGTCTTTTAAGTATTTAAAGTTTAAATGACACTATTTTTGATATAATATGAGTCTTTTATTTTTATAATGAACCTCATGATGCCACAGCTCTGCCTGTGGAGAATAATCTCTGCTACTCAGACTTTATTTAAAGTTTTTACCTGTATCCTTCAGATTTTATTTTAACCATAAATTCATTCAAGTTTTCAAAAAAAATAAACAGAAAAAAGAGATTTTGTACAGTTAAAAAATCTTCTTTGATTTTGGGGGTTTGTTTTATTCCTGTCTGGAATACGTAGCACATTGAAGTGTCATTAATATGTAAATTGTTAAAAGTATGAAACCAATAAGTGCATTTGAATATAAATAACTCCTTCAGAGGTCAATTGAAGACTTCATGCTATATATACTTCTTCATTTCAAACAAGTTCAAGTACCTTGTTTAGACTAAAGGAAATATTTTTGTTTTGATTTGATCTTTTAAGCCAAAATCCTTGGTTTAAATGTTTTTTCTTTATATTTTTGAGTATTATGAATGGGGTAAGAAATGAGGAATGATGAAAATGAAAAGGAGGAAAGATAAAGTGAATTTATAATGAAAATGAGAAATTGAAAATGATCAAGTTATATGAACTGAAACCTTTACAGCGTATAGTCTTGCCCAAGACTTCAATATTTCATGTTTTTTCCCATGTCTTTGAGTGGTATATTTTTGTTAAAATACCCCTTCGGAGGCTTAAAAATGGTTGGATGGTCGTTTTTCATTGATAAATCCTCATTAGAGGGTTCAGTTCGTGGAATCAAAGATTGATTAGGAGTGCAGAAACATTTTACACTTAGATGAAAGGCTTGCTAGGCTGGAAATAAGGTCGGGTGCAGTAGTTTACCCTGATATAGCTTTTAAATTATTGAGCTTCTGTTGGGTAGAGTGATGTTTAGATATATATATATTCATCTGAAAAACCCATAAGTTGCTTGAAAGTGAGTTGCATGCAGTAATTCTGGCTCTCTCTACCCTCCTAGGACTGAATACCATCATAAGGAGTCTTTTTCGATGATTCGAAGGTGTTCTGTAACCTTCCTGAGAGCACTGGACCTCTTAGAGATTGTGCGTTTGCTTGTAAAATAAAAGAAGTAGAATCAAGGGTTCTCTCCGATTCCTATGCCTTCCTCAAAGTCTTTCAAATTTCGGTGTGCTAAACATTCAATAGGGCTGATTTTCGGTAGCTCTGTGTGTTTGAAAAACTCCTACAATCTGAAAAAATGGATTGGGTATGTTGTTTCAAGGCTCTGAGGACTTGGAGTTTGTTTGTTTGAGGTCCTCTTGGCTTGTGGGGGGACTGCAGCACTTATGATAGTCTGGTAGGGTGTTCGCGTCATGAGTGCAGGTATTATTTAGTCTTTTTGGTCTGAAAGACCCCTTAGAAGCCTGGAAATTAAGGTGGATGGGGTTGTTTAGGGGTATTATTGTTAGAGATCAAAATTAAATGATAAAATTGCATTAATGAGAGCTGCAGTAAATAAGTAAAGAAAGAATATTTTAACTAAACGGTGGAATACAAATAGCTAAGAAGACAAAAGAGCAGAAACAAGGCCGGGTGAAACAAAGGAAGTCTTATAATTAATTATGGGTTAGTAACGTTGGAACAACACTAGGTGATTAGCTTTGAGAGAGAATATTAGCTGAATCAAGTGGGTTCATTTAAAGAATGAAAGAAATAATGAAATAAAGAGAGAAAATAAAAAAGGGGAGATAACTTGAGATGTGAGCCTTTGAAATATGACGAAATATCCAAAAAGGTCACAAAAAAACTTTAAAAAGCTGATTTTAACAATAATAATTGAAATTATAATCTTAAAATAAGCAAAAATGCCATATAAAGGCATAAATTCTTTAGAATCTTAGAAAGAAATGAATAAACATTCAAAATGGATTACACCACTGGATTCCCCATCAAAAACTACACATATAAGATCTTTATGTCATAGCTGTAAAGTTAATACTTACTGAGATAACCTGAATATATGAACTTTTATGATCAGTGAATATATTCATGGTCTTTAGCTCATATCCTTTGGAATATGCATGATAAAGAGTTGATGCAAAAATACGACTACCACTAAATAACTGTGAAAATACAGATATAAGCCTTATTTGGCAAGCTATAAGCAAAGCTAAAACTTACAAGGGTTTATTGAGAAAAATAGCACAATCTGTTGACCACTTCAATTTGAAATTGGCCCAAGCTTACAAAAAGTGGATATTAAGCTTTTACTAGGTCATAAGTGAAGAATGATGTAGTTTTCATAATAATATTCAAGATATGACCCCCTGAAATCATGGTTTGAAGTTTAAAATAGTAGATTTTGACAGAAAAGATGAGATACAAGGAAAATCATCAAAAATAGGGTTTGAATGAGGCAATAAAATGCTCTCAGAAGATTAGTAAGGACATGCCACCCTACTGGAATTAACCCTCTGAATAGCTTTAGCATTAATAAATCAAAGGTTATTAATGACTAAAGTTAAAGCTTAAAAATGATCGTTTATGATCACCAACTGCAATCTTACTTTAACTTTAACAGTTACATAAGTAATAAAAATGGGGGATACTGGTGTTTTATGATTGAAACTAAGAAAATAAACCAAACTTAACCTTTTGACAAGACTATGAGGTCAGAAAACTACAAGTTACAGTGATAACTATAAATAATGGAGTAATAATGAGAGAAGAAGGTTTAGTTATAATTTAATCATCACTAAGCCTTGAAATATTGATCAATTCCAGTGGGTACCATCATTAAATGTCTCATAGAAGCCTTCTGGATTCTATGAGGGAGGATTTCAATATAAATAGACACTAAAAAAATTAAATAAAAAGGTAATTTATTTATTCTTTATATATAGCTCTATTATATTATTGAAGACCAAAGACCAGCCTTGTATCAATTACCAAATTTGATGTTATTAACCAAATATATTGTTGCTTTTGATAAATTCTCTTAAAAATCTCTAAATACCTGTAAAAATAGTTAAATTTGTAATTATCTCTATTTTTTATTGTAAATAAAATTTAAATAACTTGTATTTATACTCTTAAGGCCTAAACGTATTCAAGATTATTATTTTAATGATTAAAAGTAGGCTATTTTCTCTTTATTATTATTCTTAATAATTCTTTTATCAACATAAATAGTATTTATATGAATATATAGCCTTAATATTAGTAATATTATTTCTATAAACTGTTTTTTATTATTAAATAACATTTTTTATGTATTTATTATTTTTTGGTAGCAATAATGAATTGCCATAAATATATCAATTATAAAATATTAATACATTCATTTTTATGATATTATTTTTAACATACAATCTGTATTATTCTATTTATTTAAATAATGAAATTATTTTTATGCCATAATTATGATACAATGGAATTACTAAGGGATATGACTACAAATATTAAATGAAAGGCAAAGAAAAGATGCAAAGGAATGGATGAAGACTATCAGTATTTACTTTTGAAGATGAAATGAAAATAATAAAAGTAAAAATGCAATAGATTATTAACTAGGGAAAAATACTCAGCAGGGGAAAGAGGGCCAGTATATAAAGAGTTGACAGACTAAAACTGGAAGGCTTAAAACCCAGCTGTAGGAATGGTGGACATCTGTATTTACCACTTTGGGAAATATAGCTTAGAAATCTTGGGAAACTAACTGGATGCATTGAAAACCACAGTATTTGAATTGAGATGACAGAAAAAGGTCAATGCCATACAGATTGCTTGAGTGCAGTCTGTATGTATGAATTGAGTTCTCCAGTGATTGTTGAAGCTTTTATACCTTGACAACTGATGGGCATAACTGCCTCTTGAATATACCTTGAAAATCCTTGGCCAGCATTCCCTTGAGGAAATACTTCATAAAAAAACATTTAACACCTGAATGGGCCAGGCTATTGGTGTCCTCAAATGGAATTCTTGAAAGTCCTACTCATTACCCCCAATGGAACATGGATTGATGTCTGCAAGTTCCTTCCCTTGAGATTGGGCTTGAATGCTGGTATCTTATCTTCATATGAAAGAATTTTGTCCTGAAATTGGAACCATTGGATTTCTGTGGAAAAAATGGTGTATAATGACATATAATACCATATATTAGCTTTTGTGGATTTCAAGAAGAAAACACCCAAAGGTCAAATGAGGGTTAGCTGGCCTTGAAAGGATTTGGCCCTCTGGTGATTCCCAGGAGGCACAGACTGAATCTGGGTGGTCCATGGTGTGACTTGGCCTTGGGAGCGTTTATGGAAATTTTGGAAAAAGGGCTTGGCCCCAAAGGGTCCTGGGGTGTCCTACAGGTTATAGGGGGCTAGATGGCCCAAAGGTCCATATACACCAAAACCTCCATAATGTAAGGGGTAAGGCCAAAAAGGGCCCAAGGATTATGAAGGAGGCCCCAAGGGGGAAATTAACAGGATATGGCCAGGGGCCACAGAGCACCAAAAATGGAAAATTGGAAATAGAAGGATAAATATGGCCTATTGGCCATAAGCTGGTTATTAAAGATATTTCTGTAAATCCATCCATGGGGGGGGGTTAGGTGCCATGGTTGTGACAGGTTGTGGATAAATCAAATACCAAACATGCTGTTTGTAAGGTTTGACTATGAAACAATAAGTAAAAAATTACTAATATTTCACTTATTGTACTATGAATGTCCTTATAAGTCAAATAAATAAGATAAAAATAATTATAATAATAAAGAATTATTATAATTATGGCGTAAAATAATTATATTATTCAATAAATATAATAATATAATTTATATTATAAAAAATAATATATATAAGATAAATATATTAATATAAGATAACTAATATATTTAAAAGCACTTTATTATTGTTACCAACAAATAATAAAGGCGTTAAAAACTGTTTTTTTTATTAATAAAAAAAAATTAATAACAATAATCTTACCGATATTAAAGTTATAAATCAATATAAATACTATTTATCTGAATTATAAAATTATTAAAAGTAATAATAGAGAAAAATTACTATAATAAGAGAAATAACCTACATTAAATGCTTAATATAACAATTTTGAATATTTTATGCCTAGAAATGTAAATACAACTTATTTAAATTGTAGTTACAATAAAATTTAAGAGAAATTACACATTTTCTTGGTTTTACGTGGAATTGAGGTTTTTTAAGAGTAATTTAAACAAAACAATTAAACAATTGCAATAATCACATCAAAGATGAAGATTACTATAAGATTATCTTTGTTATTTAATAATATAAAAGTTTTTATATATAAAGAATAAAGAAATTACCTTTTTATTTAATGATTTAATGTTTTGTAAGCATCTGAGGGGGAAATAGAGTAAAAAGAGCTCTATTTATATTAAATTCCTTCCTCCTAGAGTCCGACAGGCTTCTAGTAGACGTGCAACAATCATATCCACTGGAATTGATCAATACTTTAAGGTTTGGTGATGATTACATCATGATCAAACCATATTATCTCATTATTACGCCATTATTTAAAGTTATCACTATGACTCTAAGTTTGGTGACGTCAAGGCTTGGCAGAACCCCAAATTTCGTGGATTTTATTAGTTTTAATCATAAAATAACAGTATTAACCAATTGTATCACTCATATGACTGTTAAACTTAATTTAAAGTTACAGTGAGTGATCATAAATGATCAAATTAAGCTCAAACTTTGATCCTTAATAGCGTTCAAGTTTTACACGCTACAGCAATCCAGAGAGTGAATTCTAATAGCTTGGCATAACCATATTATGCTGCCAAGAGCATTTCATTAAATAATCAAAACTCTATTGTTGATGATTTTTCTTGAAACTCATCTTTTCTGTTGAAATTTAATATTCTAAACTTCAAACCATGATTTCAAGGGGTTATACCTTGAATATTATAATGAAAAATACATCATTCTTCACAAATGAACTAGTAGAATCCAACTGTCCACTTTTTTTAAGTTTGGACCACTTTCACAACAAAGTGGTCAACAGCTCTATTGATTTTAATCAATAATCCCTTACAGGTTCTAACCTTGGTTATAACTTGTAAAATAAAGTTCATTTCTGTATTTCTACAGTAATCACGTGATGACTTTATTTTTGGTTCATCACTCTATCATGCATATTTCAAAAGATATTAGCTAAAATCCTTTAATATATGTGTTGACCAAAAAAGTGCATATATTCAGCTTAACTCCTTAAGTATTGACTTTGGAGATTAGCTTCTTAATTGTTTTATGTGTGGGGCTTTATGGGGAATCCAATGGTACTATTTATTTCATATGTTTTTCCATTGGTATTTGAAATAATTAAGGATTCATGTTTTTTATAAGGTATTATTACTTATAACTCATTAAATATTGACTTTACAGATATGCCATGAAAATGGTATATGTGTATTTTACCATGGGGAATCCAATGGTATAATTTATTTCACATGTTTATTCATTGGTGTTTAATTTAAACCAAGTTTTATGCCAATTTATGGCATTTTTGTAGTTTTAAGGTAATTATTTTTAATGTATAATTATTTTAAATATTTCTTGTGACCTTTTTGGGTATGTGGTAATATCTCAAAGGTTCACATTCTCTACCACAAAAAAAAAATTGTACCACAATCTGATATGTGTAATTAGGGTATCATCCACTGTCCTACCTCTTCAATAGACTTTGTTAGTCTTGAAGCTCAATAATGCTTAACTTCTCTATTCTTTAGGTTTTCTTTCATGTCTGAACATTCTTAGTAGTTTCTCAGCATTTGTTGTATCTTTCTCAAGTAGCCATTCATCTTCTTGAGTTGAATTTCTATACCTTACAAGCTATTCTCTTTATTTTTTGTTTCTTGTCCTTCTTTCTTTAAGGACTTTTACAATTTTCTTTTCTTCGCCTTCTTCCAAGGGGGGAATTTCAAGTGGAGGTTTATTTCTTAGTGGAAATAATTCCTTGTCACTTGAGCTGTAAGGTTCTATCAGACTTAAAGGGAAAGCTGGGTGTTTGTTCATTAATTAACCTGTTAGTTCCCATTGAACAGCATTGGGTCCATGGAGTGCTTTTATCATAAATGGTCCTACAAAGGAATCCTTCAATTGCTTTGGAACTTTTATGTTATTGAAATTGAGGGTTGATACTAGTACCAAGTCTCCTGTTTTGAAGTCAGGTGTTTTATGACTTTTATCCCATCTTTCCTTTGCATATTTGAAAGAATCTTGCATACATCTGTTTGCATGGTGTCTTGCTTTGTCAAGAATTATCTTAAAACTGCTTGCTGTTGGATGTATATTCACTAAGTCCTTTTTGAGGGTATCATAAGGAAGTCTTGGATTCCAACCTTTTTCTAGCATTGCTGGTGTTTTTCCAGTAGAAGAATGTATTTATGTTTTATATGCCAGTTCAAGAGCGGGTATTAGTGTACACCAATCATGGGTAAAACCATCAGAATCTTTGAATTCTAGTCCATAAGCACAGAATCTTCTGATAATGTCTTCCAAGGTTTGTATCATTCTTTCTGCTAAACCATCAGTTTGAGGATGTTTAGCTGTTGAGAATGATAACTTTGTCCCAAACAAGTTATGGAGATTTGTCCATAATTCCGAAGTGAATTTTGGGTCTCTGTCACTTATAATATTCAAGAATAAGCCTGTATGGCTAATGACTTTATTCCATATCATTATGGCTGTGTCCATAGCTGTGTCATCTTTGTGACATGGTAGGAACATGCGAGTTTTGCTATACCTGGCAACTAAGACTAGGCATGCATTATAGCTTCTGTCTCCTCCTGGAGGTAATGCTGTTACCCAATTCATATGAACTATTCCCAAGGGGATTTTAGTTCTTGGATTTGGATAAACATTCCAAATTTCTTTCCTGTGGCTCTGTTGGCTTTTTGCCATCTGTCACAGGTTTGGCAGTATTCTGCAACATCTTTCTTCCAATTTAGCCACCAAGAGCAGGTTTTTACCCTCTCTAGTGTTCTGTCTTCTGAAAGGTGTCCAGCTGCAACACTATCAGGACACTCATGTAAAATAGCTTTTATCAGGGTTCTATCTGTTAAGGCCATAACACATGTGTGTTTTGTTCTACAGTAAAGGATTCCATCAAGGAGGTAGAATCTTCCTTCATCATATGTCTTTTTCCATGTTTCATCTAATTTTGATGAAAGTAATGGATCTTTGCAGTCTTTCATTAGAATTTGGCTTAGGATATGGCAATTATTGTCTATCTTATAGCTTTCTTTAACTTGGTTAAAGAATTCTGTGCCAATGTCTGTAACACATATTCCTTCTATATGGTGCTCCTCCTGTGGTACCCATGCTCGATTTTCTGGAGTATTTGCTAGAGCCCATCTGCTAAGACCATCTGCATTTTTATGAATATTACCAGATTTATGAGCAATAGTGATATTTCCTCTATATTCTTGGATAGAAATTTACCATCTCAGCATATTTCTATTTGGAGCTTTCATATTTAATAGAGATTTTACAGCATTACAGTTTGTAATCACATCAAATACTGTTCCATCCAAGTAATAATGTAATTTTTCCAAAGCCCACACTAAGCAGAGGCATTCCATTTGGCTTGCTCCATATCTTGCTTCTGTTGGATTTATCTGTCTTGAAATAAAACAAATTGGTCCTTCCACTGGTTTATCATTGATAATTTGTGTTTGGTTTAGTGCAGCACCTAGTCCTTCTCCACAAGCATCAATGTAAAGTTTGAAGGGTAGTTTCCAATCTGGCATTAGAAGAAATGGGGCATTTGTTAAGGAATTTTTGAATTCTTCATATGCCTTGACTCTTTCTTCTGTCATTTCATAGACTGTTTGTTGGTCACATAGTTTATAAAAGGATTTGGCAATTTTTGCAAAGTCCTTTATAGGCTGTCTATAGTAACTAGCAAATCCTAGAAATGATTGCATTTATTTTTGGCTTGAGGCATTGGCTTAATTAGTACTTCTGCTACTTTATTCTTGTATATTCCTAGACTAAGTCCAGATACAACATGTCCTAGTGCTTTTAGTTCACTATATGCAAAATGACACTTTTTCAAGGAAATTTTCATATTCACTTGCACTATTTTTTGTAGTACCCTTTCTAGTCTTTTAAAATGATTTTCCCAAGTTTCTGAGCAAACTATGATATCATCAATATAGATAATTAACCATCCTTCTGATAATTCCTCAGGAAACATGATGTTCATCATCCTTTGATAATGGGAAGGTGCATTTTTTATGCCAAATGGCATTCTTAAGTATTCGAAAATCCCACAGTGGACTATTATCCTCAGTAGTTTCTTGGAATTGTCTGTTAGCTTGTAACAATTGTGTCAATGTCTCATGGATTCTGGGTATTGGATATCTGTCTGAAATGGTATAGGTGTTCAGGGCTCTGAAGTCTCCTACCATTCTTAATTTTCCATTATGCCAATTTATAATGACAGGTGTAGTGACCTCTGCCTGTTCATTATGTCCTAATTTTCTTAATACTCCAAGGTCCATTAATTCTTTAATGTGTAACTCCAAGGCTTCTTTAGCCCTTGGATGAGCTGGGTAAGCAGGTCTCCTCAGTAAAGGTGGGTAATGTTTTTCCACATTAAGAATTATATCCACCTCATGCCCAATTATGGCACCTAGTGGCTCTTTGTCAGCTGCAAAGGCATTTTTGTACTTAAATAAGAGGTAAATCAATTTTTCTTCCATTTTTTCTGTTAATTCTTGATTGAATTCTGCCTCTTTTAGTTGTTCAGATATGAAAAGTTCCTCTTCTGGACTTTTCTCTTGATTCTTAATAGCTGAAATTTGTTTTTTGTTATTTAAGAAGCCAAACGTTTGTCTTTTGTTGTCTCCTATGGTAAAATATCTATCTTTTTGGTTAGAGATGTCTATACCATAGATTGACAAGTAGTAATTTCCAAGTATGAAGTGATTACTAGTACAGTTGTCCATTACTACAAGCTCTACTTTAATTCTGACACATTGTGAGGGGTGAGGAAAAATGAGTGTTAAATCAATTATTCCAAGGGGCTTCATGCTCTCACTTGCACTACTAAATTTGACACCTTGTATTGGCATAAGTTTTTCTTGCCAATCTGGGACATTTTTTTAAATAGCCTTTACCAACACAGGTACAATATGCTCCTGTATCCAAGTTCACTTTTGCCGCTTGTTTATCAACCATAACAATACTTATACTTGATTTTCCAGCTGTATATCCCATTCCTTTTTTCAGGTTTGGTTCTATACATTTTGGCATCTTGTAAATTTGCCAGGTTTGTGTCATATGTTCCAAATTGTGGTAAGTTTGAGTTAACATCTAGTACTTCACAAATTCTATCAATATTGTTAATTTGTGCATTAATTGTATTAATTTAATCACTTTCAGAAGTTTCTGACTCTTCTGTCTCTTTTTAAGAGTAAGATTCCTCCTCTTTGTCATTGTGGCTTTCTGTTTCTACAATTTCATCAATTTTGGCCTTTTTGAGGCAGTTATTGGCTAAGTGTCCAATACCTCCACATTTATGGCATTTTCTTTTCTCATTATTGTTGGATATATTGGGCTTGAACGCTTCTTTTGATTTGTCTCTTTTGATAAATGGCTTATTTGGACTTTTAATGTCCAATTTCTTGCAAGTTCTGCCAATTTTTGTTCTTCTCACTATGTCTTCTAGTGCATTGATATACTCTTCTGTGGAGCATGGTTCTATACACCTGCTTCTTAGGGCATGCTCTAGCTCTCCTCCACATTTCTTAAGTATTTTCATGTGTACCATCTTTTGTGACATTTCTGGGTACAGTGCATTTAGTCTTTCAGCTTGTTTCAAGAATGAAGTTAAAGGTTTGTCTTTTTCTGGGTCAAAGAAAGAATTTTCAAATGCATTTTCTATCTTGTATCTCTAGGCATCATTAGCCCACTTGGTGATTATTCCTTGTTTCCACCAAGACCAGGTGTTTTTGCCATTTGTTTGTCTTATGCCATAATACCATCTTTTTGCAGATTTTTCAAACAATGAATGTAATCTTGTGGTAATTAATTCATCTGGTATGGCATAACTCTCTTGTAGCATGTCAATTGTCTTGATAAATGACATATGGTCATATTCACCTTCTCCTGTGAATGTTGGCCATTCTTTCAATTTAGGTGCTTCATTAATTAAGACTTGGTCATTGTCTTGGTGACTCAGGTCTGTTATGAATTTATTTGTTAATTCCTCTTTTGTCTTGACAGGGCTTCTTATGTGATAAAATGGAGTTGATAATTTTGGCATATTTGAGTTGGCTTCATTAATCTTATCCATTTTCTCAGTGATGAGCCTTATTTCACTTTGAATATCATCTTTCAGATGCATTCTTGCTTCATCATGTTTTTCCACATGGTCCAAAAGTAATTTCTGGTGTGATGAAGTTTTTTCTTCAAATCTTCCTACAGGAATACTTAGTTTGTTTAATTTTTCTGTAAGATTGTCAATACTCATGTCATAATTGATTGTGAAAGTTTTATCTTTGATATCTTCCATGTATTTATACAATTCCTGTTGTCCTTGTATTAATTTTTGGGTTTTGCCAATTAAAATCTTTGGTTTATTATTTTCAACAATAAACTTAATGTTGTCAATCTCTTTTTTATTTTGTACAACAATATTTTTTAAAGAAGATAAGCTATTGTTTATTTCTTGTAATGATAATGAACTGTTTTTAATTCCTTTTAGAGGTAATATACTACTTTTAATTTCTGTCAAAGTACTTACAAAATCTTTGGACAAGGTTATTTCTTTGGGAAATGAGGTTGTCTCACTCTTTGTTCTTCCTTGTCCTTGAATTCCATCAAGGTTCTGGCCATGTTGAATTCATTTTCCATGGCATCCTTTTGAATCTTTGGAATCCTGTAGCTTGGGGAATATGGTTTTCTCCAATTCTTTTTCTTGTCCTTCTTCCCTTATTGGGGAAGTGGGTTGGCTTGGGGCTTCTTCCTTGGTTACCTCCTTCTTTTTGGCATGGTACTCCTTGATATTTTTGATTTGAGGTTTGGATGATAGTGGATTCCATCCATTGGAGTAGCTCACTATTTCCTCCTCTTTGAGGAACTTTTTCAGGATGTTCCAGGAGTTCATCACTCCTTGGTGTATTTGAGGCAACATTTCCCAGTCCTTGTCTTTGTACACTGTGTAGTACTGTTTGTACTGGCTCATGTAAATGGATATCTGTGCCCTCTGAATGTGATTTGTACCTGTTTGAGTTACTCATACTTAGTTCTAACTCTGCTTCAGATATCATGTGCATTTCTGGGACTTGCCTTTGGGATAAGGCACTTCCTTGTGTGGATTCTGTTCCACTGGGGATATTGCCCTACCTTTTCCCTTTTGAGGAATCAATTCTACCTCTGAGTCCAGCTCCATCTGATTGGATGGAGTATTGTGATTGTCTTCTGGTAGTCATGATTTCAGAAATGAAAAAACAAGAGGATTTCAGAACAGGAATTCTTCTTATGGTAATTTATAAATCAGGTACTCACCTTCAGTGTCCTGAATAGTGGGTCCTGGAAAGTCCAATTTTTTAGCTTTTTTTTCCTAGTTATAATTGGTGTTGGAGAACTTGGGCAAGTTTCTCCCACCAATCTTTCAACAGTGGCTTGGTTGTTTTTTGTTGGATTATCTTCAACACTAAAAAAAAATTAATATAAGTCTTTTATATAGGAAGTGTTATTTTTGGTAAGATATGGCAATTTTCCACGTAAAAAATTGCTTTTATATCTTTTTTTTAAAGAAATGAAATGAATAAAGAAATATCAATGAAATAAAAATAACTTTTTTTATTGTTTTTTAATATTTCTTAATATTTTTTATGTTTCTATTTTTAAAGAATAAAATAAAAATGAATATGATTCTTTTATGGAATTGATGCATAATATAAAATTATTTTTAATTTATAAAATATCTTTTTTAATCACTAGAGTCACTCAAAGAAAGTTATTGCAAGTCTAAGGATGTGAAAAACCACATGTAAGACAGTATAATTGCTTTCCAAATACCTCAATAGTATTTAAAATCAATAAATATAAAATTATTATATAATTTTATGATTATAATTATAATTAATTATTGGATAAACCCAATTAGAATCTTTTTTAAAGGTCTTTTAAAGTAAATATCACGGCCAAGCCCCCAAATGGAAGGTTTGACTATGAAACAATAAGTAAAAATTACTAATATTTTACTTATTGTACTATGAATGTCCTTATAAATAAAATAAATAAGATATAAATAAGAATAATAATAAAGAATTATTATAATTATGGCGTAAAAATAATTATATTATTGAATAAATATAATAATATAATCTATATTATGAAAAATAATATAATAAATAAATATATTAATATAAGATAATCAATATATTTAAAAAGCACTTTATTATTGTTACCAATAAATAATAAAGGCATAAAAAATTGTCTTTTATTAATAAAAAACAATTAATAACAATGATATTGCTAATATTAAAGCTATAAATTAATATAAATACTATTTATATTAAGTATAGAATTATTTACAGTAATAATAAAGAGAAAATTATTATAATTAGAATAAATAACCTACTTTTAATACTTAATATAATAATTTTGAATAATTTTACGCCAAAAAATGTAAATACAACTTATTTAAACTGTATTTACAATAAACTTTAAGAGAAATTACAAATATTCTTAATTTTACCTGGATTTGAGGTTTTTGAGAGAATTTTAAACAAAACAGTTAAATAAATGTAACAATCACATCAAAGATGATGATTATAATAATATTATCTTTGTTCTTTAATAATATAAGAGTTCTTTATTTAAAGAATAAGGAAATTACCTTTTTTTAATTATTTAGTGTTTTGTAAGCATCTAAGGGGAAAAAAATGAGCTCTATTTATAGTAAATACCTCCCTCCTAGAGTCCATCAGGTTTCTAGTAGACGTGTACTGATGCTTTCTACTAGAATTGATCAATATTTCAATTTTTTGTGATAATTACATCATGATTAAACCATCTTACCTCATAATTATGCCATTATTTAGAGTTATCACTATAACTCTGAGCTTGATGACATCCTAGGCTTGGCAGCAGCATAAAATTTGTGGATGTTATTAGTATTGATCATATTATAATAGTATTAACCAGTGTTATTACTTATATAACAGTTAAACCTAAAATAAGATTACAGTGAGTGATCCTAATTGATCAAATTTAAGCTTCAACTTTGATCATTAATAACAAATCAGTTATAAACGCTACAGCTACTCTGAGAGTGGATTCTGATAGCTTGGAATGTCCGTATCACACGGCCAAAACAATTCATTACATTATCAAAACTCTACTTTTGATGATTTTCCTTGTAACTCATCTTTTCTGTCGAAATCTGATATTTTAAACTTCAAACCATGATTTCAAGGGGTTATACCTTGAATATTGTAATAAAAGATATTTCATTCTTCAAAAATGAACTAGTAGACTCTGACTATTTATTTATTTTTAAGTTTGGACCACTTTCACAACAAAGTGGTCAACAGCTCTATTGAATTTAATCAATAATCCATTACAGGTTTTAACCTTGTTTTTAACCTGTGAAATAGGGTTCATTTCTGTGCTCTTACAGTAATTACGTGGTGACTTTATTCTTGGTTTATCACTCAATCATGTGTATTTCAAAAGATATTAGCTAAAATTCTTGAATATATGTGTTGACCAAAGAAGTGCATATATTCAGCTTAACTCCTTAAGTATTGACTTTGGAGATTATCTTCTTAATGGTTTTATGTGTAAACGTGTATAGTAAATGCAATGGTACAGTTCATTTCACATGTTGTTTCATTGGTATTTGAAATAATTAAGAATTCATGTTTTTCATAAGGTGTTATTACTTATAACTCATTAAATATTGACTTTAAAGATATGCCACAAAAATGGTATATGTGTATTTTACTATGAGGAGTCCAATGGTGTAATTCATTTCACATGTGTATTCATTTGGCTTTTAATTTAAACCAAGTTTTATGCCTATTTATGGCAGTTTTGTAGCTTTAAGGTAATTATTTTTAAAGGTATAGTTATTTTAAACATCTCTTGTGACCTTCTTGGGTATGTTGTCATATCTCAAAGTTTCACACAAATCTCTCTACCAACTCTTTCCAAGGTTCATTTGAGTCTTAGTGAGTGGTCTTAATTAATTCTTAAAGCTTTTCTATAGGATTAGTTTCCTTCAATAATTCAATTTATAATTATTCTTTCAAAAGATCATTATATATTAAAATAATTTTATTATTTTAATAAAGAATTTTTATTATTAAATACTTCTTGTAATTGATTCTTGTAGACAGTCACTGCTTACTGATTTAATTAATAGCAGTGTATTACTAGTAAATTAATTAATTAACTGTTGTTAAAATAATCTCTATTTTTAAATTCAATATGAACAGTCATATTACTGTTGATTAATAGTGATATTGTCAGAAGTTTGGTATACACATCTAACATTTGGGGGCGCGGCTGTGTTTTTTGAACCTTGTACCCTTAATTAATATATTTTTAAGCTCAAAAATATAGTAATTTGATAATTTTTTCATTCAATCTGAAGTTGAAATAATTCTTAGTTTTGAAAATGTCTGTAAAATATTCCTAATTGAAGAATTAGGTTTAATTTTATACTGTTTTATACATGGCCTTATCACATCCAAAAACTTATAAAATTATTCTTTGAGTTACTCTAAATTAATTTTGATTCAAAATCTCAAATTTTCATTTTTTTCTCTTTAAAAGGAAGAATTTCTTTAATATAAAAAATAATAAACTCATAAAAATCTTAAAGATTAAAAATTTGAAAATAATTTTTCTTTTATCATTTTTTTCTCTAGCATCTTTAATCAAATACATTGCATCTGGTAATGAGCTCAGTAAGAGATATATTACTAGTCCAGAATCTTCAGAAGCAAATTCTCATGACAGAATTGAAGTTCAAATTTCCAACAGAGGCACTTTATTCAAAGCAGGCATATCCGAAAAACCACCAAAAGGTGCGTGTTTTTTTCTTTATCCTTTATTTTAAATTTGAATTGATGTGAAAATGTTGCATACCAGAAATGGAAGCAATTATTTTAGCTCAACCAGATGGATGTGGAGAGGGAAGAGGCAAGACCAGGTCCAGATCCGGCAAGTATTCCTCAAGAAAGACATGTCTGGAGGATGCCAGAGTTGCCCCCCATTTTCTAAGGTCTGTACCTGCAAGCTTTGACATTAACTCTGAGCCTGAACTGTTTCAAGGTAATTTTTCAAGGGCTGAACCATTTCCAAGTAGCAGTAATAGAAATATATCAATCCCAGTACAAAATCTGGTACAGAGCAGCCAAGAAAGAGGAGTGGGAAATATGCCTAAGACTTTGGCAGGGGGCTATGAGCTTCTACTTCCCCATCAAAATATTTCTGTGTCAGGAGAAGACCATAGAACTCTTGGGAGGATGGAGTCCATTTTCTTTCAAAGACAAGGTCAAAAGATGGAGAATTGGTTGAATAACCAAAGTCTTTTATCCATAGACAAGAATAAAAGGTTGGAAATGACCCCAGCTTTGGAGAAAGAAGGCCCAGTGGCGTCAAACAGCTCCAAACCAGCTCCATAAGTGTCCAAAGACAAGCCCAAAGGACTTCAGAAGAGGCAGAGAGGTCTCAATAACAATCACCGCAAGGGAAAAGGCAAAGCTTATTTGCCCAAACCTTACCCACAAGGGTACAGGATCCCCAAATTGGAGCCTTCGGCTGTGGACAGTTTATTCAATATGGCAGGTACTCTTATGGAACTCACAGCCAAGGAGCAGGAAAAGATGAACAGGAACTTTCCATGCAAAAAATAGATGAAATAAAATTTCTTAAATCTAGTATTCATGTACAACTTGGTAAATTTGATTCAAAATTTAATAAATTAAGATCAGATATCAAGTACTTAAAAAAGAATGACAGAACCTTTACTTAATGCTATAAAGTGATGAATTCCAAACTTTAGTTGATTTCAAACACATGTGACAGAATTGAAAGAAAATATCAAGTACAGAATGATGAAATGGAAGATATTTCCATTAATAAGATTAATTACCAACTTGCAATTTCGAAAACTCATGCTTTAGAAGTAGTTCATAATATCAATTCTTTTACCACAAATTTGGCAAGAAGTGACAGTGGAAGGAAGAAATTAAAAAATGAAATAATTACACATGTAGAGAAAATTCATAAGAATTATGAACCAAATTAACATGCCCAGACATTCTACACCTTTTACTGAAAAAAAACGTTCTGTGAAAGAAAGTTCAACCCCTTTTCTAGGAGAAAATGCAATTTATGCAAAAAATATTACCAAATTAGAGAAATGCCCAACATTCTCTGGTGAATGTGAATATACCCATATTTTGTTAATTACAATAATTGATATGTTACAGGAAAGTATTCATATGCCTAGTGAAAGGATAGTGGGCAAACTACACTCATTGTTTACCAGAACTGCAAAACATGGGTATTACAAGATGAGACAAGACCATGGTAAACATTATTGGCTTTGGTGGAAATCTAAAATAATCACCAAATGCGCCAATAATTCTTGGAGATTTAAAATGGAATATGCTTTTTAAAGTGCTATTTTTAGCTCAGAAAACAATAAACCACTTACTTGGTTCCTCAAACAGAAAAACAGATTATCTGCTTTACACCCAGATATGTCTGACTCAATGATTAATATGAAAATATTCAGAAAATGTGGAGGAGAACTAGAAAATTCTATCAAGTGTAGATTTGTAGAGCCCTTTTCAACAGAGTACTATATTAATGCAATGGAAGATATCATTACTAGGACAAGAATTGGTAAAACCTGGGCTAGAAACCCTATGGAGTCCAAAATGGTCCCAACAATTTCAGAGAGTATAAAAGACCAGAAAGACCTGTCTTGAAGTGTCATAAATGTGGAAGCATCTCACATTTAGCCAGCACTTGGACCAAAAAGACCAGAATTAAGGAAGTTAAAGCGATTAAAGAGGTTTAGTGTTGTGAAGAGAAAGCAGAATCTGACCAAGATTCTGAAATTTCTGAAGACACACCAGTAGAGGACTATCCCATTGAAACAAATCACAGCTTTCTTTGAAGAAACTGAAGTCCATAATCACTTACCACAATATTGAAGATTTCTATAGCCTGATCAATATATAGGTGCTATAACCCAACCAATATATGGTATTCCAGAATGTGTAAGACTAAACCTGCTAAAGGCAAAGGTTACACTGCTGAATCATATTTTATTGAATCAATCCTTATGAATGATGTTGAAGCCAAAGTAAATTTTGACACGGGGCATTTTGCACTTGTGTAGACAAAGGTTACCTTCAAGTAATACTCCATGAATGGAAGAATGATCTATTACCAATAGAGGGTGTGAGATTTAGTAGTGCCAGTGATAATATATACCCCTTGGGTGTATTGGACACTAATCTTATATTTCCACATCCTGAAGGAAGTGTGAGAATCAATACAGAAATAGTAGTAATGGAAAATTTTATATCTCAACATGTAATTCTTGGAAATGATTACTTAAATATTTATGGTATTGACATCAATAGCCATAAAGAAAGATGTTTTACATTTGAAGAAAATAAAAACAAAACATTTTCTTTTTCCAATATTTCCAAACAAATGTCAGTAGTATCTCCAAATAAAGATACTTACAGAGAGAAAATTGTGGCTGATCAACTTGTTGAAGCAAAGATTAATCCATCATTATCACCAAAAATGAGGAATGAACTCATTGATGTGTTATACACATATAATAATGCATTTGCCTCTGGTAATGAGCCATTAGGCTCTATAAAAGGGAATGAAGTTGATATTACTCTTAATATTGACAGAACATACCCTCCAGTACTTAAAAGACCAGCGTATCCAGCCAGTCCCAGAGCTAGAGAAGCCCTGGAAAAACATATCCAATATTTGATACAGCTTGGTTTACTAAGAAAGGTAGGCCATAATGAGGAAGTTGAAGTGAGAAGTGCTGTTATTATTGCTTGTAATAATGATAATTCAAGAATGGTTGGAGATTTTGGATCTTTGAATACCTACACAGTTCCAGATAGGTATCCAATTCCTAGAATCAAGGAAACTTTGACCCAATGACCAAAGCCAATTTTATAACCTGCACCAATGCATTAAAAGGCTTTCATCAAACTCTTTTGATGCCCAAAACCAAGATATTACTTAGAATTATCACTCAATGTGTTACTTATGAGTATCTTAGAATGCCATTTGGTATTGAAAGTTCTCCATCTCATTATCAAAGAATGATGAATACCATCTTCCCCACAGAAGTATGTGAAGGATGGCTCCTTATTTATACTGGTGATATAATCATATTTTAAGACTCATGTTCTTTGCACCTTCAAAGACTTGCAAGAGTACTTGACTAATTTTCAGGAGTGAATATGAATATTTCATTCAAGAGATGCAGCTTTTTCTTTGAAGAACTTAAAGACTTGGGACATATTTTTTCTGGTTCAAGCTTGGGTATTTACAAGAATAAAGTAGCAGAAGTGTTTCTGAAGCCAATACCCCAGAATAAGAAAGAAATAGTGTTTTTCCTTGGATTTTCCAGCTATTAAAGGAAAAAATTTAAAGACTTTGCAATTATAGCCAAGTCACTCTATATAATCTGTTATCAAAAGACAGTATTTGAGATGACACAAGAAAGAATTAAAGCTTATGAGAAAATAAGGGAAGCTTTTACAGAAGAGCCCTGACTCCTTATTCCAGACTGGAATAGAACTTTCAAATTGAACATTGATGCATGTGAATATGGATTAGGGGCAGCCCTACATCAAGTCCAAATTATTGATGACAAACCTACATGTAAAATGTGTCTATGAAACTGTTGATAATAATACTATTGATAACCAGTATTAGGACTGTTCTTATGAAATATAATGATAAAGATTATTATAACCACAATTAAATAATGAAAGAATCATTTCTTTTACTTGTTATACACTACTAGTGATTATAACAGTAAGCAGTAATTGTCTACAAGAATCAATTACAAGAAGAATTTAATAATAAAGGCTTCTTTTATTAAAACAATAAAATTATTTTAATATATAATTATCTTTTACAAGAATAACTATAAAGATAACTCTTGAAGAAACCTATTACTAGAAAAAAACTTTAATAATTGAGATAAATCACTCACTATTAATCCAATGAACATTTCAGAATATTATAGTAGAGAGATTTGATGTAGAATTGTGGATTTAATGGATCAAAATTGATTTATGACAATATTACAACAATATATAGTTGATTTCCTATGATTTCACATCTTTCTGATTGATTTCTGAAAGAATAAAACACTTAAGAAACGATTTAACTAATACTTACTTGTTGGTACTTGTGAGCCTGTGAGGTATGTATGACATACCTATAAGGCCACAAATGATTTTATAAACAGTTAATTTTGTCTTAAACAGACTTTTTAGTTGAATTTAAAATAAAAAATAATAAAAAATAAGTATAACTGTTTTTGCATAGACAAAGTTATAAATATTATGTCATTTTTGGATTCTACACCAAAAATAACCTAGGGTACATCCATAGGGTGTTATACCCAAAACCACTTATTTTTTATGTTATTGGAAGATTTAAGAATCTCACAGTACCAATGTAACTTTTTTAACATTTTTTTAAAAAATTGTTAAATTTAAGCTTAATTAAGCTTAAATTTAAAGTTGCATAAGGTTTATGCAAACTTACCAAAATTTTAGTTAAAATTGAGGTGTGGTGTATATTTACTGAATTGGCTAAGGATTTGCCATACAGAATGTAAATCCTGCGTGAGCTCAATTTAAAAGGGTTTAAAGCCATGGTATGGCTTTAAATAAATAAAAGGGCAAAATCCACGCAAAAAGGTGGGACAAAGGAAAAAGACCAAATAGAACTGGGGTACCCAACTTTTTGGATCTGCAATGATTCAATTAAGGTTTTCCACCTGTATTGGAGGATTTTCAACCTTATTTAAACTTTAAGATTAGACTTTGATCCAACCTTAAGGTTTAAACTGGTTTTATCCCAATTTGGACAGGAATTTCAAGCTTCCAAAGGGTAAATCCCAATATGCAGGCTTGAAATCAAGGTTTTAAGAACTGTCAGAGCTTAATTAAGCTTAAAAATTTAAGGCTTCAAGCATTAAAACCTTATCAAAACTTAAGGTTTGGTGTGTTTTGCTATTTTACGTGGCAAAATAGCAATAACTTCAAAAATTCATTCAAAATCCAATTCTTAATGGATTTGCTTGAAAAATTCACACAACTTAGAATTTAATATTATCAATATATAAATTGAATTTTAAGTATCTTTTATAAATAAATTTCCTGGGTAATTAGCCTGGAAATTTACTCTTTTAATTAAACTTAAAGAAACTTATGTTTTCTTTAAAAATTAATTAAAAATTGAGTTTAAGAGATTTTTGCTTGAAACTCTAATTTTAAGTTTTTCATGTGATGAACTTTAATATAAATAACCTTATTTTATATTAAAACTTAAAGTAGTTAAACTAAATGAGGATTAAAGTTACTTGGAGTTAAGAATAACACTGTTAACTTTAAATTGGAAGTAAAAATAAGTTGCCTTAAGTTAAGAACTTTATTTTTAAGCATGGTTTTTCAGTTTTGACCTGAGCACGCCCTCTACATCCATTATGAATCATGAGAGCTGCTCTGAAGACATAAAAAGAGTCTTTTCATCACTGTTTTGTCCATAATCCATTATCAATCCAATCATATTAGAAATTTAACAGGTAAAGTTTTATTAAATATAAAATCTTATTATTAAAAGTAAGTCTTAAGTTATTTTTATTTCTTATTTATCAAAATCAAAGAATTGAACTCATAGAATTTAGATTATTGTTGTAATCACCAATAATAGATTTTATTATATAAAATTATCATTTTAAATATCTTTTAAAATCCACAAATTCCTCTCAAAAACTCTTTAATCATAATTTATATTATAAAAAGTTGTTTTATCTTTAAATTTATTGATTTTTGACGTGTTTTTAACTTATAAGCTTTATTTAGTATAATAACTGTTGTATTAGACTTGTTGTATTAAATAAATCTTATAAGTAAGTTTTCTTTAAAGTTCTATATTTTTTTCATCTAAATATTAGTTTTTTTATATAGAATTTTTATTCTAAAAGAATTATTTCTGCACAGTGTGTGTTTAATTCTTTTTATAAATAATATTTATATTATTTATAAGTGGTTAATATTCATATTTTCCACGTGTAATTGTCTCATTAACAGCTTTACACTTCTTATTGTTATAACTGTCAGTGACTATAACAATAATAGAATAATTATAATTTATTATAATTATTATTATTATTTTTATTATTATATTATTATAATAATAATCAAATTACTTTTTTATATATAATCATTTTTAATAATTATATTCAAATTTGTGGTTGTAATATTTTATTATATTATATTTTTCTACTGAGGACAGTCATAGTACTCTTGATATTGTTACTATTATAAAGAGTTTCATAGACAAACCTTACATTTGGGGGCCTGGCCGTGATTTTAAACCGATTTTTGGGACATAAATCATATTCTAGACCTTATTTTACTGTTTTTTGACGTAAAATTGCCATATTTGTCTAAATATTGGCTCTTTTGGGACTTATCCCTTATAAATAATCTTTATAATATTAATAAAGTTAATTTCTTCTTAAGAATATTGTTTGAAACGATATACTATTGGGTGATTTGGAATAAATTTCTTTTGTCTAACTAGTGGCTTCTTCACATCACAGACTTGAAATTTATTCTTTGAGTTATTCTAGTATAAAGTGAATAATAATACAATTTTGATTAATTATTTTGTTAATTGCATAATTATTATTTCTTTAAAGAAAATAATAAATCAAATAAAAAAATCTTTAAAAATAAAAATCTTTACTAAAAACATTTTTTCTTTTATCTTAGACATTTTTCTTTATTTTTGACGTAATTTGCCATAAAATTACATTAAAACAACTTTATTTAATAAGTTGAATTTATAAGTTATTTTCATTATTTGATAAAATAACTTATCTTTTTAATTTTCTCTAGTGTCTTCCATCAGAGAAAATTCTTCAGACTCTGAAGCCTCAGAGTCCAGTATTGAAATTCAAACCAGTCCAGCACCAAGGGGTTTAATAACCAAAGAGCCCTTTAAAGGTCCTGCAGGTGAATTCAACTCAATTTTACTCTATTTTTTACTAAAATTGACGTGAAATGACTCCTACTAGAAGTGGAAGTAACTACTCCATCCAATCAAATGGATCTGGACCAGGACATTCCAGCCACAAATACAAAAGGCAAGAATGTCCTCCCAGAGGAGAGGCACAAATGGAGGATGCCAGAACTTCCACCAGTTCCCAAAGGTTAGCCAGCACCTTTGAACCTCTTATTGCGAGTCCAGAAGCTGACATAACTGCTATTGCTGTTAGACCTGAACCATTTCCAACAGGCAGCTGTGGAAATTTATCAATCCCAATGGAAAAACTGGTTCCTGGTGTCAAAACAACAAGAGTGGGAACTCCTTCCAAGTCTTTGGATAGGCACCATGAACTCTTATCTTCAAGTGAAGAAGTTCATGGGGCCAGAAAAGACAGAAGATCTTCTGCTGGGTTGGACACCAATGTCTGTCAAAGGACAAGTCCAACAGATCAAAGCTTGGTTGTAAAACCAAAGCATGTTGTCAGAGGATCAGAAGAAGAAAATGGCTCAAGGCAAGGACAACAGCCCAGTGGAAGCTCCTCAAGCATCCACAAGCAAAAATCCGCCTCAACAAGTGCCAAACAAGCCCAAGCAAGCCCCAAAGACCAACCAGAAGGGCAAGAAAAAGGCAAAGCCCAAGTGGAACAAACCTTACCCTCAGAATTACAGAATCCCAAAGAAGGAAAAGACAGCCATGGACAATGTATTCAATATGGCAAGAAATTTGATGGAATTCAAAAACAAGGAGGAGAAAAGATTGAACCAATCCTTTCCAAAGAAGTAGATCTTGTAAAACCTGTAGCTTACTTTGAATCTTGTAATAAAGAAATTATGGCAAAATTTAAAGCATTTGATCATGTCCAACAAAAGTTGGGTAATGAGATACTACAAGTAAAAGACCAACAAAAGACCATAATTGGCCTTGAAAATGTTAATAAGGCAAATATTTTGTCTTTGACGCAAATTTGTGAAAGACTTGAGTTTAAAGTTACCTTACTCAATCAACCAGATGAACATTCAATTTCTTTTATAACTGGACAGTTGAAAGAATTGAAAATACAAGTACAAAACTTGGAAAATTCAGCTGGTCACAATGCAGCTCTTTTTCAAGAACAATTGGAAAAAAGTGATAAAGCAAGACTTGAATTGAAAGAAGACATTCAGTCAAGTATTAATAATATATCACTAAAAAATGAATTGCCAAGGCAATACACACCAATTCTTGACAGAAATGTCCTTAAGTTGAATAATGATTTACATCATACAATTTCAAGTCATGATGTGGAAACTGCTTGCAATTATAAGGACATTCCAAGATTAGAGGAATGGCCAACCTTCAGTGGTGAAGGAGAATATAATCATATGGAATTTATGAAAACAACTGATATGTTTAAAGAAGACTTTAACATACCAGATGAATACATAAGTGCCAGATTACACTCATTATTTACCAAATCAGCAAAGAAATGGTATTATAAAATGAGACAAGACCATGGTAAACATTCTTGGCCTTGGTGGAAAGAACAAGTTATTTCCAAATGGGCAAATGATTCCTGGAGATTTAGAATGGAAAATTCTTTTGAAGAAGCCATTTTTAATATTGAAAGGGACAGGCCCATGACTTGGTTTCTTAAACAGAAGGACAGATTAACTGCCCTTCATCCTGATATGTCTGAACCAATGGTACATAAAAGGATATTAAGAAAGTGTGGTGGTGACCTTGAGCATGCTATAAGAAGCAGATGTATTGAGCCTTGCTCTACAGAAGATTATATCAATGCTATGGAGGATATCACTACTAGAACAAAAATTGGAAGAAATTGGTATAAACCCCCAATAGACAACAAGACTAGCGGGAAACCAATTTTAAAACCAAATAAACCACATGACAGACCTCCTTTGAAATGTCATAAATGTGGAAGTACATCTCACTTAGCAAACACTTGTCCAAAAAAGACAAGAGTCAATGAGATAAATGTTGAAAAAGTGGAAGAAACAAAAGAAACTGATATATCTTTACATGAAAGTGATTCTGAGCCTTCAGAAGAAGAAGAAGCATCAGAAGAACTTGGTATAGAGAACATTAATGTCTCTTTTGAGGTCACTGAGGTACATACTCACTTACCACAGTATAGTGATGAATGTATGGATCTCATACATGTGCAAGATGCCAAGATGCAAAAACCCAAAACTGCCAGAGGTCAAGGTTATACAGCTGGGTCATCTTGTATCACTAATATTGTGATAAATAACACAGAAGCCAAGATACATCTTGACTCAGGTGCATTTTGCACTTGTGTTGGAAAAGATTATCTTGACAAAATTTATACCAATTGGCAAGACAAGTTGATGCCAATTGAAGGTGTAAAATTCAGCAGTGCTAGCCAGAACATGCACCCTTTGGGTATATTTGAAGCAGCAATAATATTTGCTCATCCAGCAGGGAGTACAATATTGAAAGCTGAATTTGTTGTTATGAACAATTGTACTTCACAACACTTTATACTTGGAAATTATGATCTCAATATCTATGGTATTGATATTAATAATCATAAGGACAGGTATTTCACTATAGGGGAAAATAAAAGGCAAAAATTTGCTTTTTCTCTAGAAAGAAAAGAAATTACTGTCATCCAACAAGTAAAGAATGTTAAAAAAGAAAAATTTGTGTCAGAACAGCTAAGTGAAGCACAAATTAGTCCTGAATTAACACCAGAAATGAAGGAAGAACTTATTGAAGTTTTATTTCAATATAGAGAAGCCTTTGCTTCTGATAATGAACCACTTGGGGCTATAAAAGGCCATGAGGTGGACATTATGCTTAATGTGGAAAGGCCTTATCTTCCACTATTAAGAAGACCAGCTTACCCAGCTAGCCCTAGGGCTAGAGAAGCATTAGAAAATCATATTAATGAACTAATGAAACTGGGAGTTCTTGGAAAAGCTGGACACAATGAGGAAGTTGAAGTCACAACTCCAGTAATCATTACTTGGCATAATGATAAGTCAAGGATGGTTGGTGATTTTAGAGCACTGAATACCTATACTATTCCAGACAGGTATCCAATCCCTAGAATTCATGAGACTTTGACTCAATTATCCAAAGCAAGATTCATCACTTCTATGGATGCTCTAAAAGGCTTTCACCAGAATGTTTTGACACCTCATGCTAGGAAATTATTGAGAATAATTGCTCATTGTGGTATTTATGAATATTTGAGGATGCCTTTTGGTATTAAAAATGCACCCTCTCATTACCAAAGAATGATGAATACTATCTTCCCACATGAATTATCAGAGGGATGGTTAATCATTTATATTGATGAAATTATCATTTGTTCAGAAACCTGGCAATTACATTTAGAGAGACTTTCATTAGTACTTAAGAAAATTCTACAAGTGAACATGAAAATTTCTCTTAAAAAATGTAATTTTGGGTTTCATGAGTTAAAAGCTCTAGGGCATGTAGTCTCAGGACTAAGCCTTGGGGTTGATAAAAACAAAGTGGCTGCAGCTTTACTGAAACAAATGCCCCAGAACAAAAAAGAAATGATGTCTTTCTTAGGGTTTGCCAGTTATTACAGGCAACACCTTAAAGATTTTGCAATCCATGCCAGATCATTATACAGAATTTGTGATCAACAAACTGTTTTTGAAATGACACAGGAGAGAATTCAAGCATATGATAAAATCAAGTATGCCTTGACCAATGCACCATTATTATTGATGCCAGATTGGAAACTTCCTTTCAAGCTGTATATTGATACATGTAGTGATGGCTTAGGAGCTGCTCTTCATCAAGTTCAAATTGTCAATGACAAGCCTTATGAAGGTCCAATTTGTTTCATTTCAAGACAAATTAAACCTACTGAGGCCAGATATGGAGCTAGCCAAATGGAGTGCCTTTGCCTTGTTTGGGCTCTGGAAAAACTTCATTATTATCTTGATGGTAGTGTGTTTGAAGTAATTACTGATTGTAATGCAGTTAAATCACTTCTTAACATGAAAACTCCAAACAGACACATGTTAAGATGGCAGATTGCTATACAGGAGTATAGAGGCAATATGACCATAGTACATAAAACTGGAAATATTCATAAGAATGCTGATGGCTTGAGTAGATGGGCATTACCAAATACACCTGATAATCCTGCCTATGTTCCTACAAGTGCAGAACCTCAAATTCCAATTGAAGGAATTAATATCACAGATGTTGGAACAGAATTCTTTGAAGAAGTTAGGGAAAGCTACAAGCAAGATAAGAATCATATTCTTACTGCTCTACTTGACAAAGATTGTAGAGATGCAGCATTGGCTAATTCTCTGGATGATATTTGGAAAACATCTTATGATAATGGAAGATTCTATTTGTTTGATGGTATACTATATCATAGATCTAAACACACATGTGTCATGGTCCTATGTAGTAGAATGTTGATTAACACAATACTACTAGAATGCCATGATAACATTTATTCTGGACATCTGTCTGAATACAGAACAATTGAAAGAATTAAGACATGTGCCTGGTGGCCATCCTGGAGAAAAGATGTCATTGAGTACTGTCATAGTTGTGATAGATGCCAGAAAGCCAATAAAGCTACTGGTAAAAGATTTGGTCTGATGATCCATATCCAAGAACCAAGTACCCCATGGGAAGTGGTTCACATGGATTGGGTAACTTCATTACCACCTGGAGGTGATAAGAGTTACAATGCATGTCTTGTTATTGTAGATAGGTATAGAAAAACACCAATCTTTTTACCATGTCACAAAGATGACACAGCTATGGATACAGCTCTTTTAATCTGGAATAGAGTAATATCCCATACTGGTCTCTTTAAAAACATCATTAGTGACAGAGACCCAAAATTTACATCAGCCTTATGGACTAATTTACATAAGCTTTTGGGTACAAAATTATCATTCTCAACAGCATACCATCCACAAACAGATGGGTTAGCAGAAAGAATGATTCAAACCCTTGAGGACATGATCGGAAGATTTTGTGCTTATGACATGGAGTTTAAAGATTCTGATGGCTTTACCCATGATTGGTGTACTCTTATACCAGCATTGGAATTGGCCTACAAGACCTCCATCCATGCTTCAACAGGCAAGACCCCTGCAATGTTGGAGAAAGGATGGAACCCCAAACTTCCAGTTGATACTTTGAAGAAAGATCTGGTTAACATTCATCCAACTGCTTCAAGCTTTGGGCTATTGCTTGATAAAGTAAGGCATCATGCAAATCAAAGCATAAATGACGCCTTTGAATATGCTAAGCAGAAATGGGATAAAAGTCATAAGACCCCAGATGTCAGGGTGAGTCTATGTAGAAGCTTAAAAACAGTAAATACAAGCTAGTACTATGACTGTGACACGTCAAATAAGTAATAAAATAATTCTTCAGGTCCTACTGCTACGTGGTAACAGTGGTGATGAGTCTATTGAGGACCTGGGTTGCAATGTTCTAATATCTTTGACTGTAAAGAAACACTACAATAATTAGATTTAATTATATCTTTAAGTATTCTAAGGACACTACTGATGGATAACAGTCTTGTCACGTAAGAATATATAATAAAAAGATAAGATCAGGATTTTTGAAGGCAAAAACCCTTCCTTTTATATCTTTCAAGACTGTCAAGAGTTATTTACTCTTCACACGTCAGAGGATTGAAAATTTTCACTCCATTGGTCAGTCTGTGGTTCTGGATCCTCAATTCTGACGTCAGTAGAGGCAGAATTGTGGTTTTGGAACCACAAATGATCATTCTGGATCAATACAGGATGAAAAAACTTTTCACCTGCCACGTCAGCACTTGGATGACGTTGTTCTGGTGTTTGTATGACCAATACTAGTCATTCTGGGCGGGTTTAAACTTTGAACAACCATTATTTTGAGTATTAAGACTGTACTGGTTGGTACAGGTTTGGTACAGGCCAGTATTGGCCAAAATACTTCCAACCAAGATATCTTGGTCAGTTTTTGAGATATCAAGAAACTAAGAGCACAGAATTGAAGGGCTTAATGAGCTCTTCAATTTGGTACGCTTCATGTTTACCCTTCTTTAAAATAGCAAAAGTTATAAGGGCTTTAAGTTTTTGGATGTATTTTTGTACATCAGTATGAGGCTTCAAAAACTTCCATACCAGATATCTTCTTCAGTTTGGAAGATATCTGTATTCTGATGATACAGTTTTGTAGGGCTTGATTAGCCCTACAGTTTGGTATATGACACTGTACAGTTGTATGAGTGTATGCCAAAGATACAGGGGTTTGTTTATTTTCTTATTTTCAGAATATCTGTATTTTGGTTATTAAACCTTTGAACCAAGATCCCTCAGTCAATTTAAGAGATACAGAGGTCTAAGGTATCTCAAATTAAAGCTCTTGTTGAGATCTTTAATTTGGTTATACTTTTGTACAGTTTTGTACAAGCCCTCTTTGACTTTCAGGGGGACTTGGTTTTGAAAATGAGGTTATATGGTATCTCCAGTTGTAGTGGTGTTACAACAGCATGGATGATATCATTGTGTAGCTCTCTATGTGAGCTTTAAGAAAAATACCATTTTGGTATAGGATAACTTAAGTATGCATAAGTTAGATGAGAGGTGAAAATAAGGGTTTTGACTTGTTTATTCTCCTCTAGGTTTCCTTATTCTGTTTGGATAAGGTTGGTGTTTAATGTAAGAGGATTGTTTTCTCTTAATTATTACCTGTATTGACTATGTTTGTTCAATACTTGTCATACCATTATTTATGGTATGTTGGATGTCATGCTAGTGCTCTGTTTTGAGTCACAGGCTGACACCAGAATTCAAAGTAGGGGACTTAATACTAGTTTCAACCTTGAACTTTAATAATATTAAAGGTCCAAAGAAATTGAAAGATTCCTTTTCAGGACCATTTATTATTAAAGCCCTTCATGGGACAAATGCAGTACAAGTAGAACTGTCAGGAGAACTGGAAAATAAACATCCAACATTCCCTGTCAGTCTAGTAAAGCATTACACTTCAAGTGACAAGGAATCATTTCCTTTAAGAAATGGAACACCCTTAGAAGTACCCCCACTGGACCTAAGTGAGGAGAAAAAGGTACTGAAAGTCTTGAAAGAAAGAAGACTTAGGGGAAAAAATGAAAGAGAATACTTGGTCAGGTATAAAAATCCACAACATGAAGATGAGTGGATTGTGGAAAACAAAATACCTGATTCCCAAAAGTTTCTCAGAAGATTCAGACATGAGAGAAGACCAATTGCTCAATATAAAGTTTGAATGGTGTGCTTTACATACTTGAAAGTATAAGTAGAGAGGTTGGACAGTGGATTATACCGCCCCCAAATAACTTGGGGGTACACTACAAAAGAAAAATTGTGGTACAATTTTTTTTTGGTGGTAGGGAATGTGAGCCTGTGAGGTATGTATGACATACCCATAAGGCCACAAATGATTTTATAAACAGTTAATTTTGTCTTAAACAGACTTTTTAGTTGAATTCAAAATAAAAAATAATAAAAAATAAGTATAACTTTTTTTTGGATAAACAAAGTTATAAATATTATGTCATTTTTGGATTCTACACCAAAAATAACCTAGGGTACACCCATAGGGTGTTATACCCAAAACCACTTATTTTTTATGTTATTGGAAGATTTAAGAATCTCACAGTACCAATGTAACTTTTTTAACATTTTTTTAAAAAATTGTTAAATTTAAGCTTAATTAAGCTTAAATTTAAAGTTGCATAAGGTTTATGCAAACTTACCAAAATTTTAGTTAAAATTGAGGTGTGGTATATATTTACTGAATTGGCTAAGGATTTGCCATACAGAATGTAAATCCTGCGTGAGCTCAATTTAAAAGGGTTTAAAGCAATGGTATGGCTTTAAATAAATAAAAGGGCAAAATCCACGCAAAAAGGTGGGACAAAGGAAAAAGACCAAATAGAGCTGGGGTACCCAACTTTTTGGATCTGCAATGATTCAATTAAGGTTGTCCACCTGTATTGGAGGATTTTCAACCTTATTTAAACTTTAAGATTAGACCTTGATCCAACCTTAAGGTTTAAACTGGTTTTATCCCAATTTGGACAGGAATTTCAAGCTGCCAAAGGGTAAATCCCAATATGCAGGCTTGAAATCAAGGTTTTAAGAACTGTCAGAGCTTAATCAAGCTTAAAAACCTTAAATAAGCTTAAAACTTTAAAGCTTCAAGCATTAAAACCTTATTAAAACTTAAGGTTTGGTGTGTTTTGCTATTTTACGTGGAAAAATAGCAATAACTTCAAAAATTCATTAAAAATCCAATTCTTAATGGATTTGCTTGGAAATTTCACACAACTTAGAATTTAATATTATCAATATCTAAATTAAATTTTAAGTATCTTTTATAAATAAATTTCCTGGGTAATTAGCCTGGAAATTTACTCTTTTAATTAAACTTAAAGAAACTTATGATTTCTTTAAAAATTAATTAAAAATTGAGTTTAAGAGATTTTTGCTTGAAACTCTAATTTTAAGTTGTTCATGTGATGAAATTTAATATAAATAACCTTATTTTATATTAAAACTTAAAATAGTTAAGCTAAATGAGGATTAAAGTTACTTGGAGTTAAGAATAACACTGGTAACTTTAAATTGGAAGTAAAAATAAGTTGCCTTAAGTTAAGAACTGTATTTTTAAGCATGGTTTTTCAGTTTTGACCTGAGAAAGCCCTCTACATCCATTATGAATCATGAGAGCTGCTCTGAAGACATAAAAAGAGTCTTTTCATCCCTGTTTTGTCCATAATCCATTATCAATCCAATCATATTAGAAATTTAAACAGGTAAAGTTTTATTAAATATAAAATCTTATTATTAAAAGTAATTCTTAAGTTATTGTTATTCTTTATTTATCAAAATCAAAGAATTGAACTCATAGAATTTAGATTATTGTTGTAATCACCAATAATATATTTTATTATATAAAATTATCATTTTAAATATCTTTTAAAATCCACAAATTTCTCTCAAAAACTCTTTAATCATAATTTATATTATAAAAAGTTGTTTTATCTTTAAATTTATTGATTTTTGACGTGTTTTTAACTTATAACCTTTATTTAGTATAATAACTGTTGTATTAGACTTGTTTTATTAAATAAATCTTATAAGTAAGTTTTCTTTAAAGTTCTATATTTTTTCATCTGAATATTAGTTTTTTTATATAGAATTTTTATTCTAAAAGAGTTATTTCTGCACAGTTTGTGTTTAATTCTTTTTATAAATAATATTCATATTATTTATAAGTGGTTAATATTCATATTTTCCATGTGTAATTGTCTCATTAAGAGCTTTACACTTCTTATTGTTATAACTGTCAGTGACTATAACAATAATAGAATAATTATAATTTATTATAATTATTATTATTTTTTTTTATTATTATATTATTATAATAATAATAAAATTATTTTTTTATATATAGTTATTTTTAATAATTATATTTAAATTTGTGGTTGTAATATTTTATTATATTATATTTTTCTACTGAGGACAGTCATAGTACTCTTGATATTGTTACTATTATCAAGAGTTTCATAGACAAACCTTACAGTACTAAAGGTATAATTGAATAATGTGATGATTTGGAAAAAACAGCAAGAGGAGACCTATTTTAAGTCTAAGACAGCTCACAGAGGTGTGCCATGGAGCAAAATGAAAAAACCAGTGAGTGCAAAAGAAGTAATCCCTTTTGGATTAATGATTGCCACATCTGTTTTCATGTAAGATTATCATAATTACTTAATTGATGCTTTTACAAGACTACCAACCCATTTATGGTTAAGAATAAAAGGAGTAGCAACTTTAAATCTTCTTTTATTCCAAAGCTAATCATTTATTTCTCAAATTCATCAGTGTTATTGGAAATTTCATCACAGAATGTATTTTCTTTAAATTTTGAAAGATTCTGTGTTTCACATGGAATCATCAAAAATGGACTGTATGTAATACTTTTAATTTTACATATAAAAGGATAATTAATTTCGGTTTCTATATTAATGATAAAGTTCTCAATTGGTCCTGAAAGATTAATTAAGAATTGTATTTTTAATGAATTTTTGAAGTTTTTACCTCATTTCTATGTATAATTGCAAATAGCAGTATATTGCTGGATGCTATGAGGTAAATCAATGGATACTAGTACAAAAAGGGTTTTAATTGATCTTTTTGGGCTTGTCCATGGAAGGTAATTAAGAATCGACATGGTTACAGGAGTCTGAGTTTCTCTTTACCTCCTTGGCATGTCAAAATAGCAGGTTGTTTGCTATTTTCTTGTGATTTACTGAAATTGTGACATGGTAGCCAAGTTCCCAAAAGGTTTGAGCTTACTAATTGGGCCAAGATCAGCCATTGATCCAAGCTTTGGAGCTTTCCATGCCTCAGAGGCCTCAGAAGCTGGATACCCTGGCTCTCTTTGATGTCTTTTGTCCCCCTTGACTATTTTTCATGTCAAAATATAAATTCAAGCTTCAAGTGAGATATCCACTATGGGTGTACCAGACGTGCATGTAAGAATACCATAATATTAAGTTCCACAAACATGCATAACACTATTCTTAGTGTATATGTAACATGGGATTTATCACATTCCCATTATTTAAGTGTGAAATTGAGCAAAAAAAATCATGGATCTTTTATGTGGTATTTAAGTATTTTCCATATTACCACCTAAAAGAGTTGATTTGAGCTTATTCAATATTTGGAGCTACCCTAGGTGAAATTTTGTGTAGAATCCAAATCTGGCCTTAAATCCATGGATTTATCTACTCAATAAAAAGGTATTCATTTTTTGTGAAATCAAAAATGATGAATTTTGATTCTATGCATGACTTATTGGTTATGCATAGTTCAGAATTCATTCTTAAGATAATTGTGGCCTATTTGGGTATGTAAAATATGCCTCAAGACTCACACTACGAAGGGCCAGTTTGTTATATCTCAAGGCCAATAAAACCAACAGAATCCAGATATGATTCAAGCAAAATCAAGTGCTTATGTTTGGTATGGGCACTTGAAAACCTACAATATTATCTGGATGGCAGTTCTTTTGAGGTGATAACTAACTTTAATGCCATAAAATCACTTCTCAACATGAAAACACCCAACAGACATATGTTGAGATGGCAGATAGTGTGAGCTTCTGAGGTGTTTATGACATACCCATAAGGCCACAAAGAGCTCTCTACACAGTTGATTTAGTCTTTAACAGACTTATAAATTGGATTTGGAATAAAGAATGACAAAAACTAAATGTAAATTTTTTGATAAGCAAAGTTATAATTATCATTTAATTTTTGGATTCTACTCCAAACCTAACCTAGGGTAGACCCATAGGGTGTTATACCCAAAAAGGATTATTGCTTATGTTAGTAGATTATTTGAGAATCTCACAGTGCAATTGCAATTTTTTTAAGCTTTTTTTTAAAATTGTTAAATTTAAGCTTAAATAAGCTTAAACTTAAAGCTGCGTAAGGTTTATGCAAACTTACCAAAATTTTAGTTAAAATTGAGGCATTGTGTATATTTACTGAATTGGCTAAGGATTTGCAATACAGAATTTAAATCCTGTTTGAGCTCAATTTAAAAGGGTTTAAGGCCATAGTATGCCTTTAAGTAAATAAAAGGGCAACAACCACATGGAAAGGTGGGACAAAGTAAAAAGGCCAAAGAGTGCTGGGGTACCCAACTTTTTGAATCTTCAAGGATTCAAATGGGGTTTTTTTACCTGTATTGAAGTATTTTCAACCTTATCCAAAATTTAAGATTAGACTTTGATCCAACCTTGAAGTTTAAACTTGTTTTATCCTAATTTAGACAGGAATTTCAAGCTTTAAAAGGGTAAATCACAATATAAACTTGAAATCAAGGTTGTGAGAACTGTCAAAGCTTAATTAATATCAAAAAGCTTAAATAAGCTTAATACTTTAAAGTTGAAAGTATCAAAACCTTATCAAAAGTTAAGGTTTTTTTGTATTGCTACTTCATGTGGAAAAATAGCAATAACTTTAAAAATTAATTGGAAATCCAATTCTTAAGTGATTTTCATGAAGCTTTCACACAGCTTAAAAATTGATTTTATCTGTGTGTAGATTAACTTTTAATTATTATTTTTAAAAGATTTTAATTTCTAATTAGCCTTGAAATTAACCATTTCAATTATTATTAAAGAAAATTAAGATTCCTTTAAAAATCAATTAAAAATTGATTTTAAGATATTTTTGCTTGAAACTTTCTTTTTAAGTTGTTCATGTGATTAATATTAATATAAAGAAACTCATTTGATATTAAAACTTAAAAGAATTAATCCAAAAGAGGATTAAAGCTACTTGGAGCTAAGAATAACACTGGTAACTTTCAATTAGAATTAAAAATAATCTAACTTAAGCTAAGAACCTTAGTTTTAAGCCTGGATTTTCAGTTTTGACATGAGCACGCCCCCTATATCTATTATTAATCATGAGAGCTGTTCTGAAGGTGTAAATAGAGCCTACACATCACTGGTTTTGCCTGTACAATCATCATTCCAATCAATTAAACATTTAAAAAAAGTAATATTTTATCAATTATAAAATATTATTATTCAAGTAATTTATTAAGTATTTTATTTCTTATTGATCTCAATTTAAGGAATCAAAATAATTGAAATTAGATTATTGTTGTAATCACCAATAATATATTTGATTATATAAAATTATTTTCTTAAATATCTTTTTGATTCCAAAAATTCTTCTTAAGAACTCTTAAATCTTATTTTATCATGAAAAATTGTTTTTATCTTTTAAAATATTGATTTTCGGAGTTTTTTTAACTTATAAGCATTATTTAATATAATGATTGTTGTTGTTTGAGTTGTTTTATTAAATAAATTCTATAAGTAAGTTCTCTCTAAAATTCTGTATCTTTTTGATCTATTATTAGTTTTTTATATAGAATTTTTCCATAAGAATTATTTTTGCACAGTGTGTGTGATAATTTTTTTTATAAATAATATTAATATATTATTTATAAGTGGATAAATATCTTCATTTTACACGTGTAATTGTCTTATTAAGAGATTTACACTTTTTACTGTTATAATTGTCAGTGACTATAACAATAGTAGAATAATTATAATTTATTACAATTATCAATATTTTTTATTATTAAATTATTTAAGAAATAAATTTCTTTTATATATATATATATATTTACTAATAATTATATAAATTTGTTGTTATAATATTTAATTGTATGATATTTTCTACTGAGGACAGTCATAGTACTCTTGATATTTGCTACTATTATCAATAGTTTTGTAGACAAGCCTTACAGATATCCATTCAAGAATATAGAGGTAACATGACTATAGTTCATAACGAAGGGAATATTCATAAGAATTCTTGTGGACTTAGTAGATGGGCATTATCCAATACTCCTGATAACCCAGCTTATGTACCTTTGCAAGCGGAACCACCTATTCCAATTGAGGGAATTAACATAATTGATATTGGGACTAAATTCTTTGAAGAAGTTGGGAAGTCTTATAAACAAGACAAGAATTTCCATATCTTGAAAGCCTTGCTGGATAAAGTCTGCAAAGACACAGCTCTAATTAATTCACTGGATGAAATATGGAAGAATTTCTATTATGAAGGAAGATTTCATTTGTTTGAAGGCATTATTTACCACAGAACCAAACATTCTTGTGTAATGACATTATGCAGTAGATTTCTTATCAATAACATTCTTCAAGAACCTCATAATATCATCTATTATACATACCTTTCAGAAGACAGAAAACTTGAAAAAGTGAAAAACTGTGCATGGCGGCCATCTTGGATAAAGGATACCATTGAATACTACCATACCTGTGACAGATGCCAAAAAGCAAATAGGAGTACAGGCAAGAGATTTGGACTTATGATTGATATTAAGGAACCAAAATACCTTTGGAAAGTTCTTCATATGGATTGGGTCACAGCAGCTCCTTTGAGTGGTGACAGAATTTATAATGCTTGTTTAAACATTGTAGACAGATACAGAGGAACTTCCATATTCTTATCATGTCATAAGGATGACATTTCTATGGATACATCTCTCCTTTGGAATAGAGTTATTTCCGATACAGTGTTATTTAAGAATATCATAAGTGACAGAGACCCCAAGTTCACATCTTCACTTTGGACCAATCTTCATGGATTGTTTGGGACGAAGTTATTGTTCCCTACAGCATACCACCTTAGACTGATGGGCTAGAAGAGAGAATAATTCAAGCTTTAGAGGACATGATAAGGAGATTCTGTTCCTATGGTTGATAATTCAAAGACTCAGATTGATTTACCCATGACTGGTGCACTCTAATACCTGCATTAGAGCTTGCATATAAGACATCAGTTCATTCTTCCACAGGTCAAACTCCTGCTATGTTAGAAAAAGGATGGAATCCAAGACTCCCAGAAGATGCACTAAGGAAAGACTTAATTCAAATCCATCCTACAGCTTCCAGCTTCAATATTATACCTGATAAAGTGAAACACCATTAAAACCAAAGCATTAATGAGGCTTTTGACTCTGAAAAAAAGAAGTGGGACAAGAGTAATAAAGTACCAGACTTTAAAGTAGGGGACTTAGATCTAGTTTGAACCTTGAATTTTGATAATATCAAAGGCCCAAAGAAGCTTGAAGATTCTTATGTAGGACCTTTTGTTATTGCTTCCTTGAATGGAACCAATTCAGTTCAAGTGGAATTTAGTGGTGAATTAGAAAAAAAACATCCCACCTTCCCACTCAGCCTGATAAAACCTTATCAATCAGGTGATAAAGAATTGTTTCCATTGAGGAACTCAGATCCTTTAACTGTACCACCAGTAATAGAATGATCACAAAAAACTAAAGAAATTCATTAAAGAAAGGAGACTCAGGGGTAACAATAAAAGACAATATCTTTGCAGTTATAGAAATCCAGAACGTGAAAATGAGTGGCTGAAAGAATCATATATAACTGATTTAGATAAACATTCAAGCAGGGGACAAGGCTAGATATTTCTCTAAATGTGATTTAAATTACTTGATCTGAGTAATATAAAGAGGTTTGACAGTGGAAATTAACCCCCTTTGGGGAATTTTTCTTCTTAAATATAATTAATAAGCTTGAATTACAATTTTACTTTTTAGTGGGAGGGAATGTGAGCCTTCAGGTATCTTTTACATACCCAAATAGGCCACAATTAATATTAAAATAAATTCTGAACTATGTATAATGCATAAGTAATGCATATATCCAAAATTCATTTTTTTTTGATTTAAGAAACCTTTAATAACCTTTTTGTGAGTAAGTAGATCTATGGATTCAAAGCCAGATTTGGATTATACAAAAAGATTCACCTAGGGTATCTCTGTAGAGTTAATAAGCTAAAATCAACTCTTGAGGTGGTAATATGGAAAATACTTCAATACCACATCCTCAATACCACATAAAAGAATTGTGAAATTTTTTGTTTTTTTCAATTTTACACCTAAATAATGGGAATGGGAGAAATCCCATGATAAACATACACTAAGATTAGTGTTATGCATGTTTGTGGCACTTAAACAAATGGTCTTCTTACATACATCTTGGATACACCCATAGTGGATATCAGTCTTGAAGCCTGGAATACTATTCTTGACATGAAAATAGCTGAGGGGGAAAAAAGACATCAAAGAGAGCCAGGGTACCCAACTTCTGAGACCTCTGGGGCATGGATAGCTCTAAAGCTTAAATCAATGGCTGATAATGGCCCAATTAGTATACTAAAGCCCTTTGGGAACTTGGTTACCAAGCTAAACTCTCATTAAATAATGAGAAAATTGCAACGAAGCTGTTATTTTGACGTGAAAAGGGGTAAAGAGCAAGTTAGACTCCTGTAGCCATGTCAATTCTTAATTACTTTCCATTTATAAACCCTAAAAGAGGAATTAATACCCTATTTGGACCAGTATCCATTGATTTACCTCATAGCAACCAGCTATACTGTTCTATTTGCAATTCTATGTAAAAATGAGGTAGGAACTTCAAAAATTCATTCAAAATACAATTGTTGATGAATCTCTCTGAAACCTTCGGGACCAATGGAGATGGTATGACTCATAAATAAGCCAAAAAAAATTATGGATTCATAAGTAAAATTCAAAGTTTTCCTGACAGTCTATTTTTGATAATTCCATGTGAAACACTGAATCTTCAAAAATTCACAGAAAATACTACCTGGGATGGAATTTCCAATAAAATTGATACCTTTGAGAAATTAATGTTTATTTTGAAATAAAAGAAGATCTACAGTTGTTACTCCTTTTATTCTTAAGCATAAATGGGTTGGTAGTCACATAAAAGCCTTAGTTAAGTAAATATGATAATCTTATGTGACAACAGATGATGCAATAATAAATCCATAAATTATTATTGTTTTCTCACTCACTGGCTTTCAGTTCTATCCATGGCACACCACTGTGAGCTGTTGTTGATTTAGAAGAGGCCTCCTCTTGTTTTTTCTCCAGAATCAGCTTATTATCCAATTATACTTTTATTACCAACAAGTAAGTATTAGTTAAATCTTTTTCTTAAGTGTTTTGAATCTTTCAGAATAAATAAGAAAGACGTTAAGTCATAGAAATAAACTATAACTTTTTGTAACACTGTTATAAATTAAATTTTGATCCTTTGAATCCACAATTTACCTGTTGAATCTCTCTACCAACTTATTCCAAGGTTCGTTGGAGTATTAGTGAGTGGTTTTAATTAATTCTTAAATCTTTTCTCTAGTATTAGTTTCCTTTGGTAATTGAATTTAAAATTATCCTTGCAAAGGATAATTATAGATTAAGATAATTTTTTTATTTTAATAAAAAAGTTTTATTATTAAATACTTCTTGTAATTGATTCTTGTAGAAAATTAATGCTTACTGTTACAATCACTATTAGTGTATAACACATAAAAGAAATAATCAATTAATTGTGGTTATAGTAATTTTTATTATTATCTTTCATAGGAACAGGCATATAACTGTTGATTAATATTAATATTATCAACAGTTTCATTGACACATCTTACACACATATACTGGCCACCTTTTCACCCCTGGAGACATTTTGCCCAGTCAATTAGTATATTAGATTTCTTCTTATCATTATTTCAATTTCATTTCCTGATATTTATAAGTCAGTCATTTGCATGTTTTCTTTTGCTGTCAGTAGATATTGGTGGTCATATCCTTTACTAATTCCATTACTCTTTCTGGAAGGTTGAAACAGTGAATTGAATATTCATTTGATTGGCTTCTTTTATTATCCTTGGCCTATGACTTCCCTTTTCTTTTCATCTTTGGCATATCTTGTACTGCTCTTATTCTTCTTTAAATAAATACAATATTCAGTTGTTTCTTTATCCTTTTGGAGCCCTCCAGGTGAATTCTTGATTCCTGAGCTCAAGGCCACTATTGTTATCCCAACAGCCCCTGTTACAATCAATATACAGTCTCTAGCGTAAATTCAAGTCAGGAATGAGATCTAAAAGCAATTCTGTAATTGCTTTCCTTATTTTCTCATGTTCTTTGATTCTTTTTTGTTTCATCTTGAGTACTTTCTGTTGATTTAAGATTTCAAATATTTAATTGACTAGAATTTCAAAATCTTTCAGGTGTTGCCTATAATAACTGACAGATCCAAGAAATGAAATCATTTCTTCCTTCTTTAGGGTATAGTATTGATTAACACTCCTGTTTACAGGTTTACTCAGGATTCTACATCATTCACCAGAAATGATGTAATTCAAAATTCACCAGAAGTACAAACTTTTCTTCTAGCAGGTTTGGCTTTACACATTCTGGCATCTTGGGTATTGATTCATTGTAGCAGCTTTCACTATATTGTGGTAAGTGAATATGAACTTCAGTAGCTTCGAAAATTGCTAATATTTTTTCAACATGAAACTCTTCCACTGTTGTCTTATCAGAAATTTCAGAATTATGGTCAGATTCTTCCTTTTCTTCAGTAAACTGGACTTCCTCAATAACTTTCCCTTAATTTATTTTTGCCTTTTTGGTAAAATTATTGGTTAAATGTAATTTTCTTCCACATTTATGATGCTTCAAAATAGGTCTCTCAGATTTCTTTACCTCTTTTTAATTGTTTGGAATAACCTGGACTAAATATGGGTCCCAGTCCAGATTTTACCAATTTTAGTTCTAGCAACTATATCTTCCATCAAATCAATGTGTTCCTCTGTTGAAAAGGGCTCTACACATATGCACTTGATAGCATTTTATAGTTAACCTCTAATTTCCTCAACATTTTCAAGTTACTCATTGAGTCAGACATATCTGGGTGTCAGTCGGATAGTATGTCTTTCTGTTTGAGGAACAAAGTGAGTTTTTTTTTCCTTTTCATAATTAAAGATGTAACTTTAAAGAACATTCTCCATCATAAATAGCCAGGAATTATTGATCCATTTTGTTACTTCCTCTGATTTCCTCCAAAGAAAATTATTCCTTCCATCCTCTTGCCTCATCTTATAGTACCATTTTTTGAAAGTCCTTGTAAACACAGAGTGCAATATTGCCACTTTGAATACATCTGTTATGCTACAGACTTCCTGTAAAATATCAACTGTTATTATTCATTTAATATAGCTTTATTATCACTTACCAGAGAATTTTGGCCATTCCTCTAGTCTGGAAATATCCTGTGAATCAAATGGAACTTCTCCATGTTTATCCCTTAGAAATGGGTTCAAAACCTTTTTGGAGATGATTTTACTTCAGCCAGAGATGGAGAATATCCTAGCATATGTGAGATTGGCTCATATGCTTTATGAAGTTGATTCACTTTTGCAATTATTTCTTCCTTTAATTTATTCCTCTCACTATCACATCCTTCTAAGTGTATGGTAAAAATCTCTGTGTTGTGAGCTGGGTCCAAAAAGGCCTCTTAAAAGGTCACAATTTTGACATTCATACAATTAATGGAAATATTATCCATTTTATCATTTTGGACTTCCATTTTGAGCCCAATTCTGTCACATGTGTGAGAAATGAACTCAATTTCCTCACTGGTCACTTTCCACCATTTGGTGAAAGTCTTTTAACTGTCTCTCAGGTCATTGATATTTGATCTTGATTTCTTTAATTATTTGTCAAAATTATTAAGTTTCACATTAATTTTGGCATTAATATGTTTAATTTTATCCATCATTTGTGTGGAAAGTCCCTGTCAATCCTTTCTTGTCCCTTGGCTGTGAGCTGTATAAGACTCCTGGCCATAATTCATATGCTGTCCACAGCTGAAAGCTTTGATTTGGAAGTCCTGTACCATTTTGGGTAATGTATGTGCCAATTTCCTTTTATTTTCTAATTAGTTTTGTTGTTTATGTGACATTCCTGATTGCTCTGGGGTCCTTTGGGTTTGTCTTTGCGTAGTTAAGGAACTGGTTTTCATCACTGGACCATCCTTTCCCAAAGCTGGGGCATCTCCAGTTCTTTCTTTTGGGCTACTAATAAAAAATTTTGGTTCCTCAACAAATTCTTGATCTTATTGAAATTCTGGTTGCAATACCTGGGTGTCCAACCTCCTAGGAGCTCTATAATATTCTACTGACCCATAAGTCTCCTGATTTGTAAGTAGGAGCTCATGAACCCCTGCCAAATTCTTGTGCATATTTCCCATTCTTCCTCTTTTGCATCTCTGAAACAGAATTTGTACTGTAAATGATAGATATCTATGTCTGCCACTTGTAAATGGTTCAGTTCTCAAGAAAGTACTGTCAGTGTGATTCTATGATTTAGCTTTACAACGATAATAGAAATATATAACTCTGAGTGTGAAACAAAATCAATTATCATAATTAAGTGGTAAGATGATCACAGGATGATTAACAAGGGTTTTGGGGCTTTACTAATGAGTATTAGTGATGGTGAGCTCTTCTTAAATCCCTGGGTGAAGTGTTTATCTGTTAGTTCACAATAATAAACCCTACAATTCTTAATATTATAATAATAACTTGTTTAATTTGAAGTTTATCACTTCTATTTGAAGCTATAACATGTAATAATACTAATAACAGGATGATGGATTGGCTTTTTGTGAGGAAAAGCCTCCTTTTATCTTGTTCTGGGGAAGCCGAAGGTTGAGAAACTCTGCACAGAATCACAGAGGAAAGGCTTTCACTACTGTGGGCTGGCTTGTGGCTCTATACACTCAATACATACTGGTACTGGGTGGAAATGTGGATTTAGAACCACAAGTTGGCATTTTTACCCTATACAGGGTGAATGTTTTTGCCAATGGAGTTTACAGGTGTGTTCTAGTTCTTCTGACACATCAGAAGCTGAAAAGAACATTGCTATATGACTCTAATTTGTCAGGTTATGAGAACTTAAAAATAAACAGCATTAAAATCAATTGATTGGCTGTTAATTTAATTTTATGAACAGCTGTCCCACTGTACAATACCATACTTGCTAGTGTGAATTACAATCTTAAAACCTGAAGATCTTTATCAGTTTTAAATATAGAGAACTCAAAAGTGTCCCCTTTTGTATCCTTTGATGCACTCTTAACAATGTTCACTAATTTGGTATAGCCAGAATTAAATATGGTAAAGCTATACCAAGTCCAAATTCCATTGTCAATTTGTGGATTTTTTATCAATCCTGTATTAAACGTTTTTGCTCCATAACTTTTTTTTCTAGATTGTTCATGAGGGAATTAGTGGCACCATAAGAAAGCCTTGATTCTTATCTTTCCAAAGAGACCACAATTTAGGTATCTCACACTAAGGATGTAAAAGTTGGATGAGAGGTGAATATTTTGTTCACTCTTGTTTGGCTTATTTTCAGCTATAAATTCTGTATTTTTGATGCGAGCTCAATTTTTCTAGTACCAGTAGACAGCCTTAATTGAGGGCTTAAATTTGAACACCCATTTGATGAGGTACTAGCTCTTACTCTGAACCTTAGATTAGAGGTGAAAATTAAGGTTTATGCTCAGTTCTTTCTTTGAGCTAATGGTGACAGGAGTAGTATTCTTGGCAGTAGGTGATTTCCTCTTTCTTTTTATGCCCTTAATGCAATATTTTTGCTCAGGTCACTCTTTTGTGGCATTTTGCTCTGCCATTGGTTTATGTTATTTTGGCTGTCATGCTTGTGGTCTGCCTTTGAGGCACAGGCCTACAAGTACTCTCAGTCATATCTGGTTCAGAACAGATGTCAAAAATTGTAATATGTGTCTGTCACAGACATGAATGCAGCCAGGGTAATTACAAAGAATCATTCATTGAAGATCTTCCAAACCCAATCAGAAAGAGGGTTTCATGGAATATCCACCAAATATAGTTCAATATCGTCAAAAGTCAAATAGAGGACTCATTAATAACAGGCCTGTACTTAATACAGGTGCAAATACATGTGATGATTAAAAAACCTGTATTGAATACACCAATAGAGGTCTCCACCTCAAATACATGTTTTTCTAGGGTACATCTCCTGGTTTGCAGAACTCAACCTCCAGGCTGGTATTTTTCACATATACCAGCCCCCTGCACCCACTTGGGGGTTTTCCCCCAGTTTATCAAGATATTGGATTTATAAATATTATTATTTTTTTCTCATTCAGAGGTATTATATTATTAATTTCTCAAGTCCATCTTAGCCTTCCCTCACCTGTTCAGTAGAGTCTTGGTGGTCATATCCTAATTAATCCTTCCCTCCTTTTTGAACATGTTAAACAGTGGTACAGGATCATTTGTTGTTGGCTCTTTATTATTTCTTTTGTCTCTTGTATGTTCCTTAGATTTAATTTCTTTAATAATTAGGAATTAAAATCTTTTGTGATTACTCTTATCCTTTGGTTAGCCTCTCTTAACTCTTCATAAGTAGATATACTCACTGAGTGCCAGGCCCTCTTCATTTGGAAGAGCCCCTGTTAAATTATTTTAATTAACTCATAATTGTTTCTTCTTTTCATTCATTCTACATGCATTTCTCTCATTTATAAATTATTATCTCTTCATGATTTTTTGATTCTCTCATCAATTTTAACCCCATTCATTTTATTCAAATGAAAATTTACTTTTTTATCATTTCTCAATCCTTACTGATCATTTCATTCCATTTTCAATTCTATATTAAAGCTCAAACTTCCCTTCTGTTTGATATTCAGGTCTTATCAGGTAAGAGCTTTATTGGTCAACTGAGTGGGATTCATCAGGATAATTGATTCCATGTTTTCAGGATTGTTGTGAGCCTTAGAGATATTTTCATATACCCAAAAGACCATAAATGATAATTCAAGATGCAAATATCAATAAGATAAATTTATTTATATTTTATAAATAAAAATTGAAATATAAATACAAATTCATATTTAAAAATCAAAATTTAATTATACTTTGAAAATAGAATTACAATAAAATTTACAATTATGAAATTACATTTTTACTTGTAAAAATTAAGTAAAAATGCATTTTTAATAAAAATTGTGAAATTAAAATATTTTTGGTAAAAAGTTATATAAAGTATATTATAACTTTTGATCCAATAAATAAACATAAAGATATTATCACACCATTGGATTCCTCATAAAAAATAAAGTGGGGTCACCTCTGGATGAAATTTCTGTAACTCAACTCTAAATAAGCTTAAATTAAGTTTTTAGTATTTTTTGTACAAAAGTATGAAAATTCTCAAAACCTTGATTTCATTCATGCCACATGTGGTGTTAACCATCAATTTTTGTCTTAAAATTGAGGTTTTTTTTTAGTTTAGAAGCTACGAGGAATTGAAGTATTTTCAATTGAATTCAATTGAAATGTCAAAATGTGCACATGTATTACATAAGTGAACTTTAATTTACATATGAGGTATCAATTATTCCAGATGTGTAATTAAAAACTCAATTGAATTACATGTGTAAATTATAATTGTATTACATGATGAGGAATTAAAGAAAAAATAAATTGGAAAGATTAATTTTGGGGGGGGGAAAGACACTCTAGCTCTAAGGGGGAGCTAGACCCCCAAACTCCTTGCTGACTGGTGTGAGATCTCAAAATCCATGCAAAAGTTCATTACCTTTGGCCTGGAATTGAGTCACAGGGTTATTACTGTTATAAACAAATTTTGATCTTGTAAATTCACAAATAATCTGTCAAATCACTCTACCAGTTCTTTTCAAAGTATTATTGGATTATTAGTAAGTCATTGACCTTTATTATTAAAGTTTTTCTCTAAAGTGCATTATTATTCAAGAATTATCTTTAGGATTATTTGTGAAAAGATAGTTTTAAATTAAAATAATTTTATATTATTTTAATAAGAAGTTTTATTATTAATAATTCTTGTAATTAATTCTAGTAGACAATTACAGCTTACTGTTATAATCACTAAAATGTTAGAACAATTAAAATCAATAATTAAATAATTAATCACTTACTTGGGGTTATAATAAACTTCTTGATCATATTTCATAGGAAAATTCATAGTACTATTATTAACACTAACATTATTAAGAGTTTTGTAGACACATCTTACACTTTCTAATATTTTCAAGAGGTTCTTCATAAGTTTTTTATTTTAAATTAGAAAATTATATACTCATTGAGAAAAAAACCAATTTCCAAGATTTTGAATCAAAATAATTATCCAGAGTAAATCAAGGAAGAATTCTATAACTTTTTGAATGTGAAAAGCCATGTATTAAACAATATAAAATCAATCCAAATCCCTCAATGCAAAATAAATTTCAAGAAAATTTTAGAAATAAAAATATTTTTCTGTAAAATTAAGAAGATAATCTATCAAGTGAATATATTTCTAAACTCAAAAATATATCAAATCAGGGGTTGGGGTTCAAAAGCAATGGCCATGCCCTAGCTTTAATATCTGTTTTAAAATTCTTGATTGTATTCATATTGATCAAGAGTACTATGACTTTTTCTATCAAATATAATTAATAAACTTATTACAACCACAGAAAATGAATTAATTACTTAATTGGCTTGTTTACTTTCTATAAACTAATAGTGACAATAGCGGTAAGAAGCAGGTGTCTACTAGAATCAATTACAAGAAGCTGTAAGAATAAATCTGCTCATCAAAGTAATATGGAATTATATTGATTAATAATTACTTTCTGAAAGAATAATTCCTATAAATTCTTGAATAAAGCTAAAAAATTTAGAAAAAAACTTGAATAATTTCATAAATCACTCACTATTACTCTTCAAATACCTTGAAAAGATGTCATATAAGTATTTAAAGGAATATTTGTGGATTTCAAGAGTCAAAAGTTTTCTTAAGCCAGTAATACAACAATTATAGTCAGAATACCATTGGAAATAGTAAGATCCTTAAATTTCAAAGCTTTTTGATTAAGCTTTAAGAATGAAATCCATTCAAGAATCATTATTTAAATAATAATTACTGATGGTATTATTGATTAAATGATTTAGCTGAATGAAAAGATGATTTCTGAAAAAACAGAAACATTTGGATTCTTTTTAGTTTTGAAAATCTCCCAGATGCATTCCATAGAGCAAAACAAATTCATTAAAATTAAGTCCTCAATTTTTTAAATCACTTTTACTCACAAAGGATTATCATAATTGTTGAATTAAGTCATATTACATGGCTACCAACCCATTTATGGCTAGGAAACAAAGGAGCTACTATTCTAGATCCTGATTTCTTTCAAAATAATTTTTTTTTATCCAATTTATCAATTTTATTGGGGATTTGATCATATTTTGTAATTTATGTGAGTTTTCAAAGATTTAGTGTTTCATGTGAAATAATCAAAAATGGGCTGTAGGTTAAACTTTGACTTTGAATCATAAATTTGGAATTATTTGTGCATTTAGTGTATATTATCCCTTTTTTCCATTGGTCCTGAGAGTTCCAGATGGATTGATCAATTATTGTATTTTTAATTAATTTTTGAAGTTTTACCTCATTTCCTATGTAATATGAGCAAATAGCATAGTTAGAGCTGGTTTCCACAAGATAATTTCATGGATACTAGTCTCAAGAGATTTTTGACTACTCTTTTTGGGCTTATCCCTATAAAATCATCAATAATAAACATATCTATAGGAGTCATAGTTGCTTCTTACCTCCTTCTCATGTCAAAAGAGATACTTATTTTCTGTTTTCTCATGATTTAATGGCATACCAACTTGGTTAACATGGATCATAAGAAAGGAAAGAGTTAATCCTGTCTCCATCAGAAGATGGACAAAATTAATATTATTTCACAGTAGTTTACATTAGGTTGGGAAAGGGTATTTTGAAGTATAGATTTGATTAGGTAGCACTATATAAAGGCTTCTTTCCACTACAAAAGAGGAGCCACTTTGTACTCATATGATACTATTTGATTATTTGTACATTTTATTTAAAAAATTATATTTTATTCATTAGAGATTATAGCCTTAGGAGGAGTTAAGGTACTCAACTCTTATAATTTTTTCTATTTACTTACTAATTTCACCTACTTATCTCTTTTTATCTACAGTTATCTAGTTTAGATAACCTATAATAATTGCTTATTAATATCAAGTATAACTCTTTCTAGTCAGGTACATTGATATTTCTATAGAATTCATATATTAATATTAGCTTACTTTGCTTGTTTCTCAAGTATTATTAATTAGTGGTTTTGATGTTTCCTCATAGCAATTAAAATCATCTAAACAAAATCTCATTGCACAAGGTTCCAAAAACATTTAAATAGGCCAATTGGGCTATTATAAGCCATTGGTCTGTTAATGCCTCAGAGGACTCAGAATTTGGGTATACTGGCTCTCTTTGATTTCCCTTTCCCCTTTAGATATCTTTGTGTCAAAAGTAGTAATTTAGGGTCACTATGGGTGTACCAAAACTTCATGTAAGAATACAGTAATATCAAATTCCATAAATATTCATGAAACTATTTCTAGTGTATATCTAATGTGTTATTTCTCATGGTCCCATGATTTTGGCATAATAATTCAAAAAACAAAAAAATCACAATTCTCTTTTTGGGTATTCATGATGAGCTGTTAAAATATTTTCCATATTACCACCTCATAGAGTCAATTTGAGCTTAACCATCCTATGGAGTTATTCTAAGTGAATTTTGATTTGGCATTGAAATCTGGCTTTTAATAAATGGATTTATTTACTCACAAAAAATGTATTCATATTTTTCAATATGAGAAATGAGGAATTTTGGATATACACATGACTTATAGGCTATGTATATTCTATAAGTTATGTCCATATCAACTGTGTTCAATTTGGGTATTTAAAATACAGCTTGAGGCTCACATAGATTTTCACCAAAAAGAGTTTGAAATGAGTTCTTTTGCATCAAATTTGTTCAAAATTCAAAATAACTATTAAAATTAATTAAAAAATTAATTTTAGAAAAGAATATGACATTATCATAGTCTTTTTATGCAAGATTTTAATTTACAAATGGAGCTTTTTTGAATGAAAAAAAGATGAACAATGCTCATGTTGTGAGACTTATTAATGGAAGCAAGAAGTGAGGGAACTTATGTAGATAAAATTAATTTCTTCATAAATTGGTTTTTCTTTTACTTCAACTTATCAAAAATAGAATAATTTATTCTATAACTCCATTTGTTTTCTAATTTCTTTTTCTATCTAAAAACATAACTATGAGTGAAACAGGCTAGAAAGTTCATAGAACTTTGTCCCTTCAAATTTATTTTTCACCATGGGATTTGAACACCCACAAAAAAGGACTGGATCATAGGTCTTTTTAATATACTCTAAAGAATTCAAATTAGAATATAAATGAAAAAAGTTGAAAACTTTAGCTATAATATATGTCCTCACTTTGTTTTTTGAACAATTCAAGTGTTTTAAAAACTTGATACATTGATTTTAACTAAATTAAGTGAGAACAAAACTATTTCAAAGAAATTAGTTCAAAAAAGAAAATGCAGAAAGATTCTAATAGCTTATCAAGTAAAAATCTCAATAAAATGGGAGATTGGTAGCTTTTCAAAACTTGACTGAAGCTTTTATACTTGAGACTTTATGTGTCTGAGTTAAAGGTCCAGAAATTCAATATGGCCCTGGTGAAATCCTGGTTAACAAAGCAGAAATTGCAACTACCAATAGAAGAAAAAAACTCCATAATTCACAATTTCACAGAAAAAAATACTTCCCAATGCAATACCAGTTCGTCTAACTAACTAATACTCAATAGCTACAATATAAAATCTAAAAAAAACATCGCATCATAAAAGCATAAATGAAGACACATTTCGTAACATCGTTGTAATACAAATTGGTAAATTTTTATATTTTAGGAAAGAATATGAGTTTCTTACGTCTCAAAATGACGAAAAATGCTATTTGAAGAGGTAGAGGTACAAAAGTAGCTTTTTATTGGGGTGGGGAGGGGGAAGGGGACACAAGTTGGTCGAAGGAAAACAGGCCTCTTAACATAGATTCTTATGAAAACTTTAGATTTGGGTTCATGTTGAGAGGAAATTCACGAGAAAAAACCTGTCTTGTTATTTTTTAGTGCTGTTTTGGTGGCATGTAACAGTAGTCCTTGGGAACGGAATCATTGGGGTTTAAAAAATAACTGCCAGTTTTGTTCAAGATTCAGGATCATTTCAGTCGATTTAAAATGGGAATAGTGTGACTCCACTTACGTTGGGAATTTAATTTCGTATCCAAAACCTCCTTGAAAAATCAAGGCAAAGAATAAAATAACTAGTTGTGCCCCACCATCAAGTGCCGCTGATAGAACATAGTTATACTTTTTATACCTGAAAATATAGTAATCGAAGCTTACATGTTAGAAAAATTGAAAATTTAGGTCAAGTTGCAAGTCATTGAGTTACCATTGAGGTCTATACTTTCGTGCCCAGAATTGAGACATTAAGCCTATTATGATATTGACGAACCGCCCTGCGGCCGCGCCTGATAGAAAAAATGTCATTCGTCTAGCTCAACCTGAATTTCCTGATAAATAAATCGAGCATACCCCAGTAATTTGAATACACAGAGCCCATCAGGAGTGGCATGTTGATCCGATTGAGCTTGAAACGAGGGAAAAATCTGTGAAAAATAAACAAGGGTATTGGAAGAACGAGACCGACAACCAAAGCTAATGGGATGACGCCCTGTAATTATTTGTCAAAAATTTTAGTGCTTTGCTTTATTGAAACAGCAGTTACAATGAAAAGATTTAAGGCCGAAGCTCTGAAGAGAGAACTTGTTTTACGTATTTTTGATCTGCAAGGAAAAGCTGTCTCGAGAAGGCACCCCAGCTGACATTCAAAAACCAAATTTCAATTGTTGGGTGAGCGTTGTTTCCTGAGGAATAAAGCTGTTTTTTTTTCAATTGGAAACATACCAGACTGCTCTGGAATTGAAAGCCGCTATCAAAAATCCTGAAAAGACACCGTTTCCACCCGGAGAAAGCAAAACTTCTCTTTGAGTTCTCACAAGGAGCTTCATAACTCCATAATTGACAAAAAGCCCAACGAATGTGCCGAAGATTTGAGAATATACAACATGTTTCTGAGGAACATGCATGTACTGTCCAAGTTTGAGATCCTTGAGCATGTTAATAGATTGGGTGACTGTTGAAGCACCATACGCCGTGAACCACATGTTGCCAAATGCATTTCCGGGGAAAATCAGTCCTCCAATTGTTTGAACTACCGAATTTACGTTCAATGAAAACCCAGTTATAGCAATCAAGAAACCTAGGGCAAGACTTTAAGAACAAAAAATTGTTGAAATGACTGAAAATTAGCACAAGCTTGTCACATCGTATCAAAATTCTGCAAGATGAGGTGCATTTTGCATTTTTCTAACTGACGTTAAAGTACTTGACACAATGATGGCGACAAATAACCCCAGGACAGAAAGTCCTGAGTGACTGAGCGTTGAAGCTAGCACAGCCAAACCAATTGATAACAACGAAATAGCGATAAAACCCCTGTGAAGCACAATGTTAGCGCAATTTGCAGGTAGCATAGAGTTCGCAGGGAAAGAAAGCACTCAATTCTTTGAAAAACCCACCAAATTGGAAAATCTCCATACTTCTCGCATACCAAGCGATGAGGATCAATATTTGTTTTACCTTTCTTTCTCTGAAGAACGCCTTTGATAATGTCATAGTTGTAAATTAGGACATGAGTAACGGCCGAGGTGGCGGCAAGTGAAGAAAATATTTGAGCTACTACGTTAGTTGAGGCCAGGTAGGGCAGTCCGACAGACTCTATGGCTGCCTCATTTGGGGTACCGTCGGCGTTTATGACCTTTTTAACTGGGTATGGTTTCCCATTTGGTAAAAGTAAGGAGACCGACAAGAAAGGGAAATTTTGAGCAAGGCCGCCGTCTGCCATGGGTAAATTTCAAACTCGTTATCATTTATTCTCAAGCTGCAAAGAGGGTCAAAATCCAAAAAAAAATAGCCCTCACCATACCAAGAATGTGTATAGGCGAGTGGAAGTAGAAAAATGGCTATCAAAACGCCGATAATATGGTGAATCTGGGAAATGATAAGGCCTGAGTTTTATTTAAAGTAGTTTAGGTGTCTTAATGGCATATTTGAAGCTTACTTGAGCATTAAGTGGAGTATAAAAGGGCCCATGGGTTCCTACCAGAGCCCAATCCCCTGAAATACTGAGAAAGCCCAAACCTTCAAATGGCTCTGCCCCTCCAAACAAGTTCGTAACTGTGGGTATTTTTGGTAGAGTTAGGCAAAAAAGACTGATGGCTTGAATGGCAGGGGAAATGTAAGTTGGAAAAATTTCGTCTGGAATTAAACGAAGACTTTTAGCTCGTACTCAAGGTGAGGCTAAGTCTTCGCACAATAAAGCAAGGCCTAAAGAGTAATGTTCCTTAACGGAGGATGATCAGGATACAAAAAACTCACAAATTCCCATTGCCAAAAATGCCTTTTTAAAGAAACGTAGTTGATCTTTAGCTACAGAACTGTTTGAGAAAAGGGAATGGAATAAGGTAACCGATGGCAAGACCTCCCTAAGAAAGAACCACCGAGAAAAATAATTACACCAATTCTGGCCAGCGGTATTGTTAAGCCTCAATCTTACGGATAAATTACTTGAGCAGGATAAACCAAGATAGGTTGTAGTATCCCTGCCCACCCATACCCAATCATCTGAGAGCTAAGTAAAATAGCAAACGCCAGCCATATATTTGTTTCCCGATCAAAGTACAGTTCTTCAACTGCTAGAATCTTTTTTTTGGTGCATGAGATAATGAGAAACAAAAGAAAAATTAACTGTGGGTGGATAAATTTGAGCTAGAAGTTTGACTTACTTCAACAGCAAAGGCGCCTATACTAGCAGAAGTCGCCATTATGGAACTAAAAACAGTTTCTTTCTGTTATTATTGGAGCGAAGCCGTTGAACCAGACCGCTTTCAGCATTTCAACCTCTCCATAAATAAGATAAATCAAGCTCAGGAAAAAGATTTTTTAGTTCAAAAAGCTCACCATGCTAAAAGGCCCTGGGTTCCACCACTTAGGACCTGGTATGATCTGTAACGCACGCCCCAGAAGCATTGCTAATATCTATGATGAAAGTTGAAAGTCTTAATATCTGTTTTGAATTTTGAAGCTGGCTGATTTGCTCACTTGAATAAATAGAGGCTGAATGCGCAAGTGAACTGGCTTAAATATGAATAACTAATCAAGTGGTACACAAGCAGGCAAAAGGTTGGAATGTCAGTTGCAGTAAAAGAAATTTCTTAGCCTGAAGCTGCTAATTTCATTCTACCTGCGTCACCGCCGCCCCTAATACGGAAACTAAAAAACCGACAATGCACGACCGTAAAGTGATGATTGGAAGGTCATTCTCATCATCCAAGGGAAAATCTAAGGCGTCGTGTTTGGCTTCACAGCTTTCGGCCGATTCTTCTTTTTTGATTTCGGACCAGCCTGAATGCGTAGACAATTCTCCAATGGTAGAGGAGTATACTACGTTTTCTGTTTGCCCATCCCGCTTAGTGCTTGATAAAACATCCCCTCCATCTTGCATGTTGATTCCCACTGATGGTGGCAGTCTGTGAATTGCGGTAAATTTCTCCTCCACGTAGGGTTGTGAATATAAAGCACTGATACCCGATGCTTCGCCTTAATTTCTTTCTGACAGGAGTAAGGTTTCAAGATTGGATTGATTTTTTGGAGAATTTTTGGATGAAAATTTTGTGTTTTGATAAATTTAAAACTTACCCAGACAAAACTACTTATTACTGTTAATTATAGAACACCAAAACTGATTAAAACACAAAGAATATTTTGTGAAGATCTGCATACCTTCTAATTTTTTCAGGATGTTAGGAGAACCCTTAAAAATGCTTCAAAAATCTTCCAATTGACATGGACACCAAAAACAATATCTTCATCTATAGTTTTTCAGGGCCGAAGGTTGGTCCAAAACAATCTATAGTTGCCAATGGTATGTTACAAACCGCCAGTCCAAAAGGGAGGCCCTCATGCCAAGCCATTAATCCATTTCAAGATGAATGCAACGGCTGCTAAGGAAACGATTATTTAAAAAAGTTACCTCGATTTTTTCAATAAAAGAGACTTTTTTGTCTCAAGTTTCGATTCTTTCTTATAGCATATCTAAGCCTTAGCCACTTGCATTCGCAAAATGTTGATGATAAACTTCCAAACGTTATATAAACATAAGTTTCCCTAAACCTCCGACAGGCCACATAATACTAACAATGGAGGACTAATTATAGGAGCGATAATTCAAGTCTATTCAATAAAGTTATGAAGGATCCTAATTCCTGAGAATGAACCACCCAGTTTATAGAAAACAAACATTTTTCATGCTTACCCTTTGTACAAACTCATTTTTCTCCTTAGATCATTGAAAATTTGTATCATACCCAAAACATTCTATGATCCCCTCAACAAAGTGTGCCTAGCAGTTCTCGCACCACTGCCTTTGACCTGCAGCCTCATGGCCTCGTCCCCACTCTAATATAACGTCAATTTTTCTATTTCTTTGATTTCTCAAACTCTGTATGATACGTCACATATCCCACATTCTCCCGTGCTTCTTCCCCTATGGGTTTTCATATTTATTTTTGAATAAAATCCAAATTCAGAAAGATAAATTACCTAGATATGATCTGATTGGATTGGACTAAAATTTGATTTTAAATGGATGAGATTTTCGAAAGATGATTGAAATTTAAAAACTGATGGCATCATAACTCCATAAGCTCAGCTAGTTAGATAAATGGAATGATCGATTTCAAGTTGAATTTTACTTTGATTTGATTAATTTTGAGTTAAAGTAAAACTTTCCGAGAAGTAGTACTGGATTTCCAAGACTGATTGAGTATAAAGTGCCAATTTGAATCACCCTAACAGTAAGCTGAGGGAGCTATTTTGATGATTGTTATGACTGGGGATATTCCCCAGTCAAATTAGTCCAAGGAGACGCTCGTTACATCAATTTATTGTGCTTCAGAAACTCCGCTGCGTAGTTTTATATTTAACACTTCCTGCATGCTAATCCCACTCTTCTTTTCTTTACCTCTACTTGCTAAGAGATTTTGAACTGAAAAGAAATCCTAGCCTCATTTTTCTCACTGAATAACAGGTTAAAAGTCATCTCTCCAATAGTGTACATTTGGCTTCAATGGGTTGGTTGTTTCCCAGGATGCTTATGTAAGGTTAATCTACCAGGAGACTGCTTTTGTTTGAAGATAGTTAAAAGCTCATTTCCCCGGAAAACTTTGCTTCTCTCCTCATTTCTCTCATTCAGAAATCAAATTCCTTTCCTCTTCCTGAGCTTCCAATACCTGTTAAATTGAATTTCTCCAATATGCTTTATATGCAGAAATGGCAAAGCTAGCTTCCCACTGATAATCATCTCCCATAAACTCTCTTTCCAAGCTCTTCATTCCGACCTATCTAATACTCCACCTCAACATATTATCACTTCCTCTAATATTCCATGTCAGTGGCTGAGAATTTTTCCTTCTTTAAGCTAGTTAGTCTAACTCCAACATGTGGGTAATGGACTGGAAAGGTACCCTGTGCTGTATTTTAGTGCTGAGGATTTTAAGTTCTTTCCCTATTTTCCATATATTTTCACAACAATTACATTATGTGCCAATTTCGTGAGGCTACTGGGCCCAAAAAAACTCATATTAATTCAGGGCCTTCAAACAGCTGAGGTAGTGGCTTATTAATTCTTTGACCTAAACCATGTAATCTTTTCACATATTGAATTATTCTCAAATCAGTGCACATTTTGAGTGTGTTCACATTCTTGTGAGATTATCAATTGCCTCAGAAGCCAGAAATACAGCTGTTTTCACCTTTTACCGTGATGCTGTGGTATTCCATACCATTAGTATCAGTTTCAAGCTTACCAGAACAATAAATACAAAGTGAATTCAGATATCCAATGATTTTGAAGATAAATAGAAAGCTGAAAAGAAGTTATTGCTACAGAAACAGTTATAATTCCAGACCAAAAATAAGAAACAGAAAACCTTTCTGTCTCAGTTGACACAGCAAGTTTTTAGCTGACCCTGCACCAACCCTGCAGTCAGTGTTGCTTTTGCTGCTGGGGTAACCTGATGCTGCAGTTGACGCTGCGCCCCCACCAAAAACCATTAAGAATTGAAAAAAATATTTAAATAAAATAAAAATAAAGTAAAAATAAAAAGAAATAAAAATTATTTTTTATTTATTTTTATTGATTTTCTACTTTTTTTCTAAAATAGAATTATTGAAAAGTAGTCTTGCCAAAAATAAACTCAAAGCATGGTAGCATCATCTGATGCCACCGCGCAATGGTGGTGACCCAACTGCTGATGCTGCAGCCTACGTGTGGGTTCGGCAAAATGCCGCAGCTGTAGCATCAGCTAAATCCCTACTGTGTTGAAAAGGAGGAGATAGTTACCTCTGGATTGGTCATGTAGCTGGTTCAAGCCACATTGAAGGCGATTTCAAAATCATTTTTTGAGGAATTTTGTAGAATAATAAAAAAACCAAAACCAAAACAGAAGAATAAAACCTTTTTAGAAGAAAACAGACAATATTTTCTAAAAAAAGGATTGATTTAACCTAACATATAAGCTGAACATCAAAATGGAAAACAATTGCACAGAAGCTGACTAATCCTTTCAAATACAAACAACAAATTATTTAAGACTTATCAGGGCATCATTTGATTGGTCAGAAATCAAATTAATTCATGGTACATACCTATAATTAAAAATTGACATGATAAATGAATCTCATTGGTCAGAATTCATGTACAAATTCCATAAAAATAATAACACCAGCTGATTGTTCAGAATTCAAATCAATTACAGGTGCATACCTATAATTACCAATTGATGTGAAAACTTAATCTCATTGGTAAGAACTTGGGGCCCGTGTCATGTTGCTACACCAAACCTACATGTCTCACCATCTAAAACCTCTCAACTATGATTTTTTCTAAGTACCCTGTCTTGAGAAGTTCTCTGGAGGCCCAAAAGCTATAAATAGAGGTCCTCTCTGCCTCATTTTTCTAATAATCATGGAACAAGTTCTCACTATCCAGGATCACCACCATCCCTGATCTAGCAGGATTTCTAGAGTAGTAGTAGTTTAGTTGTGAAAAGCTCAGTAGCCTTGCTCAGTAGCTTAGCATTGTTGAAGAATAGTAGTATAGCTGTAGTGAAAAGCTCAATAGCCTTTCTCAGTAGCTTAGTGTTGTTGAAGATATGTAGTATAACCATAGTGAAAAGCTCAGAAGTGTAGTATTATTAAAAGAAAAGAAGTAGTGATATAAACTCAACATTAAGAATATCAAAAGAATCAAATCCAATAGTTTTAATATTTGTATTAATACAAAAAAAGAATCATAATTAACATAAAAAAATATTCTTATTGGTCTTATTAAAATAACATGAAACCAAAAAAAATATTATCATTACTTTTATTAGAATAACAAAAAAATCTTAGTCTTTATTTTATCGAAGATTTTAGTTTTGAATCAGAGTTTTACTGTAGTGTTATTGATAGGTCTGATTTAGAGACTGCTGATAAGTCTTCTCTCTCTGTTAAAGCCACAAATCTCATTTCATTTTGTTATTCTCTGTAAGCTGACTATTCAGTATTATTTAGAGGTGCAGCTAATACACCTTAGCACCCATGGTTATTGGACAATTCTGAAATTCAAAACAGACTTACCAGTAGTTTACCCCTCAAGGTACTGCCTTATTTCATTCAACATCTGGTGTCCCAACAGTGGCCAATAGCTTCAACCATCAATAATCCATCAATTATCAAAAAAACATTCAAATTTAATCCATAAAGAAAGCCTTTTATCAATCTGAAATTTAAAAAGCCTATCAATTCAATCTGGAATCCAAGAGCCAAAAAACCTCTCAATAATCATCACCATAAGGTTCTTAAACAAAATCATCTCATTATTATTATCTAAAAAGGGGAGAAACACCACCTGGAGAAGAATAACCTATAGATTATAGTATATCAGTTGGTACACCCAGAACCAAGAAGAAAGATCAAAAATTAGTTACAGATTATTTTCAAAAATTACTCAAGGAACTATTTGAAATTCAAAGGGAGAGTGAACAATATAAAATCAGAAAAGAAGATATAAATATGGATTCAGCATCATCATCAAGGATACCACATAATCCTGATGAATCCAAACGAGAAATTCTAAATGAAGAGACCATGCAAGGACAAGAAGATATTTCTGACATAGAAAAATTTCATCAAAAAACTGTTGGAAATACAAGAAGAATTGATTGAACTCCTTAAGAAAGAAGGAAAACAAAAAGAGTCAAGCTTTACCACAGAAAACAGCCCAATGGAAGAAACTAAAAGAATTCCAAGAATCTTTAGACAAGAAGGGTCACCATCACCATTTTCAAGGCCCATGGCCTCATCAACACAATTCACTTCACAAAGACTAAATAATCTACCAAAGAGGGTTAATATTCATGCACAGGCTTAATGTCAGGATGAAACTATGATAAAGGTGTAAATAGGCTAAGTACAACTTTGACTATGTTTGTGACACGGTAAAAATGGTTAAAAAATATTTATAAGGGTTGAAGATGATTTAATTTGAGATCAAAAGGGCTTTACTAAATATAATATAGTGGTGGTGAGCGCTGTTGAAAGCCCTGGGTGCAGCTTTATCTGTTGGGTCACAATAATAAAATACTACAATAATTAAGATTTATAATTATACCTGATTATTCACCAAAAGTAAAACTGTTTTTTACATTTTACTACATAGGTTATTGAAGAGCAGGATGAGGAGATAATTCTGGCTGTGAAAAGCCTCCTTTTTATCCTGAAATGGGGTGGAAAGGGTGCTAGACCTTTCCATTTAGATGAAGTAAGGATTTTTCACTCTCTAGTACTGGCTTGTGGTTTGCAAACAGCCTGTATAACCTGTATTGGGCTCAGATGTGGTTTTGAAACCACATCTGGGCAGTTTTCACCAATACAGGGTGAAAATTTTCATCTGAAGACCTCACAGCCTGATTCTGACGTGTATGATGTGTAGAATGCTGTACAAAAGCTGTATGGGACCCCAGTATTGACTGAAATATGAGGTATTGAAGTAAAAACAAGCTTCGTCGTCTATTTGACACCTCATATTCATGATTATGGGATATTATCCCATGGTAAGGCTGTATTGGTCAGAATGTGGGATTTTGACCTTAAAACAGTTATAACTTTGTCAGTTCTTGAGATATCAACCTCAAACCTGAACCAGTGTGTAGCCCTGTATGTGTTGTACACAATGGTACCTTATTTGATATGGCTATCATTAAGTATGGCAAAGTTATGCCATGTACAAGGCCTTTGTACATATGCGTGTTTTAGGCAAAAAGCTGTGTTGAGCTTGTTTGCCCCATACCTTCTGCTGTAGTTGAGATATGGGGAAGTGTATGACACCATCAGATAGCCCTGATTGTTCTCTTTCAAAAAAGACCCCACTTTAAGTATCTCACACTAAAACTGTAGAAGCTAGATGAGATGTGAATGTTTTGTTCACCCTTATTTGGCCTGAAATTGACCATAACTCCACTAATATTGGTGCTAGCTCAGTTTGGCTGGTACCATTGGATATCACTGGCTTAGAGTCTCATTATGAGTACCCATTTGATGGGGTTAAGCCTCTCCTTTTAGATTTTAGATGAGAGGTGAAAATTAAAGTTTATGCTCAGCAATAACGTTGAGCAGGAATAACTTTGTTATTCTTTTTCCTATGGTGATGGGACTTATATTTTCAGAAAGAGGTGAGTTTCCTCTTTCTTTTGATACATTTTGAGCTGATTTGGCTCAGCTCCATGTTTTGGTGGTATCTTGGCTATACCATTGGTTTATGGTATTTTGGCTGTCATGCTTGTGCTTTGGTTTTGAGTCACAGGCTGACACTTCAAGCCCATTACAACAGGAAATCCCAAGAAATAATACACCCATTGTCAAGATTAGATCGAAGGATTATAATTTATAGCTTGATGGAAAGGTGGTAGAAATATTTATTAAAATATTGGAAAATATAGTGGAAATTTTATGAGCAAGTGGAAGGGATATAGCAAGGAAAATATCCTTTTGGAATAAAGATCAACATATCAGTTACCATATTGAAGGAATGCTCAGATATGAAATGGGTTATTGGGAGCACTTAAAATTGGATATTAAGAGAAGATGGGGAACAGTATCACCTGAAAGAAGATAAAAGCTGTCCTCAATTACTCAGCTATTAACAAATTTTCAACAAGACAGAGGAATCGGAAATATGAAACAATATAAAAAGTTTATTGGGGAATATGAATTGTTTATTAATTATCTCAAGAGGTATCAATATATACAAGGAGAAATTAATCATAATCAAGAAATATTGGCTAGTCTTTCCTCAAGTGTTCAAGAGTCTATTTACAAATAAAGGATAAAAGATAAGGCCATGGTACAAGCTTTGGATGGTGGTCATATTATCTTCATCTAAAGAAAGTCTTCCCCCTGTAAATCATAGAAAATCTAAAGGAAAGGAGACAAAGATAAACTGAAGGTAGAAGATAGTGAAGCAATAGCAAAAATGAAAGATTAACTAAAGAATATGAGAAGATATTTGGACATGGCCATAGAAGACCCAGAGAAATGGCTAGCACTCAAGTTAAGTGGTATAAATAAGGAAGAAGAAAGAGAAAGCCCATAGAAGAAATTTAAAATGGATCTGGAGCCACCTGAAAAATATTCCTCAAAAATTTCAGAAGATTATTTGAATTTATTTCAGGAGGAAACCAGGTACATTAGTGATATTGAAAAAGATTTAATAAGTGAAGAACCAAAAGATAGCATAATAAAGCCATTCGAAAAAAAGAAGTTTGAAGAATTGGAGAAGGAAAGTGCCATAATTTCTAAAGAAAAAATGGATCAGGTTTGTGATAGATATATTAAAAAAGGCATTGAACAAGGAATGGAAATAGTTCTAGAAGAAAAATTGGTAGAATCAGGAGATGACTTGAAGTTATGTCAACAAAATAATGGAAATTGTGAGGATAAATATAAACAAGGCAGAAGATTTGAAGACCTAGAAGGAGGAGAGCTATTGGAAAACACACAAAGGCTAGCTAGACTTAGCATTCTAAAAGAATTTAATGATTCCTATGATCAAATATTCTGCTTTTCAGGCTCAACTTATTTATCTAATCAAAATCAAGGAATTAAATCTGTATTACCAAATGACTCCCAAAATCAAAATTGCATACAGAAAGACATACCAGAATATGAAGGAGAGGAAGATTATGTAATACTTCCAATGATAAAATTTGAGGAAATTTATGGTTATGAGCTAAATTCACTAATAATTCAAACCAAATATCTTTCAGAACTACCTGGATCCAATCTTACAAATGTTGATTTTTTGGAATTACTAACCACTATTGGAATCAAAGGAAATTTATGGAATACTTACTGGAAGAAGACTTATGAATATTATCAATTGACAATAGAAGGACTGTATAACCAAATATCATGGGCTCAAGAAGACTTGAATCTAGATGGTTTGGGAATCTTGGGAGGAACTCTTTTCTGGTGTGATTTTGGGTACATGTTTATTCATGAAGTCAAAGGTTTTGTTTAAGAATGGAAAGGAAATACACAAAGAGAAGAATGCAAAAAGATATTTGGATAAATATTGGAGGAAATATGTCTTTCAGTAATTCACAAAAGAATGTTGAATATCTCTCAGTAATAACTGAAGTAATCTAATTTCAATCACAAATTAAAAAAAAACGATCAAGAATAGTAAAATAATAAAAGATCACCTCAAAAATATATCTTTTGATTTCATATCTGTATCAGTATCAGGGAAGTGACCTCCTGCTTTATCAAAGAGGAATTTCAAATCATTCAAACTACCTTATAGAAAAATCTATTTTAAACACCCTTATCACTCAGTGGCAGTTCCTTCCTGCCTTATCAAAGAGGAATTATTCTTTTATCTCAAAACTCAATAATCTCACAAAAACTCAGAAAGGCTATAGACAGTCATGGATGCCAAACTTACACATGGAAATAAATTGGAATGAAGAAGGATGGACAGATTTCAATTCCAAAATTGTAGAAATTATAGCAGAAATCAATTACTGGGGAAAACAATTTGTTTAAGAGAGAGAGGATTTCTTTGAGATATGGATTACATACTTGGAATTTGAAGAATTGTTCAATTTTCCAGAAAGACTTCAACAGATTCAAGAATCTAAAGATTAGAAAGAGCTTCCAGGATTCTCCCTCTTAAGACTGGAATTTTTAGAATTACTTACATATGATTGTATCAAAGGAAATTTAGGAAACATATATTGGGAAGAGGATACATTAACAGATGCATAATTGAGAAGAAAAATATATTTTGGGGATTTGGAAGCCTCAAGAGGACTTTTTTTGGATTTATTGGATTTACCAGAAGGAAGAATCTTATGGGAGCATGGAAATTATGTAGTTTAAAAGGCCAATTGGGATGTTTTGTGGGAAGAGGTGTTTATACCTGGAACTATCAGTCTCAAGGCACACAATTATAATATCAATAAGGATTATTGGAGCTTTGTCTGGGGGGAATTATTTGTAAAAAAAATTAAAGAAGAAAAAAGAAGATTCATATCAAAACTCAAGAAACAGCTTTTACAATGGATTCAGAAGAATATTATTCACAAACTATGAAAAAAAGGAAGAAAAGATAAAAAACATGTTGTCAGGCTATGTATCAGTATTCAAGACAACATTTCAAATTTGGAAGTCTTCAAAAAGAAATTTAATGTACAATTATCTGAATTCAATTCAATTCAAAAAGAAAAAAAGAAGAAAAAAGAAAAACAGGGGTGGTCATCTGTTCTCATGCCACCTAATACTAAAGATGGCACATGGAAAGTGTGGGCCCATAGGCATTTCTTAATATTTTTTCTTAGGCTGCTCAAATACACATAGCTCAAAATGTCAAAATTATGACTGCCAGTCATAATTGGATTCATAGATGCAGGAAGAAAGAAGATATAAAGAAAACAAAACAAATAAAGCTGGAGTTTATTCAGAAGCTTATCTATCAGTTTCAATTGAAATCAATTATAAAATGAATGTTACCAGCCATGATAAAAAAAATAAATGAAAATGGAATCTTATTACCAGTTTCACAAGAAGGGATTTCACTAAACAATATGGAAACAAACAAGAAATTCCTAAAATATTTTTTTACAGGATTGATAGAACAAAATAATTAAAATCAATGCAAAGCTTTCATATCCATTCAATCAAGCCTCAAAAGAAATTAATAGGGCCATAGCATTGAAATAATAAGTAAAAAACAAATCCATAGAAAAAACCAGAGAATAAACTGAAAATATTTCATTTCATCTCAAAACTCAAGTACTTGAACTATAATTTAGATATCAGAGTACCAACGTTTTTTTAAAAAAAAGGCTAAAAAAGAAAACAGAAAATAAGTAGCCAAATCAGAAAAAATTATAACATTAGAGAATCAATATATTTCTGTTCTAGTGAAAAAAAATCTTATTAAATAAGGGCTTACATAAAATGGAATTATTAAAGAACTAATTACTTATAACAAATCTTCTTTTGGGTCCACAATGGATATTTCTTCCATGGTTGGGTTTGTTTTCTCTTCTTCATCTTCTGATGATTCATTTGGGGGGAAGTATTACAGGCTGGTTGTGATGTGGATTGGACTACTGGTAAAGCCATGGCATAAGGAACAGGATCTAGCTCATCTACTTCAGTGCCAGTATCTTCTATTTTGATAATTCTTCTCCCAGAAGCAAAGAATTTGAAATGTGAATCTAATGGAAATACAGGAGAAAGTGATAAACAAAATGGTGAAAATCTCTGGGTAGGTGAACAATAAGCAGGAAATGGAGGTTTCAATGATTCTGGTGAATCATTTTTTAGGGCAATGGGTGATGTAATAATGTCAGGAATATGGAATAGAGACCTATCAATACTATCATCAATGCTAGACTTTAGAATAGGAGAAGAAGTTTGAACAAGATATTCAAGCGTAGATTCAGAATTAAAAAGCCGTAAAGTGGAAGAAGAAAAGCTATCAATGATATTTAGTGTGACAGATTCATCAATGCTATTTGGTGTGACAGATTCATCAATTCTATTTAGTGTGACAGATTCATAAATTCTTGGGGTTGTTGGAGAAAAACTTTCATTAAGATCTTTTATATAATGATCATATAATTCTATAGGCTTCAAAGCAGGAGAGGTTTCTTTTCAATAAATTCAAAAGAAGGGCTACTATCATGTGATGAAGTTAGTTCACAATGCGGAGTTTCAGAATATGTAGAATCAATGGAAGAGAAGGTATCAATGCCATTTAGTGTGACAGATTTATAAATACTTGGGGTTGTTGGAGAAAATTGTTCATTAGGATCTTTTATAGAATCATCATCTAAATCTAAAGGCTTTAAAGCAGGAGAAGATTTTTGTTCAGAATATTTTAAAATAGGTTCACTATTGTAAAATGGGGCCAAGACTGAAGAATGGAATTCAAAATATGATAAATTATGCCAATGAGGAGGAGTATCAAGTGGGGTTGTAGAGTTCAAAGCTGGAGGGTATTTTGGAAGTTTAATTTCAGCAAGATGCCTTTTGAAAAAGAATCAATTAAAGTCAATGAATTATTAGTATGATCAGGTGAAGCTGATGAATTCATTCTTAAATGATTCTGCTAGAAAGAAAAATAAAGGATTTGTACTTAAGATGTGAACAATGGCAGAAGTGACCAACCTTTCATCTTATGCAGATTATCTAGATAGAAACAAGAATCATTAATGAAGATTTTCATGAAAACATAAAATAAATCAAGAGGGTCACAAACTTAATGCAAGCCGCAAAATTCATCTGAATTGAACATTCAAGAGAAAAGTCAGCAAAATAATAATTCAATACTGGTAATTAATGCAAGAAGAAAGCCCCTATTAAAATAGTAATATGATTTGAAATCAGTAAAAATAATCCTTAATAGTTTTCAATTGAAATCTACACAGAAAAACAAAACAATTAGAAGATGAATCACAGAATAACACAGCCAAAAAAAGCCACCTTTTTCAAAACACAGTATAGTTTGAAGAAACAATATTAAACAGCCATATTCAGTACCCTTATCAGATATGTGAATACAGAAGCCACAATTGACAAGGATTATATCAAAGCCACAACTATGGCCAAAAATGAATTAATAAATTGAAGCACTATTTCAATACAAGAACAACCAAACAAGCTAGGCTGTCCAGATACAGAAAAAGAAGATAGAAGATGTTCAAAATGTCAAAATTATGACTGCTGGTAATAATTTGTCCTAAAAGAAAGAAAACTATATCAAGACAAGGAAGAAAAACCACCCAAACAAGCCAGGCCATTCAGATACAGAAAAGGAATATAAAAGAAGTTAAAATGTTGAAATTATGACTGCTGGTCATAATTTGGTCATTTGAATTCAGAAAATGAAAGCAAACAGTATATAGATAAAAAACAAGTAACCAAACAAGAAAAGGGGTTCACATACAGTAAAAGAAGACACTGTAATATGAAATTTATTCCTCACAGCCAATCAGAAAAGTAATTCAATTGATGGCACAATCAACAAAACAAATTATCACACACAGAGGTATACTGGATAACATTAGCCCAATACTTATTGGTTTAGCCACTCTTCAACATACTCCCATACATCCACCTCAGAAATTCAAATGGAACACAATAATCATAGATATGAAAGAGATTGTGGGCTCCCCAAACATAGCCAGAATATCATTCAATTAGTTCTAAAAGATTGCCATAACTCAAAATATACTAGGCCATCAGTACAGAGCACCCCCACAGAGTGATAAACATAATGCCAGCATGATTGTGGTTTGAAAAAACTGCTACCAGATGTGGGAATCAAACCCAGGACCTTGTTGAAAGCTGAAAGCAACCCAGAATCACTAACCATTACACCATTTCAAAATATGACATCCCTCCTCAAATTGAAACCTCATTCAACATCACTCATCAATTTAATCATTCGTCAAAAAAAAATTTCTCAACATAAAAAATGAAAAATTTTCTCAATATAAAAAAAAAATTTTCAACATTTAAAAAAAAGTTTTTTCTCAACATTAAAAAAAAAAAATTTCAACACAAAAAAAAAGAAAATAAATATGAAAATGATAATAATAAAGATAAATAAAATAAAAACCCTTTATTAACATAAAGGATAAAAGAACAGCTTGAATAAAGAAGGCTAAAATTAGTCCTTGTATGACTTTAAACTGCAGGGTGGTTCCCAGACAGCCAAAGTTAGTACTTGTATGACTCAAAACTACAGGGTAGAAACCTGAAGGCTAAAGTTAGTCCTTGTATGACTTAAAAATACAGAGTAGCAACCTGAAGGCTAAAATTAGTCCTTGAATGACTTACAACTACAGGGTAGAAACCTGAAGGCTAAAATTAGTCCTTGTATGACTCAAAACTACAGGTTAGCAACCTGAAGGCTAAAGTTAGTTGTTGTATGACTAAAAACTACAGTTCAGCAGCCTGAAGGCTAAAGTTAGTCCTTGTATGACTTGAAACTACAGGGTAGCAACCTGGAGGCTAAAATTAGTCCCTGTATGACTTAAAACTACAGGGTAGCAACCTGAAGGCTAAAATTAGTCCTTGTATGACTTTAAACTGCAGGGTGGTTCCCAGACAGCCAACGTTAGTCCTTGTATGACTTGAAACACAGGGTAGCAACCTGAAGGCTAAAATTAGTCCTTTTATGACTTTAAACTACAGGGTGGTTCCCAGATGGCCAATATTTAGTCTTTGTATGACTCAAACTACAGGGGTAGCACAGGCTGAATATGCAAGTAAAATCAAGGAATCAATAAAATACAAAAAGAAGATATCAAGAGTAAAAACAGAAATGAATAATAGAATAATGAAAGCTTCAAGTAAAAAAGTAAACTAAGTACTAGGGTTCACAAATTTCCTTGTATGACATTAAAATGCAGGATTTGGTATACCTAATATACTGGGTTTTATCCACCTAGAGGTAAAGTCCTTGCATGAATTAAAAATACAACTAAAATTTAATTATGAACAAAAAGAAAAGAAGAAACTGAAGATCTTGTTTTGATTTTAACTAAAAATTAGTAATAATAATAATAATAATAATAATAATATCATCAATTAATACATTAAACCAGCCTAATAATCATGGAAGCTCAAGCCAACGCTGAAAAATATAAGTCAGTACTCAAGAAGGTTACTCCAGTAAATTAAGCTATGCCTCAAGATCTTAATCCAACTTTGGAAAAACTTGAATTATCAAGAAATCCATATGAAACACCCCTATCACCTAACCCACCTCCATTTTTTGAAACATCAAAATTTACAGAAAGAAGAATTTGAATAATTACCTTTGGACAATATGGATGGCTATCAGAGGGGGAGATGAATTTATTGAAAACGTTATATTACTAAGGCAAAAGTATATAGCATTTTGAGAAGAAAAAAGAGGTTCACTAAAACATTATTATGGAAAACCTTATAAGATACCAGCTATACCACATGAACCATGGCAAAAGAAACCAATGCCAATACCAAAATCAATTTTAACTTAGTTTATTGAGCTAGTCAGGGAAAGAATACATACAGGACTCTATGAACAATCAAAATCAAGCTATAACAGCCCAGTATTTTGTGTGGCAAATCCCAATGGAAAACTTATAATACTTCATCACCTTCAAGACCTGAATAACGTAACAATAAAAGATGCAGGATTGCCACCAAATGTTGATGCATTTGTAGGGTCATTTTCAGGAAGAGCATGGTATGGATTAGGAGATACTATGGGAGGATATGATTAAAGAGAACTGGATACTACTACAAGAGCACTTACAACATTTGAAACACCACTTGGAAGACTTCAGCTTACAAGACTACATCAAGGAGAAACAAACTCTGTGGCATTTTATAAAGCACAAACGACTTGGATAATTCAGGAGGAAATCCCAGAGCACCTTGGAATATTTATAGATGATGGAGGAATTAAAGGACCCAGGTCAAGATATCAGCACAAAACATTGAAGGAGAATCTGCTCATAAGAATATTTGTTTGAGAATATGAAGTTACATCAGAAAGAATACTTTTCAGGTTGGAAGAGGTAGGACTCACAATTTCAGGATCAAAATTTTTATTTTGTGTTCCAGCACTTGATATTGTGGGGCATGTTGTGTCTTTGGGAGGAAGAAAGATCTCAAAAAAGAGGATAAACAAGATACAAAACTGGCCTAGACCAACAACAAAGAAGGAAGTTAGAGGATTCTTAGGACTATTTGCATATGTCAGAGTGTTTATCAAGGACTTTTCACAAGTTTCAGCACCATTGAGAAGATTGACAAGGGAGGACGTGTTGTGTAAATGGGATGAAAAATGTGAAGAAGCTTCTATAAACCTCAGGAAGATAGTAGGAGAGGACATTACTTCGAAGACATTGAGTTCTGATAAAGGGTAAGGTAAAATAAAATTAGAAATGTATTCAAGTTATAATTCAGCTGGTGCAGTTCTTATGCAATAGGATGAGAATGGAAAGGATAGACCAGTACTATATGAATCAGTAACATTTTCAAGACTAGAATCCAAATATTCTCAGCCAAAATTAGAGCTGTGTGGTGTAGCAATAATACTCAAAAAACTTCAAACAATATTATGGGGGAAACACTTTGAGCTTCAAGTAGATGCTAAATTCTTAATAGAAATTATCAACACACCTTGCTTACCAAATGCACTAATGACAAGATGGGTGGCATTTATTCAGCTTTTCTCATTTGATCTTGTACACAAACCAGGGAGAAAATTTAGTATGCCAGATGGCTTAACAATAAGACCAAAGGGAGAAGACAAAGAAGCAAGTGAAAGGGATGACTTTGATGAAGAGGAAGATTGGCCCAAACCTCATCCAAGATTTGACCTAAAAGAAGTAAATACAAGCAAAGTGGGAAAATTATCAAGAAATAAAAGAAATATTGAAATTCCAATAAAACAGGAAGGATTTGGAAAACATATGCAGGAATATTTGAATACTTTGCAAAAGCCACAAAGTATTGAAGAAGAATACTTTAACAAAATTCAAAGAAGATTGGTGAATTTCTATTTAAAAGGAGGGCATCTGATAAGAAGAAATCAAGAACATCCACAAATAGCTGTATACAATGAAAAATCTCATAAACAAATACTAAAGAAAATGCATGAGGGATTGGGGCATAGAGGGGAAAATGAAACATACAGGAGAATAAAGACAAGATATTGGTGGTAAGGAATGAAAAATATAATCAAGAAATGGGTCAGATCATGTCAATAATGTCAAAAAAGGATCAAGTTGCAGCAAAAGGAAAAAGCAAAGATATCTGTAACATTTACTTTATTTGAAAGAGTTAGCAAGGATGTGGTTCACATTAACGCAGGAAGATGGAAATACTTAGTCATAGCAAGAGATGACTTTTCAGGATTTCCAGAAACTGTGGCATTAACAAGGCTAACTGCAAAATAAGTCTCAGAATGGATTTGTAGGTATGGAGCTCCAAAAGAAGTTACAGTTGATGGAGGAGCAGAATTTGAAAAATAACCACAAGAAGCAGTCAAAAGCCCAGGATGAATAATCAGAATAACTACACCTTACTACCCAGAATCACAAGGAATGGTTGAAAAAGGACATAATAAATTGAAAGATGCCCTTGTAAAATTCTGTGGTGAAAATGGATCAAAATGGAAATAATACTTAACAATTGTGACTTTGGAAGATATAATTTAAAAAAAAACAGGCAGCAGGTTACTCACCATTTGAGCTTCAATTTGGTCAGCAAGCTGTGTTGCAAATTGATATTGAAACAAATACATATCTAGCCATTGAATGGAATAAAATATTAGCAAGAGAAGACCTATTGGAAGAAAGAACCATACAGATTGTGGAAAAAGAAGGAACAATATTAGCAGCAGCAGAGAAATTGAGAGATTTAAGAAATAAATAAGTCCAATACTTGGACAAAAAGATGGCACACAAACTTAGAAATACACTCAAACCAGGGGACTTGGTATTAGTTTATAATAAGACACTTGAGTCAAAGTGGGGGTTACCTTTCAAAAACCGTTGGAATGGACATTATAGAGTTATCAATCAAATTAAAAATGGACCTTATGAGCTTGAAGAATTGGGTGGCACTAAACTTAAAAGGAAATTTCAGCAAGTCACATCAAGAGGTTCTATCCCAGAGGAAGGATATTTCAATCAAGCTCAGAGTCACATAATGAAAGCAGAAAATGAATTAAAGCTGAAGATTCAATATTGGAGGAGGAAGAAATTGAACAAAAAAATGAATAAGACTTTTATTGGAAATCATTTCAACTGGACTGCTGGGGACAACATTAAATGGAGAGGGGGATGTGGTATTCTGTACCATTAGAATCAGTTACAAGCTTACCATAACAATAAATACAAATGAAATTCAGATATCCAATCATGTTGAAGATAGATAGAAAGGTGAGGAAGCTATTGCTACAGAAACCATTACAATTCCGGACTAAAAATAGAAAACAGAAAAACTTTCTGTCTCAGTTGAAAAGGAGAATCTGTTCACCTCTGGATTGGTTATGTAGCTGGTTCAAGCCACATTGTAGGCAATTTCTAAATTATTGTTTGTGGAAGTTTCAAGAAGAATGAAAAACAGAAACAAAAACAGAAGAATAAAATCTTTTTGGAAGAAAACAGACAATATTTTTTAAAAAAAGAATTAATTTAACCTAACTCATAAACTGGACATAAAAATTGACAACAATTGCACAGCAGCTGACTAATCCTTTCAAATAAGAACCACAAATTATCCAAGACTTATCAGAACATCATTTGATTGGTCAGAAATCAAGTTAATTTATGGTAAATACCTGTAATTACAAATTGATGTGATAAATAAATCTCATTGGTCAGAATTCATGTACAAATTCCATAAAAAGAATAACACCATATGATTGGTCAGAATTCAAATAAACTCCAGGTGCATACCTATAATTACCAATTGAGATGAAATATTAATCTCATTGGTCAGAGCTTGGGACCTGTGTCACATTGCTATACAAAGACTACACGTCTCACCAGCTAAAACCTCTCTACTATGTTTTTTTCCTAAGGAGCCTGTCTTGAGAAGCTCTCTGGAGGCCCAAAAGCTATAAAGAGAGGTACCCACTTGCTCATTTTTCTAATCATCATGGAACAAGCCCCCACTATCCATTATCAACACCATCCCTGAACTAGTAGGATATCTAGAGTAGTAGTAGTGTTTTAGTCATGGAAAGCTCAGTATCCTTGCTCAGTAGCTTATTATTGTTGAAGAATAGTTGTATGGCTGGAGTTAAAAGCTCAGTAGCCTTTCTCAGTAGCTTAGTATTTCTGAAGAATAGTAGTATAACCATAGTGAAATACGCAGAAGCCTAGTATTATCAAAAGAAAAGAAGTAGTGATACAAACTCAAAATTAAAAATATCAAAAGAATCAAATCCCATAGTTGTATTACTAGTATTAATATAAACAAATCATTATAATCAACATAAAACAAAAAAATATTCTTATTGGTCTTATTAAAATAACAGAGACCCAAAAAAATATCATCATTAATTTTATTAAAATAACAAAAAAATCTTAGTCTTTATTTTATCAGAAATTTTAGTTTTAAACAAGAGTTTTACTGTAGTGTTATTGATAGGCCTGATTTAGAGACTTCTGATAAGGCTTCTCTATCTGTTAAAGCCACAAATATTATTTTATTTTGTGATTCTCTGTAGGCTGACTATCTGGTATTATTTAGAGGGGAAGCTAGTACACCTTAGAACCCATGGTTATAGGAAAATTTGGAAACTCAAAACAGACTTACCAATAATTTCCCTCTCAAGGCACTGCCTTATTTCATTTCACACCAAAAGGAGTTCCCACAACACCCTTTTTTACACTCAGAAGGTTGAGTGTTGAGGACCACAAACTCAAAGGAATCATATTAACAAATACTAAACCCACCAGAAGGCTCCATTTTTGTGGCATGGGCTAGTACATAGCTTCCAGAAACCCTCTTTCCCAAAGCAATTTTGAGAAGCTCTTACATGATTGTGCACAATGTGAGTGCTTTTACACAAAATATTGTCAAAATATCACAGCCAGTAAGATTCCTCTCATAATCCCCACTTGTACCCAAGACCATCATTCCCTTACTTTATTCAACCGTTATAATCCAGTTTCCACCAGACCACCTGATTAAAAAATTTGCAAACTGTTGCTTTATTTCTTGTAAGAAGGGGAATTGGAGGGACAATTTCCTAGTAAGCCGCAATTGGAAACAAAAAAGGGGTAGATACTGGTCACCTGACTGTGACCATATTATTTATCTTGAACACCAGATCAGTTCCAAAAACCCTCCACTGGTAGCTAATTTACTTAATATTACTCTCACAAAGTAACTAAAATTAGATTTTTTTGGAAGGGCCTGCACAAAAAAAATCCATTGGACAGTTTTTTACCCCTTAATTTTTCTAGTGCCAAGAGGGCTTTTACCAATATAATCCACATTATCCCTTTTTTATCCACCTTTCCAGCACATCCTTCTTTACCACTCTTATGAAGATAGGAACTTCTATTCTTCTTCTTTGGGTTTAGTTTAGGTAATATTCAATATCAAATTTATCACAAGATTTTCTGCAACAATACCTTTTGTCATCTTACTTCTTAAGGAAGAGGTTTTTCTTATATTTTCATTTCAGCCACTGCAAATTTTCCATTAATAAAGTAAAGAACTCCTTGTGACTGGAATTAGGTTTTGAAAAAGGGACTCTTTATTTACTGTTGGAATCAGATTAGTTGATTTCATCTTTCACCACTTCATTTTTTCAGCCTTAAGCTTCTAATTTTTCCCTCTGCATCTTCCACTGTCAACCTATTTCACAGGTAATGCCAGTGACATATCTCTGCTAGATTTCTTGAGACCTCATTTTCCCAAATCTTATCAGAAAATATGTTTTTGATGTTGTTTTGAGGCAGACATGAGTTTTCAAAGCACAAATAACCTGGTGTGCAACAGGTAATATCTCAACAAAGGTGTTAATTCATTATTTCTCAATCATTATTGGTATGGTGTAACAGCCACTATTCAGGGGTAAGGGCATTCAATCTTACACCCACTCAAACAAATCAAACCAGAAAATCCAATGTGTGTATCAGTAATTAGTTTCAGAAAATCCTCTTTCTGAAGCCTGCATACAGCCTGTCAACTCTTGTACAGGTTGGATTCACCATTCTGAAACTGTACAATCACTCAATACTACTGCACCTCTTGTACAGATCCTGTACAGATGTACAGGACCTGTATTGTCCAAACTCAATTCAATCATCAATTCCCCTCATTAAAATTCTCTCTTTCGATCAGGGATGGTGATTCTCACATATACCAGCCCCTCTCTCCCCCCCAGGGACTTTTCCCCAGTTAATTAATATAGTTGATTTATTATTTAATGAATATTCTTACTGTCATTTTTGGTTATTATATGCATTGGTATGAAGTTAGTATTTCTATTTCTTCTTTGCCTGTACAGTATTGGTTGTGGTGGCCATATCCTTATTAACCCTTCTCTTTCTTTCTGACAGGTTGAAACAGTGGAATTGGACTTTTTTGTTGTTGGATCTGTTATTTGTTTCTGCTTTCTTATATTTATTTTATTAGAAATCTTACTCTCATTACACTCTTAAGTGTTGTTGCCATATTCTATCCTTGAGCCCTCTTAAGTGAGTCCCAGTCTATTGAGTTCCAGGCCTTCTTCACTTAGAAGAGCCCCTGTGACATTATATTAATTAACTCATAATTGTTTCTTATTTTCATTCTTTTATGAATCATTTCACTCACTCATCAATTATGACTCTTTTATGGATTTATGATTTTTTAATGATTATGATTTTTCTCTCATCAATTTTCATCTCACTCATTATATTCATCTGAAAATTGATTCTTCTCATTCCTCAATCATTTCTGACCGTCTCACGTTTATTCTGAATTCTATATCAAATCAAAAATTTCTTTGTTTGCTTACTCAGGTCTTATCACAATTTTCTATTGATTGGTTGATTTATTGGTATTCATTTGGTTAGGAATTCAGAAATTCAGTATTTTGTTTGGATTGGATTGATTTACTGACTTTCAATTCCTCAAGATAACTAATTGATCCTCAAGAATTCATTTTGATTGATAATTGATTTTGACTCATCAAGATATTGAGCTGATTCCTGAAGATATTGATTGATTGATTTATTCCTCAGTACCTTGATTACATATTGAAGACATTTGTGATTTATTGATTATTGATTTCTTCAAGATTTCATTGATATTTGAATTGAATTGATTTGTGACATTGACTGAATTGATTTATTTATTAATTTAATTGTATTTCACCTTAAGACTGTTGATTGGTTACTCAAGTTTTTTCAGGAATTTTATTTTTATTGATTTGGCCAAGCTTTGATTCCTTATTTTCAAGTACCATCAAGTTATTATAATTCTTATTATCAAGTAATGCCAGTTCAGCATAGTCCCTCAGCCAAAAATGCAGCTGTACTCACTCCTACAGAAAGGGTTCCTCTTGACCACACACCATTGGTTCACCAACTAAGTGCAAACTTGGACAGAGGACCACCAATGGAAGGTGCAGCACCCTCCAGAAGAGGGGGGATAAAATCAACAAGATCAACATCATTCTCTGGCCTTTTGAGTGTTTATGCCGGCATTTTTGAAAGCACAAGAGCAAGACTAGGGGAAGAGGAAGATTCTGGGGAAACTGAAGTGGCAGATTCTTTGACAAATGCTCCAGAGGTGCATCAGGGTTCTAATCTAGCCCTTTCAAGTCAACCTCTTGTCTCTCAGACTGAACCAAGTCTCTTCAAGATGATTGAGCAGATGACTCAATTCATGGGGAAACTAACTCAAGCAGTTACCCCCAGGGACAATTCCAAAGCCCCTGAATTACAGACTACCTCAATGAAGGCACCTGATTCGTTTGATGGTACTGAAGCCCATAAATTGAGAGGATTTATCCAATCCTGTAAATTGATATTCCATAATGATCCAGAAAATGATTTCTCTGACAGGAAGAAAGCTCTTTAATCAACTTCTTTTCTTACTTGTAGAGCCGGCAAATGGATTGAACCATATCTCTCAAATATTTCCAATGAATATCCTTCCCATCTCCTCAATAATTGGCATTTGCTTGAAGCCCAATTATTCACATGGTTTGGGGACCCCAATGAAGTCAGGAAAGCTGAACATGAGCTGGAAAATTTGAGGATGAAGGAAAGTGGTCATGTGTCCTTGTACATTGCTTATTTTGGAAGTTTAATTTCAAGAATTGGATATTGGGGGAAAAGGGCATATATTCATGTTTACAGAAGAGGATTGGAATCAAGATTATTGGATCAGTTAGCTTCTCACCCTGATACATTCGAGACTCTTCAAGAGCTCATGGACATCACCTTGGAATTGGATACCAGGTACCATGAGAGGCAGAAGGAAAAGGGTGGAAATCAAGAAAAAAAGCACCCTGTCAATGGATCCAATTTCTAAAGCCCTCCTCAAGACTCATCTTCAAAGAGGCCTTACCACAAGAGTAATTAGAAGGGCAAGCAATTATAAGTTTCAAAGGACAAGCCCCATTATTCTCTCCTGAATAAGGACTATAAGTTAATTGGTCCTGAAAAGTAGAAGAGTATTAAATAAGGGTTGTGTACCTATCGTGGTGGGAAGCACGTAAATGAAAAGTGCTTCAAGAGACCTCAGAACAAGCCTGGATCATCAAAAGGCTTCCCAAGAAAGCAGGGAAAAGCCTGAGTGGGAATCATGATGTGTTCAATGGTTCTCACTTATTTCCTTCAAGAGGAAAATTGTGCACTCTGAATACTAGTTTCAAGAAATTGTTAAACTTTCTTATTTTTTCTTCTTTTGATGACATTTTCTATAGTATTCTAATTGATTCTGGGGGTACAAAATCTTTTATTGATAAGAATTATTTTCTCAAGTACTCATTTACTATTTCAGAGCTCCCTGAAAAGTTTCCTCTTTTCATTTTGGATTCCAGTAAATCCACTTCCTTGTTCATCACGCATTATACCAAGGGGGAGCTTGACTTGCCTTCATTCCCAAGCATTGAATGAGACTTTTTTATCATAGATTCCCCCAGGGGAGAAGACCTCATATTGGGCTATGATTTCCTCTACCACTTTAATCCCATTATTGATTCGAAAAATAGATTGATCACCTACAATTCTAATTATAAGGATTCCAGTGGTATTGTTCCATCTACCAGTAATTACCTGGCCACTTCTTTCAACAGTGTTGCTCTGGTTGGTGAACTTAAGACAACTTTCCTTCCTTCTTGTGTCCATATTCCTCCCATCATTCCCTCTCAGCCATTATTTCCATCAAGTGATGAATTCTTCAAAGAGACAAAAAATGTTGGAGAAGATGTTTCTATATCTTCACTTCATCTCTTTCAAGGGGATATGGAGCTTCCTCCCTTATCCTTTCATGCCTTCCTGGAGGAGCAGTGGGATGAGGAGGAAGAGCCAGAAAAAATTTAAACTGTGCTGAAGGTAGTCCCTCCTGCTTACCACCAATATTTGGATTGGTTCTCCAAGGTGAAAGCAGAGAAACTTCCTCCACACCAGGCCTGCAATCATCATATTGAATTGGGGGGTCTCTGCCTCTGGTTGGTGTTATCTACTCACTATCAAATAATTAGTCAGAGACACTGCGGGCCTACATTACAGGTAATTTAAAGAAAGTTTTCATCAGGCCAAGCTCCTCTTCAACAGGAGAAGCTGTCCTTTTTGTTAAGAAAAGGGATGATGTCCACCGTTTGTGTGTTGACTACCACAAACTCAATGCTGTCATTAGGAAGCACAGGTATCCTGTTCCGCCTATTAACAAGCTTCTTACCATATTCAACAGTTCCACTATCTTCTGAAAGATAGACTTGCATGGTGCATATAATATCCTGAGAATCAAAGAGGGGGTGAGCACTTAACTGCCTTTAGATCCAAATATGGGAGTTATGAGTATTTGGTTATGTTATTTGGCCTTACCAATGCTCCTGCTTCATTCCAGAATGTTTTAAAGGAGATATTTGCAGATTACTTGGGTATTTTTGCTCTAGTTCATCTAGATGATATTATGGTCTTCTTTAGGTTCTGAGGAGGAACATTTCAAACATGTGCCCTCTGTCCTCCAAATACTAAAGGACAATAATTTGTTTGATAAACCCTCAAAGTGTGTATTCCATGCCTCAAGTGCGGAATACTTGAGCTATTTTGTCTCAAGTGATTCCCTCAAGATGGATTCTTCAAAAGCTCAACAAATTCTCAATTGGCCTCAGCTCAAGGACATCAAATCCCTCCACTCTTTCCTTGGCTTTGCCAATTTCTATCATTTTTTCATTCAAAATTACTCTAAAAATTTTGCTGCTCTCACTTCCCTTCTCAAAAAGGACTGTCTCTTTACCTTTGATGAGGAAGCTCTTAGTCAGTTTCAATTACTCAAAGAAGCTTTCACCACTGCTCCTAACCTGTCTCATTTTAATCCTTCTCTACCAGCTATTGTAGATAATGATGCTTCTGATTATTCTCTGGGTGCTGTACTGAGTCAGGTGAATGACTCAGTAAATCATCCTATTGCATTTGATAGTTGTATGCTTCTCCCAGCTTATCTTAACTTTGAGATTGATGACAAGGAACCCCTTGGAATAGTTTGGGCTCAAGCTCTGGAGAGCTTTTCTCCTTTCTCTTTCCAATTCTTTCTATGTCTTTAAACACCATTCTTCTCTTCAGTATTTCATGTCTTCCAAAGTTTTTACTTGTCCTCAGGCCCATTGGGCTGATTTTCTCTCTGAGTTTCATTTCACTATCACTTACTGCCCAGGCAGCCTGGCCACTTTACCAGATGCCTTCTCACATCAGGGTGATATTTACCCAGGGAGGGAGGTGGACTTCATCGTCAAGAATCCTCAAAACTTTAATAAATCTCTCAAGCAGGATACAATTCAAAAGTCAAGATTCTTCTCAATCAAGGTTCAAATATTCTCAGACTTTGTTGACCAGATTAAAAAAGAATTATGGAAAGACAAAGGCTACAAGGAAGTACTCAAGCAAATAGCAAGAGGTGAATCAGTCTCAGATTATTCTCTTGAACCTCAAGCCAAGTTATTGTTATTCAAAGATAAAGTGGTAATACAAAGTAATAAAGAAATCCAACTTAATATTCTTCAAAAGAATCATGACTCACCATTGGCTGGCCATCGTGGCCAGGAGAAGACTCTCAAGCTCATCAAGAAGGATTTTCATTGGGCTGGCATGAATCAATTAATTGAGGACTATATGTCCTCATGTCAGAAATTCTCAAAAAGCCAGAATATTCACCATAAGAAGTTTAGATTACTCAAAACTCTTCAAATTCCATCTGGTCCTTGAACTTCCTTATCAATGGAATTCCTCATTCAATTGCCACTGTCCTAAAACTTTGATTCAATTTTAGTAGCTGTGTACAGATTCTCAAAAATGGAAATCTTCATTCCAACTGATGGAACAATCACTTCCCTGGACTTAGCTCAAATATTTTTAAGCCATGTCGTTTCCAAACATGGCCTTCCATTAAGTATTTTTAGTGATAGAGGATCTTTATTTGGTTCATCAATCTGGAACAATTTATGTCAGCAGCTCAAGATATTAAGAGATATTTCAACTTCTTTTCACCCTGAAACAGATGGACAGGCAGAGAGGGTAAATCAGATTCTAGAACAGTATCTTTGGATGTATGTCAATTACCATCAGGATGACTGGCACACCTGGCTCCCTCTGGCTGAATTTGACTACAATAATGCAGAAAATTCATCAACAAAGCAATCACCTTTTTTTCAACATTTATTGAAGAGATCCCAGCTTTTGCTCAATCCATATTTCTCAAGACTAACATGCTGGAGATGTATCAACAAAACTCCAATCAGTACAGCAATTAGTCAAAGAACAATTTGAGTCAGCAATAAGGCAATTAAAGAAGTACGAAGATAGAAATAGGACAATTCGACCTGATTTCCAACCTGGTGACAAAGTATGGTTGGCTTCAAAGAATATCAAGACTACAAGACCTACAAATAAACTCTCAGAAAGATTGTTTGGACCCTTTGAAGTTTTGAATAATATTGGAAGCCATTCATATCACCTCAATTTTCCTTTGCAATGGAAGTCAGTTAACCCTGTATTCCATGTATCATTTTTAGAACAAATCAAGAATTCAAGTATCCCAAATCAAAATATATTTCCACCACCACCAGTTTTAGTGGAGGAGCAAGAAGAATGGGAAGTGGCTCAGGTTCTGGACTCAAAACTCAAAAGAGCTAAATTATGGTATCTTGTAGAGTGGAAAGGATTCAGTGAAGACCCAGAAAGAAAACTTGGGAACCAGCTTTCAACCTTACCAACTCATAAGACTTTGTCAAGTATTTCCACACTTTGTACCCTGAAAAAGCCTGTCCCAAATACCTCAAGAGTTTGATTTTATGGTGCTTGGTGGGGAATAGAAGTTATGAAAGTAAGTTCCTCTCCTTTCATGCACCTTTAAGGGGGTATTCTACCCAGATTTGTTATAAGCATCACCTTGGCAACCTTTTGAGCACTTTTTAATTCCTTGGACAGATTCAGAAGGACTTGCAACATCAACACCCTCAAATTTTCCCCTTTTGTCAAGATATGGCCAAATTTCTTCTTTTTCTTTTATTTTTCTTTTCCTAAATTATGCCATTTATCATTTTTAAAGACACTATTTAGCTCAAAGTGAATTATGGCAAAGTTTATCTGTTTTTTGGTTCTTTGTGGGGAGTGGAAGTTATGAAAGTAAGTTTCATCTCCTGGTATGCATCTCTGAGAGTTTCTACTTCTTTTAAAACCTCACCTTGGCCACTTTATGAGAATCAAATTTCTGGTTTTTATCTTTCAGAAAAATCATGGCCAAAAGCAAGCAACTCGCCACAATAAGGACAAATCTCAGAAATTTATTTATTTTTCTTTTCTTTACTCTCTTTTTCTCTTGATTTCTTTTCTTCCTTTACTTGTATAATTTTATTTCTTTATAAAGAAGCAGCATCCCCTCCCATATCATGTATTGGGAGGCTCCATTTATTTTCTATTTTCAGTACTTATGAGAGTGGGGATAAAAGCCAAACCAAAAACAAACAAGAACAAAGAAACTCGTTATCTATACCCAAGTCATCAAAGGTTCTCTGGAAGTCATTAATCAATTCATCCTCATACCATGAAAACTTGGATGCCATCTTCTCAGGGGAAGTACCAGGAATTTTTCTATCATTATCATACATAATTACCTCCCTACTACTTCTATCAACTCTTTTGAACAACCTGGCTAGACCATCTTGGCCTTCATTTGCCATATTTTGATCTTCTCTGGTAACTCAGATAGGCCAATGCTCCCTTTGCTGAAATACTTTGGCAGAGGGAAATGGAAAAGTCTAGCAGTATTCTCTTCTTCTACTGGAACTGGCCATAGGTTGGAGCTGTGGGGAGGTGACCATGGGAGAATTTCTGGGCTGAGGAATGGGTGATGGTCTCAATGTTGAAACTAAGGCAGGCCTGGAAGTGGAAGTATTTGGTGAAGGAGGAGGAATAGAGGATGGAATGGTGGAAAGGACTGGTTGGAAATTTCTGGGGGTACTGGGTATTCCTTGAATTTGGAATATTTTGGAAGCAGGTTGGGTAGGTGAATTACTGTATTTGTTTCCAGAATAGCTAAGTACCACCTCAACTTCTTCACCATCCACCTCATAAATACCTTCGGAATTGGAATCAGTGGGTGAATTGGAAATTATTCTTATTCTCTTCCGCACACCTTCATTGTTGATCTTTGAGATGGGGACCTCTGAACTGGAATAAACTGGCCTACCACAATCTGGAATGGGCCCTCCATCATTGGTCCACCTAGCAACCTCCCTCTGCTTAGAACCAGTCCCTAATACAAGATATAAGTATCAAAATTAATCAACAAAATCAACATACTTCAGGTTGGAATACCCCAAAGCTGGAAACTCTTTCCCAAAAGGCCCATCCCTCTTGCCCCACAACAGCTTTCTGATGCTAGAAGCTGGAATTCCAGGGCAACAAAATGGCTTCTTCCCAACAAAACAGAAATGGGACTCTGAAGATTTTGGATTGCAATGTTAAAAGAACTCTTTCCCCTTATTCAAACACTTGGTACAAGCAGGATCAAAATATTCAACTTCTTTTTATCAATCATATGTTTGAGAATGATCAAAGTGGCCAGAAGAAGCCATGGACCAAGGAAAACCCAATTGACTGAGGATTCCAGAACCACAAAGAACAGAGGGTGGAGGCACAGAAGGCAAGGATTCAGTGAGTTCAATAAGTTTGGAAATCATTACTAGAGATTATATAAGCAGAATAATTAAAGCCTGAAGAGGTAATCAAGGTTTTGGGCCCACAACGCATTTAATGGCCTCCTCAAGGTCCTCAATGTGGGGCCCCAATAAACAAACCTGGACCTCCCCTTAGTCTCTGGGGAGGTCACCTTTCTTGATGGTCCTGGAACACTCTCAATGGGTCCAGGCCATCTAGGTAAACTTTGGATTTCATCATATTTCTGGTCTCATGGACCCCCTGAAACCCCAGCAAATTTGGGCCCAGGGGAGTCATTTTGGTCCTTGGGGACTCCAAAAGCCCCCACACACTGTGGACCTTAGAGAGCCAAAAGGGCCAAAATTTTCAAAATTTGCCACTGATGTGGCATTGACCAAAAGCACCCATATGGCTCAAAATGGCCCCAAAAGCCACTTTAAGGCCATATCTTCAAGGGAAACGGGTAAAAGACCCCTCCTTTAAACATCAAAAGTGAATAATCATGGCTGAAGGCAAGAAAAGGCTCCAAATGAGCATTTGGCCCAAATCTCAGTTGGGTATACATTCCTATACTCATCATTCATCAAATTTCAACCAGAAGAGCTTTATGGCCTTCTCTTTGGGATACAACCCAAGGCCAAGGAATGAAAGAAAAGCATAATTTGAAAGTTGGAATTTACTTACTCAAGAAAAATTTCATGAAAGATGACAAGGAAGAAGAAGAGAGGGATTTTAAGGATAATGATCAAGAGGAAAAGAAAATTAAAAGGTAAAAAGTTTTAGCAAAAATGTGGGGATATTGAGATGCCACTCAACAGTGGCACGGTATTATGGTGTTCAGGAGCCCGCCAGTTTCAAGAGGGGGATACTGTAGCAACCACTATTCAAGGGTAAGGGCATTCAATCTTAAACCCACTCAAACACATCAAACCAGAAAATCCATTGTGTGTATTAGTAATACGTTTCTGAAAATCTTCTTTCTGGAACCTGCATACAGCTTGGCTCATCAATACAGCCTGTCAGCTCTTTTACAGTTTGGAATCACCCAATACAATTTGGATTCAATATTCTGAAACTGCATGATCACTAAATACTAGCACACCTCCTGTAAAGATTCTGTAAAGCTGTAAAGGACCTGTATTGTCCAAACTCAATCCAATCATCAATTCCTTTCACTAAAATTCTCTCTTTGGATCAGGGCTGGTGAATCTCACATACACCAGCCCCCCTCTTTCTCCCCCTGGGGGACTTTTCCCCAGTTAATTAATATAGCTGACTTATTATTTAATCAATATTCTTACTCTTATTTTTGGGTATTATATTTATTGGTGTTAAGTTAGTCTTTGCATTTCTTCTTTTCCTATACAGTATGAGTTGTGGTGGCCATATCCTTATTAACCCTTCTCTTTCTTTCTGGAAGGTTTAAACAGTTGAATTGGACTTTTTTGTGGTTGGCTCTTGTATTTGTTACTTTTTTTATTTAATTCTTACTCTTATTATTTTTTTCTGCTTTCTTATGTTTATTTTATTAGCAATATTACTCTCATCACACTCTTAAGTGTTATTGCCGAATTCTCTCCTTGAGCCCTCTACAGTGAGTCCCAGTCTACTGAGTGCCAGGACCTCTTCACTTAGAAGAGCCCCTTTGACATCTGAATCATCTGAAATAAAATGATTATATAATTAAGAGAGTTTTACATGACACAAATTTCTCAAATAATGAATACAAATACATTAATTTGATGTTAATCTATTGAATTTTCAGTTAACTCCTTTTCATGCCTCTGTGAAATTTTTCAGGATTGAAAAAAGCCTTGTGTTTCTGTTTTCTGCAATATTACTCACTATCAATAAGTAACCTCAGCATATCATTTATATAAGCTTCTATTTTGTCTATATAATCATTATTAGTTTTTTTTAATTATTGTAATCAATGACACAGATATTAAAGCAAACTATATTCCTATTTCCGACATTATTTCAATTCAAGTTTTTGTATCAAAGATTTTGCATCAATTATTAATTCTTTTAATCCACAATTACTACCTCAAAATACACTTATGAATTATTTAAAAGTCTTTTTTGTAAGATGAGTGGGCTTTTTGTTTTATTAATGAAGTTTTTTCGTCCAAATCTGTTACGTTTCCCAATATTTAAAAATGAGAACTCTTTGACAAGATCATTATTGATTAAAATAGTTGCAAATACTTCTTTTAATTGATTTTAGTATAATATTACTACTTACTGTGATACTCACCATCAAAAAGGAGGCTATCCCTGCTGGTTGGAATGGAAGTTTCAAGCCAGTTCCAATCTGCTTTCAACATGAGTTGCAACCTTGGTTCTAACCTTGAAAGAATGTTGCAGATAATCTCAGCCAAAGCTTGGTTCATTCCAAATTTCACCTCATTAAAGTGAAATATTATGGATTAAAAATAATTTTGATTTGATTCCCCATACATTTACATATCCCCATTTATTGATATTAGGAATTCTGGAATTAAAATGACCTTCAACAGGGGAAGAACCTTCCTTCATAAAATTCTGTGAAACAGTTTCAAATGAGTTCTATTTTCTTTTTTTAATTGAAATAATTGACTGACTTCAAATTTACCCACTATTGACAAAAATTACTCTATAGCCTTTTTTTCCGGCAAAAATGCAATGTATAGAGCAGAATTCATAAATAAATATCATAATATCCAGCAAAAAAAACCCTTATATTATTTTTCTTTCCTCTGACATACCTTTGACAAGGTATATGGGAAGTGTCAAGTATTTTTTTGAGAAGGACACAATCTCTTTTTTATTACTTGTTTATATTCCATATTTATTTTTGGTATCATTTTATTCAACAAGTTCTCAGAGCATAACTTGAAGTTATTCATATCAATCAATTAAGAGGAGCTATATTATGCTTAATAATTTTACCCTTATCTTTATTATTCAAGATTTTCATCAAAATTCTGCTCTTTTGTATTTTTAAGGTTGTTCCCATGTAACCATAATTTTAATCATAAAATGTCTTCACCAATTTGAATTTCCTTGTATATTTCACTTGATCATTCTTGAAATACAGAAATATGTTCATTTTTGAAATCAGCTTACTTTGGTTTTAATTTTTAATTGTTTTTTAATACCTCACCATTCTTCTTACTCAATCCATTTTTCTGAATTTTCAATAAAAAAACTTGTAAAGAATTCAAGTATTACATTTTTAAAATTCCCATTTTTGGTGCAACCATATTTGTCTTTTTACTCAGCTGTAAATTTCCACAAGAAATTAGAGTTCATACAGTGGAATTCCTTTTAGTGTGTGATTGGATAAGGCAGCCCTTAAGGGCAAAATGACAAATAAACATTTTTGAATTTCTGAAATTAGCCTGTAACCAATGGTTCTAAGGTGTATTAGCTTTCCCTCTAAAAATACTAAAGCATTTCCCTACAGAGCTCACAAATCAATACCCAAGAAACGTTGTGGCTTTTGAAACTAAAAAGCGTAACTTAGCTTTCTCTATCAAATATAAGAAATAATTAACCTAGAAGTGATTAATAATAATAAATAATAATAAGTAATAGTAAATAATAATAAGTAATAATAAATAATAATAAATAATAAAGAATAAGAAATAATAAGAAATAATCGGAAATAATAAGAAATAATAATAAAAATAATAATAATAATAATAATAATAATAATAATAATAATAAATAATAATAAATAATAATAAATAATAATAAATAATGATAAATAATAAATAATAATAAACAATAACAATAAATAATAAATAATAATAAATAATAATAAATAATAATAAATGATAATAAATGATAATAAATAATAATAAATAATAATAAATAATAATATAATAATAATAAATAATAATAAATAATAATAAATAATAATAAATAATAATATAATAATAATAAATAATAATAAAGAATAATAAATAATAATAGATAATAATAAATAATAATAAATAATAATAAATAATAATAAATAATAATAAGTAATAATAAATAATAATAAATAATAATAAATAATAATAAATAATAATAAATAATAATAAATAATAATAAATAATAATAAATAATAATAAATAATAATAAATAATAATAAGTAATAATAAATAATAATAAATAATAATAAATAATAATAAATAATAATAAATAATAATAAATAATAATAAATAATAATAAATAATAATAAGTAATAATAAATAATAATAAATAATAATAAATAATAATAAATAATAATAAATAATAATAAATAATAATAAATAATAATAAATAATAATAAATAATAATAAGTAATAATAAATAATAATAAGTAATAATAAATAATAATAAATAATAATAAATAATAATAAATAATAATAAATAATAATAAATAATAATAAATAATAATAAATAATAATAAATAATAATAAATAATAATAAATAATAATAAATAATAATAAATAATAATAAATAATAATAAATAATAATAAATAATAATAAATAATAATAGATACATGATAATTTGGTAAATGAATAGTATAAAACAGCGTAGTTAGTGGTGATTTAAGCTTTCTCTTTTATTGGATAATAGTCTTATCCGAGAATATATAATACTATTAATCATATATGATAGCTTGCTTAATGGTTAACTAGCTTTAATTCATAGTAAAACCTATAATATCATAGCTATACTATTGATGATAATAATAGTTATGGCTAAGAAGTAAAAATAGTATAGAACTTAAGATATTCTTCATATATAATAATACAAAAATATGCTAAAAAAGATCCTGGTGAAGTTTGATGACTATATTACTAATTTTGGTAGTAATATAGAATAATAACAGTGATTACAATTAATAATAAGAGTTTCTGATAGTAACAGCTATAAAACTACTAGTATGCTTCTTCAATTTAAGAATGAGAATAATATTTAAGTTTTCTACTGCTGGGAAAGCTATAGTACAATATCTTTACGTTTTTGTTAGTTATAGGTATTTGACTAATAGATGAATTTATAATATAAGAAGGCCTGATGTGATATAAAGCTAATTATAAATCACTTTTGGTATAATATAATATAAAAAATAACTGTGAAATAAAAATCAGGAACCTATGGCAGGTAGGCTAGGTTGAACGCTGATCTAACTTTCCTCAAACCTATCACTCAACTGTAAGATTCCTCTTCATGTATTATGGGTCACAGAGTTTCCCATTTAGAATTTTAATTAACTAAATTGGAATTTACTAGAATTTTTAGCATAAAAAGTTTCCTACATTACTAATAAGAAAACTGTCTTCCTGAATATTCTGAGAAACTCTCAATCTATCTTAAATATGCTAAATTGAAGTATTGTTTTCATATCAACAGTTTTGAAAAAAGCTACTGTGATTTCACTATTCATTTTCTTTCAAGTTACTCAAAAATATATTCAGATATTATATCAAAATTTTATTTTATTCTTTCCTTAACATTGAAAAATTATTCTCAAATTTAAAATAAATAGTTACTAAACTTTTTTTGAAAAAAAATTCCAAATTAATATCTTTTGCTTATTTTATTTTCTTTTTTTTCTTTCTTGAAATAATCATAAAGCCATTAATGTTTACATATGTCCTTCCAATGAGAAGCTTTCTTATTCATCTGATTATATAACTAAATTTTCTAAAGAATTTTCTAACTCCTTGAAATACCTTTATAATTATTTTTTTGAGAAAGCATAGCTTTTTGATTGGGATTACAAGTGAAATTTCAAATTTTCTTTTATTCCTAGTGTGATTTATGAAAGGATTTCCTTTATGTCCTCACTAGTTTTATGCTTTTTATTTATTCAATGAAGGTTTGAAAAGTGATTTATAAAATCAAATGGTATTAGTATTTCATTTGTCTTGTAGGTTTTAATTATTTTTCAAAAATAAATATTTAAGAAATAAATTGCTATCTCTTGAATAAATTATTTTTCTCTATCATTACGCATGAGTTGATGTTTTTGAATGATAATTAGGATTATTGATTTTTATCAAAGTTTAAAAAATTGAAATAAACTTAGTAAAGAATAATTAAAAAAATTCAAATAAACCTTAATAGTTTCTAATGTGTTGAAATCTTTCCTTATGAACTGGCAGAGGCACTTGAAGAAAAAATATTTGAATAGGTACTGAGAACTATGCTCCCTATTTGAAAAGATTTAGTTTATCATGAAGAAGAAAGTTGCTAATGCTTTTACACTAAATTTGATAAATCCTTCCTTTTTGTTTTTATACAATGAAGAAATCACTTTCTAAAAAATATAAAAGGATTCCAGAAATGAATGTTACATGATACAAATTACATCAGTTCTCTCTTTTCCTTTTTTCAAAAGCTCAAATGAATTTGTTTTTGTATTTTTATGTATTTTACTCCCATTTCAATTATCAAATCATATCACAATTTTTTAATTTGTATTTAAAGTCAAATTCTTCCAATCTCTTCCCTTTAAAATATTTTTTGTCAAAAAATATCAAGTCAAAGTATAAGATATAAAAATTCGAATCCATATTTAAAGAACATCTTATAAAGTATTTTTTAGTATTTGAAATTCAAATATGAAAAGTTATTATCTGGTATTTCAAACTCTCATTTCAAGAGATTTTATGATATTTGATCAAGAATGTGTAATATAGTTTTATCTTCTCGAAGGCTTTGCCTGCTGACATATGTATATCCTTTCGGATAAATACATACAATATGATATTTTTTATGGAGAGGGAAAAAATGAACCCCTCATCATTATTTTGAAAAATCAAATGAAAACCGTTGATTGTGATACCTTAATCAAGAAGAGGTGTATCCTTCCATAAAATTCCAATTTAACAAATAATTATTCCATTTTCTCATAACTTTAGAAAAAATGATATACTTGATAATTCAATGAAGACTCACTAATTTTATATTTACTTTTTAAAGAGGCTAACTATCAAAATTTTCTTTTGATGAAGGAATTTTTTTTAAATTCTGCAAAATTATTTATATAAGAAAATCTGATAATCAAGCTTAATATTATTCTCAACAATTAGTATAAATTTATTTTTTTTCCGGTGAAAGCCATAAATGTTTATTTTAATGAAAAATAAAATTGGAAAGAAAAAAATTAATAATATAATTTTGAATTCTAAAAACCAAATAAAATTTCTATTTGAAAAGAATACAATGAGTCAAAGAATTGAAATATGAAGGTACTCAACTGATGTCTGAGCAAGATCCTAATTATTGGAAATGATAATGAATAATTTACAAAAGCTTTATGATTACTTGGAGAGAGATACAGAAAATATATTAATATGACATTTAGTAAGGTGTTCTTTTTTAAATCTTTCAATTAAACTATGAATAAAGTGGGTATATCTTGAGAAGCTGGAAATACTTTGTCTAAACACATTACTCAAAACTTTATTTTATACAAGGAAATTAATTCATGAATATTTTATTGACTCACTCCAAAATGGAGTTCACAATCCATACACTGTTTAATATTATTAATAAGAGTTTAAAACCAAAACTTTCAATTATTAAATTTTTTGAAATATAGGGAAGGGAAGAATAAAAATTAGTAATTTTTCTCAATATTTCCAATTAAAATTTAAAGAAAGAAAAACTTAAGATACAGCCTTACTCTAATCCCAGTCTGAGGGGCCCTGACCTGACCCTGGGATCAAGCTGGGGAACACTTGAGCCTTTCTTTTACTTAAGCTGAATTTATTCTATTTTGCATTTAATTCTATATAAGAGCATTATTTTATGAAAATCTTGATTTTCTATGGAAAATCTTATCTTTTTTGAAGAATATTTCCTGTTCAGTGGTATCTCAAAATCTGATATATTCCGGGAAAGCTTACTCCAAATAGATTCTATATAGACATAATTCTCACAAATACCTGTCCAACAAACTTTTTAAGATTTCTTAATTCATTGAAAAATCATTGAAACCACACTTCCTGACTTAAAGGAATTTATTCATTTTTTCAAAAACCTCAAAACAAACAAGCCATTCATGATTTGCATGAATTCCTACATGATTTTAGTCTTAGTAAATTCTTTGGACACATTTATTTACATTTGTATTCATTTTTTATATTGAATAATTCATTCATTAAAATTGATAAATGAATGTTGATCCTCAATATCAGATGAAATCTTGCAAGTTTAAGATAATATCAAATATTGAAGATATTTTGCTATGTATAGATCTCCAAAATAAACAAATATTTCTAGCTGACCATGTAAATTCCAAGTGAATTGAAATTGTGCCTCAGATTAAACCAAAACTCATATTAATAACTGGCTATTTTTCACCATTACGAATTTCTGCTGAAATCTTAAGTAAAATTATTGAAATCAAAATTATCAACACACAAGTTGGAATTAATGTGTTTATTTATGTAAGATGTTTTCCCTTTTCAATATATGGTAACAGATTATTAAATAACGTAGTTGGCCAGATTGTTTTCTTACAAGCTCAATAACTTTGAGGAATTTGTAACATATTGGAAAATTACCAATCATCTGTAGCCTAAAATCACATATTTCAATGTTTTTTTGATTTTTTCATTGAAACCATTTTTTCCTTATTTGAGATAATCACATTCATTTTGAGTTTTTGGATACTTTTGTAATCATTTTTCTCTCACTAGGCCTTCATATTTGTCAAAGGAGCAGGCATTGAATAATGAATATATTTTTCACAAATACACCAGTGACTTATTTTAAGATCTTTCTATGACACTCTTGATAATAGTAACAAATATCAAGAGTACTATCACTTTCCTCAGTAGAGAATATAATACAATTGAATATTATGACCCCAAATTGATATAACTATTCAAAATAAGTATATAAAAAAGAATTGATTACTATTTAATAATGAAATAATAATAAAATTTCATAATTATAATAAATTATAATTATTCTATTACTATTATAGTCACTGACAGATAAATTAATAAGAAATAGAGAAGCTCTTAACAAGACAATTATATGTGAAATATATTAATCTTTATCCACTTTTAAGTAATATAAATATTATTTATAAAATAAATATCACACGCACTGTGCATATATGAGTCTAATAGATAAACTCTATATCAAAGCACTATTAATAGATAAAAAAGATATAGAAATTCAGAGAAATTTTATTTATAATATTTATAAGTCAAAAAAACGGCTATAGTATTAAAGAATGTTTATAAGGTATAAACATGCCAAAAATGAATATTTTGAAGTAATGAAAGAACTTTTTTATGATAAATTAAGATTCAAGACTTTTTAGAGGAAATTTGTGGATTTAAAAGATATTTTGAGTGAACAACTTTATATAATAAAATACATCATTGGTGATTACAACAATATAATCAGAATTTTATTATTCTAACTCTTTATCTATAATGTATAAAGGGGAAAGTAATGTAGGAATTACTGTCACAGGGGCTCTTGGAAGAAGAGGGCCTGGCACTCAGGAATCAAGAACTCACTTGGAGGGCTCCAAAGATAAAAGAATAATAAGAATGAATTTTCTCTAAGAAAGAATATGGGAGAAAACAAGTATGCCAAAGATGAGATAAGAAAAAGATGAAGCCAATGGCCAAAGATACTACAGAAGCCAAAAGCCAAGAAGCCAACCAGGTGAATCCTCAATTCACTGTTTCAACCTGCCAGAAAAGGAAATGGAATTAGTATAAGGATATGACCACCAATATCCACTGGACAGGCGAGGAAATAAAAGAAAAAGGGTGCTGAATGACTGACTTAAGATTATCAGTATTAACTTTAATAAGGTAAAAGAAAATAAGGATAAAAATAAATCCAATATATTAATTAACTGGGGAAAAAGTCCCCAGGTGCTGAAAGGTGGCCAGTATATGTGAAAAGCTGAAAGATTGATCCTGGAGTTGGATCACCGGCTGTATTGTCCGAATCGGGCCAATACAGTTCTGGCCATCTTGAATTTGAAACTGTGTGATTGAATTCCCACAGTAGAATATGAATTGGCCCAATTGGGCCAAGTACGTACAGGTTGATTGATTACCGCCTGTATGAACCAATTGAGTTGTCCAAGAAGTATTGAAATACTTGATGCCTTGACAACTGATTGAAAAGATGTAATACCTTTTGAGAATTGCCCTTAGAATAACCCTGAATGAAATTGCCAACCCAACTCCTGCTGAGCCAGGTGATTGGAGTCCTTGAATGGTCTTCTGATTGCCGCCATGGATTACCAAACTGATGAGTCCAAAGGTTCTCCTTCGAAATGGGCGTTGGATCTTGGTACCTTGAGTTAAGAAGGTTGATTTGGGTCCTGAAAACGTCACCATTGAATTGCTGAGCAAAAATGGTGCATAATGGTATATAACACCATATATGCACCACTCCTGCAACCTTGAGTACGAGGTGCATGGAGGAATGAAGCAATCCTCCCTTAAGTTGAGGGAAATGCTTGTTGAGATGATTTGGTGGCCTCTGGTGGTTTCCAGAGGCCATGACGGTGAAGTTGGTCCATGGTGGTCCAGGGCCAAAAATGGGTCCTACAGGATTTATGGCCAAAAATGGATCCAAGGTGTTTTTGGTCCAATTTGGGTCCAAGGGATTGGTGGCCAAAAATGGCTCAGGTGGGCCCAATTGTGGTTTGGGACCCACCTGGCCTTGGGGGCTAGGTGGCTGCCCCCTTTGGCCTCATTGGATTAGGCCAAAAGGGGCCTAATCTGCCTACGGACCGCGGACCGCGTATTACGGCCCACGGACCGTAGAAGCCGTGGGGGGCCTAAATGGCCCAAAAAGGCCATTTAGGCCAAAACCCCCATAATGAAAGGGGTGGCCAGGAAACCAATGAAGGTGGCCATGGGGCCTGGAAGCTCCTAGAAGACAAAGGGACCCCCCAGGCCCAAAAACAGTGATGGAGGCCTGGGGGTTGGTGAGGTGGAAATTGGCCAAGAGGACCAATGACGCAGGATATGGCCTGAGGCCATAAAAGATGATGGAGGCCATACGTGGCCAATGGAATGGGTTATGGCGTAAGAGCCATGGAACACCCAAAAGGGGTCAATTGGCCATAAATGATGTGACATGGCCAATTGGCTCCAGGTTGGATTGCCGCCGCCATCAAGGAGGAGGGTCAAAATACGTGGTTGTGACAGTACCCCCCTACCTTGAATGGTGAGCTCCTGAGCACCAAGGTAAGGTAGAGGCCTGTTGAGGCTAATGAGATGGATTTGACGTAAGGATTCCAGAGGTATTGAATCTTGAAAAGAAGAATTGAACTGATAAGCTTGTTGGCATATGAATTGAGGTTGACTTGATCTTCTCTTGACATTTGGCTTTGACAAAGCTGAAGACATGATTTGACATAAAGATTTTGGCGTTAAAGAGTTATAAGAAAAGAAATTTTAAAAGAATATAAAGAGTAAGAGAGAAAAGGAAACAGATATAAAGAGAGAAACAGAAAAAATAAAGAAAATGAAATTTGAGGAGGAATCTGATCTTCATCACGGATTACGACAATTGATTTTGAAAGTGACCAAGGACCTGGATAGAAGAATTTGATGCCAGGTGCTCACAGAGTGGCCAAGGTGATGTTTTGACAGATTGTAGACCCCTCAGGGAAGTGCACACCAGGAGAGGCACTTACTTTTAGTAGTTGCCACTCCCGCCAGTGCCATAAATAAGAAAGATCTTGATAAATGAATGTGTTGAAAGAATAAAGTCTTGGGAGGGAGAATAAAAAAGGAATGGTCCATTTGCCCAAGTGTAAATGGCCATAAATTTGGAATTCGGATGTTGAAAGCCGGGCCAAGAAGTCTGTGTCCAAATTGAAAAGTGCTCACAGAGTGGCCAAGGTGATGCTTACAACAAAGAAGAGTAGAATACCCCTAAAGGTGCATACCAGGAGTGGGACTTACTTTTGGTAATTCCTCTCCCCACCAAGCACCATAAAAATTCAAGCCATTGAAGAATTGGGTCCTGGCTTGTCAGGATATAACGAATGAAAATCTTTGACAAGTTCAGGACAATTCTTGAGGTTTTCAGCTGGTTCCCATGTGGATCCTTCTGAATCTTGACTGAAACCTTTCCATTCCACCAGATACCATAATTTTCTTCTCTTGAGCTTTGAATCCAGTACTTGAGAGACTTCCCATTCCTCTTCTTCTTCAATAATGATTGGCGGAGGAGGCTCTTGATGCCAATTTGGGATTGTTGATGTCTTGACTGGTTCCAAGAGTGAGATATGGAAGACTGGGTGGATGGATTTCCATTGAGATGGAAGCTTGAGGTGGTAAGCATGAGTACTGACTTTCTTCAAGATTGGAAAGGGACCCAACCATCTCTCAGACAGTTTCTTGGTGGGTCTAGTTGATTTGATATTCTTGGAAGAAAGCCATACCATGTCACCAGGATTGAAAACAGGTGGACTTGCTCTACTTTTATCTGCATACCTCTTAAACCGGTTTATGGAAGCTTCAAGTTCTCTCTTGACATCTTGCTGTACTGATTGGATTTTTGTTGATAACGTTCCAGAAGGAGTATCTTGAGTGATGTGAACTGAATCAAATTGAGGATCTCTTCCATAAACAGTGAAAAACGGTGATTGCTTGGTTGAAGAGTGGTCAGAGTTATTGTAGGCAAATTCAGCCAGAGGGAGCCAGGTGTTCCAATCATCTTGATGATAACCGACATACATCCGAAGATACTGTTCTAGTATCTGATTTACCCTCTCTGTCTGTCCATCAGTTTCTGGATGGTAAGCAGTTGACAAGTCTCTTGAAATCTTGAGCTGCTGACAAAGATTGGTCCAGAAGGAAGAAACAAAAAGGGGACCTCTATCACTGACAATGCTTGAAGGAAGGCCATGCTTTGAGAAGATATTCTTGATGAATAAATGGGCCAAATCCAAAGAAGTTATTGAAGACATTGTTGGAATAAAAACTGCCATTTTTGAGAATCTGTCCACTATGACAAGAATTGAGTCAAAAGAATTGGACAGGGGCAGTTGAGTGATGAAATCCATTGAGAGACAAATCCAAGGACCATTTGGAATTGGAAGAGGTTTGAGGAGTCCAAACTTCTTATGGTGGATATTCTTGTTTCTTGAACACTGTTGACAGGATGATACATAATCCTTAATGAATTGAGTCATGCCGGACCAGTGGAAATCCCGCTTGACAAGTTTGAGAGTCTTCTCTTGGCCAGGGTGTCCAGCTAGAGGAGAGTCATGACGCTTTTGAAGAATGCTGAGTTGGATTGTGGGGTCATTTGGGACCACCACCCGATCTTTGAAGAGGAGAAGTTGGGAAGAGGAGTCAAGAGAGTAATCCTGAATGGATTTACCTTTAACCAAATCTTGAAGGATACTTCTGTACTGAGGATCTTGCCATAATTTCTTCTGAATTGAATCAATCAAATTTGAAAAAGAATCCACCTTGACTGCAAAGAACTTTGAGGGTTGAACTTCATCTTGCTTAATGATTTGTTGAAAATTCATTGGATTCTTGCTGATGAAATCCTCCCCCCTCTCCGGATAGACGTCGTCCCAACGTGACAAGGCATCTGGAAGAGTTGCTAGGCGGCCAGGGCGGTAAGTGATTGAAAAATGAAATTCAGATAAGAATTCAGCCCAGCGGGCTTGACGGCGAGTGAGTACCTTTGAGGACATGAAGTATTGAAGGGAACTGTGATCAGTGAGAACTTCAAAAGGAGAGGACAGAGAAAGAAGAAAAGCCCTCCAGCGCTTGAGAGCCCAGACTATACCAACGAGTTCCTTGTCATGAATTTCATAGTTGAGCTCTGCTGGAATAAGCTTGCGGCTGTCAAATGCAATGGGATGTTTTCCTGAGTCAGTGACCTGACTCAGTACAGCACCCAAAGCATAATCGGATGCATCGGTCTCTACAATGGTGGGTAGAGAAGGATTGGAGCGGTAGTGAAGGCCTCTTTGAGTTGATGAAACTGGCTAAGAGCTTCCTCATTGAGGGGGAAACAGGAATCTTTCTTGAGGAAACTGGTGAGTGAACTGATTTTCTTTGAATAATTCTTGATGAAACGGCGGTAGAAGTTGGCAAAGCCAAGGAAGGATTGAAGAGCCTTGAGGTTTCTTGGAGGAGGCCAATTAAGGATCTGCTGGACTTTTGCTTGGTCCATCTTAAGGCCTTCAGAAGAAACAACATAACCAAGATATTCTACACTAGAAACATGAAAAAGGCATTTAGAAGCCTTGGCGAAAAGGTTATTGGCTCTGAGTCTGGAAAGAACAGTGGACACATGGGTGACATGTTCTCCCTCAGATTTGGAAAAGACCATAATGTCATCCAAGTAAACCACAACAAAAACATCAAGAAGATCTTGGAATATATCATTGACAAGATTCTGAAAAGAGGCAGGAGCATTGGTGAGCCCAAATGGCATAACCAAGTACTCAAAACTGCCATATTTAGTTCTGAAGCATGTCAAATGTTCATCACCCTCCTTGATTCTGAGCAGGTTATATGCACCACGCAAATCAATCTTGGAGAAGATAGAAGAACCATTAAAGACATTAAGAAGCTGGTTCATAGGAGGAACAGGATATTTGTTCTTCCTAGTGACAGCATTGAGTTTGCGGTAATCAACACACAAACGGAGGCCACCATCTTTCTTTTTAACAAAGAGGACAGGTGCTCCTGTTGAGGAGGAGCTTGGCCGGATGAAACCTTTCTCTACATTCTCTGAAATGTAGGCCCTGAGTGTATCTGACTCTTGTTTGGATAAAGAGTAGATCACCCCAACTGGAGGTAGAGACCCCTCCAGTTTGATATGATGATCACAGGCACGGTGAGGAGGAAGTTTCTCTGCCTTCACCTTGGAGAATACATCCAAGTATTGATGATAAACAGAGGGAACAACCTTCATCACGGTTTCTACTTCTTCTGGCTCTTCCTCTTCATCCCACAACTCCTCCAGGGAGTCATGATAAGATGAAGGAGGAAGGTCCATATTCCCAAAGAAGAGATGAAGTGAAGATACAGAATTATCTTCCCCAACATCTTGAATCTCTTTGAACCCTTCATCTCCAGATGATGGTAATGACAGATGGGAATTAAGGGAAGGAATATGGACAGAAGATGGAACTGATGGTGTTCTAGAATCACCAACCAGAGCTACACATGATTTGGCAGAAGAAGAGTCATTACGGAAGGAATTGGAAGGATCAGAATAGTCCTTTTGATCAGTATTAAAGGTGATCAGCCCTTGCCTCCAATCAATAGAAGGATTAAAATGATTGAGAAAGTCAAAGCCCAATATGAGGTCTTCTGCCTTGGGAGTATCAATGACTAAAAAATCCCATTCAAAGCTTGGGAAGGAAGGGAGCTCAACCATATATTTAGTATGGTGAGTCACAAATAAGGAAGGGGACTCAGAGGAGTCCAAAATGATAAGAGGAATCTTCTCTGGAAGTTCTGACGTAGTCAATGAGTACTTGTGAACAAACTGCTTTGCAATGAATGAGTGTGTAGCACCAGAATCAATGAGAATACTGTAAAAAACATCAGAAAGAGAAGAGAAAACAAAGAATTTGAGAGAATTCTTGACACCAGTATTCAGGATGCACAATTGTGCTCTGGAAGGAAAACTGTGAAGACCATTGAACACAACATGATCTTCACTCAGGCTTTTCCCTGGCTGGGAAAACTGCCTGACGGTTGGGTAAGCTTGTTTTGAGGCCTTTTGAAACAGGACTCAAGACTATGCTTCCCACCACAATAGGTACAAAAACCCTCCTTGATTCTTCTTTCCTTTTCAGAACCTTTCAACTTGAAGTCCTTATTCAACAATGAAGAATGGGGCTTGTCCCGCTTTTGAGAATGAAATTTCTTCTTTGGTCTTGAACTTGAAGAAACTTGATGATGAGAAGAGTGAGATTTTGAGGCTTCAGGCTTCTTCTCTTGATGATGATTCTTTTCCTTCTGCCTCTCATGGTACCTGGTGTCAGCCTGTGACTCACAACAGAGCACTAGCATGACATCCAACATACCATAAATAATGGTATGACAAGTATTGAACAAACATAGTCAATACAGGTAATAAATAAGAGAAAACAATCCTCTTAAATTAAACACCAACCTTATCCAAATAGAATAAGGAAACCTAGAGGAGAATAAACAGGTCAAAACCCTTATTTTCACCTCTCATCTAACTTATGCATATTTAAGTTATTATATACCAAAAGGGTATTTTTCTTAAAGCTCACATAGAGAGCTACTCAATGATATCATCCATGTTGTTGTAACACCACTACAACTGGAGATACCATAGAACCTTCATTTCAAAACCAAGACCCCCCTGAAAGTCAAAGAGGGCTTGTACAAAACTGTACAAAAGTATAACCAAATTAAAGATCTAAACAAGAGCTTTAATTTGAGATACATTATACCTCTGTATCTCTTAAACTGACTGAGGGATCTTGGTTCAAAGGTTTAATAACCAAAAATACAGATATTCTGAAAACAAGAAAGTAAACAAACCCCTGTATCTTTGGCATACACCCATACAGTTGTACAGTGTAATATACCAAAATGTAGAGCAAATCAAGCCCTACAAAACTGTATCATCAGAATACAGATATCTTCCAAACTGAAGAAGATATCTGGTGTGGAAGTTTCTGAAGCCTCATACTGATGTACAAAAATACATCCAAAAACTTAAAACCCTTATAACGTTTGCTATTTTAAAGAAGGGTAAACATGAATCATACCAAATTGAAGAGCTTATTAAGCCCTTCAAATCTGTGCTCTTAGTTTCTTGATATCTCAAAAACTGACCAAGGTATCTTGGTTGGAAGTATTTTGGCCAATACTGGCCTGTACCAAACCTGTACCAACCAGTACAGTCTTAATACTCAAAATAATGGTTGTTCAAAGCTTAAACCCGCCCAGAATGACTAGTATTGGTCATACAAACACCAGAACAACGTCATCCAAGTGCTGACGTGGCAGGTGAAGAGTTTTTTCATCCTGTATTGATCCAGAATGATCATTTGTGGTTCTAAAACCACAATTCTGCCTCTACTGACGTCAGAATTGAGGATCCAGAACCACAGACTGACCAATGGAGTGAAAATTTTCACTCCTCTGACGTGTGAAGAGTAAATAACTCTTGACAGTCTTGAAAGATATAAAAAGAAGGGTTTTTGCCTTCAAAAATCCTCATCTTATCTTATTTTATATATATTCTTACGTGACAAGACTGTTATCCATCAGTAGTGTCCTTAGAATACTTAAAGATATAATTAAATATAATTATTGTAGTGTCTCTTTACAGTCAAAGATATTAGAGCATTGCAACCCAGGTCCTCAATAGACTCATCACCACTGTTACCACGTAGCAGTAGGACCTGAAGAATTATTTTATTACTTATTTGACGTGTCACAGTCATAGTGCTAGCTTGTATTTACTATTTTTGAGCTACTACATAGACTCACCCTGACACCTGGTATCAAGTTCCAGGCTGACGTCCATTAAGTCTTGAAGAGAATCAATGTTTGAAGGATGGGAGGCCAATTGATCCAGAATCCTGGAGGCCAAGCCCTTCCTGAAATGATGAATAAGAGCCCTTTCACCCCAATCCCCAATTCTTGAAATCAAACTCCTGAAATCAGCAATATACAAAGCAACATGCCCACCTTCTTTCATCCTAAGGCCATCCAATTCAGCTTCTGCTTTTCTAACTTCATTTGGGTCTCCAAATAAAGTGAACAATTGGGATTCAAATAATGGCCAGGAATTGAGGAGATAATTTGAGTCTTGATTATTGAGGTTGGAAAGATAAGGCTCAAATCATATTGCAGCCCTGCCAGCTAAGAATGAAGTGGCATAAAGAACCTTCTTTCTGTCTTGAGAGAAGTTTGACGGATCATTATGAAAGATGAGTTGACAAGATTGAATAAAGCTTCTGACTTTGAAGGGCTGAGTCCCATCAAAGCATTCTGAAGCCTTCATAGAGGGAGTCTTGAAGGCTGGTGGTCTTGATAATTCAGAAGAAGAAGCTGCTTGAAGATTGGCCATAATCTGAGTCATTTGCTGCATAATGGCCAATAAAGACGGTTCAGACTGATGAGAGGCAGGCTGATCAGACTGGGCTAGAGTTGGTCCTCTGGTGCCCTCAGATGCTCCCACAGGAGCAGGAGCAGCCTCAGTGCCATTAGACTCTTCCTCTTCCACAGAATTCTCCTCCTCCTCTTCACCATCTTCACCTTGAACCTTGGGACTGGTTCTTGAAAATCCTGGGAATCCGCCAACCACTCCTGATAAAGACATTGATCTTCTTGGCCCTCTTCCTTCCTTCCTGGATGGTGCTGCTCCTTCCATAATGGGTCCTCTGTCCAATCTGGCCCTCAGTTGAGAAACTGCTGGGGTACCGTCAAGAGGAGCCCTTGGAGTTGGAGTCAGAACAGCTTGAGCTCTGGCCTGAGATCTAGTCTGTCTTGCTGGAGGTGAATGTTGAACTGGCATGATTTCAGGAATAATCAACCAAAATAAATGAAATAAAATCAAAATTTTCTTGAAGTACAAAATCAACAATCAAATCTTGAGGAAATTGGATAATCAATGAATAAAACTTCTTCAAATATGTCAATCAATCAAATCAAATGAGTCTTGAAGTAAAAATCAATATCAATGAGAATCTTGAAGTCAATAAATCAATCAATCAAATCAAATCAAAATCTTGCAGAAAAAATCAATCAATCAAAATGAATTCTTGAGTCAAAATCAATTTATGTCAAAAATCTTGATGTGAATAATCAGCAAAATCAATAAAATCTTCAGGTAAATCAATTATCTTGAGGTCAATTTCAATTATGTCAAATTAGTCAATCAAATCAATTTTCAAGTGAATTCTTCCAAAAAATCAAAAATTCTTGAGGAATAAATCAAAGTGAATCCTGATATGAAGAACGTGTCTGAATAACCTGCTGAATAACTTGAGAACCAAAGATAAAAAATGCTTGGATTATGGATAAAAATAGATTGATTAAGATTGAGAATGAGATTGAAAAGATAACAAAAAATAAAAAATGGGTCAGCCTTCAATTTTCAGAATGAAGAATGAATGAGAGAAAATTGAGAGGTGACAAAGAATCATAAGATCATAAAACATTAAAGAATCATAATTTTGATGAAATGAATGAATGAATTTAAAATATAAGAATAAAAGAATGAATGAATGAAGAAGACTTATGAGTTAATTAATATAATGTCACAGGGGCTCTTGGAAGAAGAGGGCCTGGCACTCAGGAATCAAGAACTCACTTGGAGGGCTCCAAAGATAAAAGAATAATAAGAATGAATTTTCTCTAAGAAAGAATATGGGAGAAAACAAGTATGCCAAAGATGAGATAAGAAAAAGATGAAGCCAATGGCCAAAGATACTACAGAAGCCAAAAGCCAAGAAGCCAACCAGGTGAATCCTCAATTCACTGTTTCAACCTTCCAGAAAAGGAAATGGAATTAGTATAAGGATATGACCACCAATATCCACTGGACAGGCGAGGAAATAAAAGAAAAAGGGTGCTGAATGACTGACTTAAGATTATCAGTATTAACTTTAATAAGGTAAAAGAAAATAAGGATAAAAATAAATCCAATATATTAATTAACTGGGGAAAAAGTCCCCAGGTGCTGAAAGGTGGCCAGTATATGTGAAAAGCTGAAAGATTGATCCTGGAGTTGGATCACCGGCTGTATTGTCCGAATCGGGCCAATACAGTTCTGGCCATCTTGAATTTGAAACTGTGTGATTGAATTCCCACAGTAGAATATGAATTGGCCCAATTGGGCCAAGTACGTACAGGTTGATTGATTACCGCCTGTATGAACCAATTGAGTTGTCCAAGAAGTATTGAAATACTTGATGCCTTGACAACTGATTGAAAAGATGTAATACCTTTTGAGAATTGCCCTTAGAATAACCCTGAATGAAATTGCCAACCCAACTCCTGCTGAGCCAGGTGATTGGAGTCCTTGAATGGTCTTCTGATTGCCGCCATGGATTACCAAACTGATGAGTCCAAAGGTTCTCCTTCGAAATGGGCGTTGGATCTTGGTACCTTGAGTTAAGAAGGTTGATTTGGGTCCTGAAAACGTCACCATTTAATTGCTGAGCAAAAATGGTGCATAATGGTATATAACACCATATATGCACCACTCCTGCAACCTTGAGTACGAGGTGCATGGAGGAATGAAGCAATCCTCCCTTAAGTTGAGGGAAATGCTTGTTGAGATGATTTGGTGGCCTCTGGTGGTTTCCAGAGGCCATGACGGTGAAGTTGGTCCATGGTGGTCCAGGGCCAAAAATGGGTCCTACGGGATTTATGGCCAAAAATGGATCCAAGGGATTGGTGGCCAAAAATGGCTCAGGTGGGCCCAATTGTGGTTTGGGACCCACCTGGCCTTGGGGGCTAGGTGGCTGCCCCCTTTGGCCCCTTTTGGCCTCATTGGATTAGGCCAAAAGGGGCCTAATCCGCCTACGGACCGTGGACCGCGTATTACGGCCCACGGACCGTAGAAGCCATGGGGGGCCTAAATGGCCCAAAAAGGCCATTTAGGCCAAAACCCCCATAATGAAAGGGGTGGCCATGGGGCCTGGAAGCTCCTAGAAGACAAAGGGACCCCCCAGGCCCAAAAACAGTGATGGAGGCCTGGGGGTTGGTGAGGTGGAAATTGGCCAAGAGGACCAATGATGCAGGATATGGCCTGAGGCCATACGTGGCCAATGGAATGGGTTATGGCGTAAGAGCCATGGAACACCCAAAAGGGGTCAATTGGCCATAAATGATGTGACATGGCCAATTGGCCCCAACTTGGCTCCAGGTTGGATTGCCGCCGCCATCAAGGAGGAGGGTCAAAATACGTGGTTGTGACAATTACTTCCATATAATGACATTTTATATTGAAGAAAATATTACTTGTTTAAAATGATGATGATTATGGACAAAAACAGTGTTGTAAAGACTCTTTTTATGCCTTCAGATCAGCTCTCATCATTATTGATGGATATAGAGGGTGTTCTAATGTCACAACAGAAAGAATTATGCTTAAAAATGAGTTTCTTAACTTTAAGGTAACTTCTTCAATTCAAATTAACATTACCAGTGTTATTCCTAACCCCAAGTGAATTTAATCCCGTTTTAGGTTAATTATTCTAAGCTTAAGTATAAAAAAGTTGTTTATATTAAAACAAATCACATGAACAACTTAAAAAAGAAGTTTCAAGTGAAAATCTCTGAAACTTGATTTTCAATTATTTTCTAAAGAAATCTTTATTTCTTCTAAGAATAATTAAAAGAGCTAATTTTAAGCATAATTACGAAATAATTATGTTTAAAAAAGATACTTAAAACTTAATTTATACACAGATAAAATTTAATTTTAAGATTTGTGAAAATTTCAAGCAAATCCATGAAGAATTGGATTTTGAATAAATTTTTGAAGTTATTGCTATTTATCCATGCAAAATAGCAATAAAAACCAAAACTTAACTTTTAAGAAGGTTTTAGCACTTATAGCTTTAAATTTTGAGCTTATTTAAGTTTTTCTAAGCTTAATTAAGCTTTGAAACCTCTTAAAACCATGATCACAAGTCTGCATATGTGTATTCACCCTTTGGCAGCTTGTAATTTCTGTCCAGCTTGGGGATAAATCAGTTTGCAATTTAATATCAAATGAAAGTCTAATCTTAAAGTCTAAATAAGCTTTAAAATACTCCAATACAGGCTTAAAACCTTAATTGAGTCCTTGCATATTGCAAAAGCTGGGTACCCTGGCTCTATTTGGCTTTTGTACTTTGTCCCACCTCTTTGTGTTACCTTTTCCCTTGTATTTACTTAAAGATATACAATGGCTTTAAACTAATTTAAATTGAGCTCACACATGATTTACAGACTGCATGGCAAATCCTTAGCTAATTAAGTAAATATACACCACACCTTAATTTTAACTGAATCTTTGTAAGTTTGCATAAACCTCATGCAACTTTGAATTTAAGGTTAAAATTAACAATTAAAAAAATTTTAATAAAAATTGTAAAAATGTATATTTGTACTGTGAGATTCTTAAATTTTTCAATAACATAAGAAATATTCATTTTGCAGTATAACACCCTATGGGTCCACCCTAGGTTATTGTTGGTGTAGAATCTGAAAATGACATAATAGGTATAGCTTTGTTTATCAAAAATAAATTTATAATTTTTTTTTGGTTTGCATACATTTGATAAGTCTGTTTAACACTAAATCCACTGTATAAAAATCTATTTGTGTCCTTATGGGTATGTCATACATACCTCACAGGCTCACACTTATGTATCATGCTATAGATAATGTAAATATTATTGACCAACTAAAAATTGTATTTGAAACATTAATAATCAGTATATTCAAAAACAAAATAAAATCAACATCATTCTGATCATTCTTCATTTGTATTATTTCATGGCCTCTTTCAATCAAATAGGGACCCAAAAGGGAAAAATCAGAAAAATAAAACATCTGAAATTTTTATTCTTGATGTTATTCATGTTATTATTGAAAAAATATGATACCCATAATGAAAATAATAGTATGAACATAATACAATAATACGAATATCAATATTAATACTAACAATATTATTATTATTATTCTTTTTTATAAATATCATTATATATATTGCTTTTATAATTATTTTTAAAACATTCACAATCAAAAACGGGACAAAATTGAAAAAAAGAATGAAATAAAGGTCAATATTGTGTAAAAAAACATTTTTGCCCATCACAAAAAAATTATTATTATCATTATTATTATTTTAGGGGCACATTGATCATCAAAATAGACTTCCAAAAAAAAATAAACGAAAAGAAAAAAAAAGAAAAAAAAAAGAAAAAGAAAAGAAAAAAAAAGAAAAAAAAAGAAAAAAAAGAGAAAAAAAAGAAAAAAAAGAAAAAAAAGAAAAAAAAGAAAAAAAAGAAAAAAAAGAAAAAAAAAGAAAAAAAAAGAAAAAAAAAGAAAAAAAAAGAAAAAAAAAGAAAAAAAAAGAAAAAAAAAGAAAAAAAAAGAAAAAAAAAGAAAAAAAAGAAAAAAAAGAAAAAAAAAGAAAAAAAAAAGAAAAAAAAAAGAAAAAAAAAAGAAAAAAAAAAGAGAAAAAAAAGAAAAAAAAGAAAAAAAAGAAAAAAAAGAAAAAAAAGAAAAAAAAGAAAAAAAAGAAAAAAAAAGAAAAAAAAAGAAAAAAAAAGAAA
>JALGQZ010000013.1:43708969-43716469 GCA_023105745.1 Austropuccinia psidii
TCCAGAGCTTTGTTCGCCAACAATACCGGCTAATTCTGCCAATCGATAGATAGCGTTGAGTAATGGTGAGGGTAATTGACTTGTTTCATCCGTTCTCGTTCCAAGATGATTACCAACAATGTTATTACAATTTGAATTTTCGTGTGATGTTGAGATAGCAGGAAGTACGAATGGAGTAGGGTTCGACGTTAAATATTGCTGCGATGGACTTGAATCGACTTGGTCCCAATTCTCTTCTTCTACTTCCATTTCTTGATAATCAGGTCTTGATGTATATTCTAATTGATGGTAAAAATGGTCAAGGTGAGAGAAATAGGTCAAAATGAAAAATTGGTTTAGTGACTTACTATTTTCACAACTTGATAAATGCAAAAACTTTGGTTCGTAAGCAGGCAAATGGTCTTCATCCCCTTTAGAAACTTGCTCATATGATTTGCAAGACAGACATTGCATGCATCTTTTAGCCTTCTGCGTACGAGTAAAGCGCAATGGTTTGATTTGATTAGATGTAGAGTTGATTTGATCTATCCATTGACCTGATAATACAGTGTCACCTGTTCGACGTTCTGAAAATCTATTTCGGGAAAAGCGACGTTTCCAAAGAAAGGGGACTGCTCGTCTCGTTTTGACTACTCCACCAAGTCCATTTATCCAAGTTGTACCAGTCTTGACAAGCCCTTTATCTGTTGAGCCTAATATAAAAGACCTCCTAAAGAGCTCAAAAAGGCTATAAAGGACTACGATAGCAATGGCTGCATAAAGACAAAACATTCCAAACTTTCCAAGCCATAATACCATACCGGCACCTTCAGTATGCCAACTGGATCCATGATAATGAGTGAAAAAAGGACCAGGACTTGGTTGAGGTGCTGCAAGGTTTTTCCCGTAAAGATGAGGTGGAAGAATTCTAATTGGACCAAATCCGGACATGACAGCAGTTGAGCTCAATACAGTAGAGCGTCGAGCTTGAGACAAAAGGGCCGATAGTGCCATGGGGCCAGTTGAAAACATAACCGTTGCATCTAAAATAAGCGTGATTAGTAAGATGATATATAATAAGCAATTGAGTTTCAAAAAGAAGCCTACAGTTTAAAAGATAGTCATGATCAAATTGGGCAAGCCTATGAATGACAAAGTTCATAAAAGGATGCCCCTTTGCGCTAAACATAAGGTCATTAGAGATCCCTACTGGAACCGTTTGAGGAAGAATCATATCAAAACGAAGTAGACTATCCATCGGTCTAAGGCAACCAATGTCTAAGTCCATGTAAACTCCTCCGTCTGAAAACCAAAAATAAAATAAGTTCAAGATCAAATCAATATAGAGTGTGACCTAATATAAGAATGATACTAACAATGATGCAAGATGAAATATCGAACAGCATCAGCGCGCTGAATTGGATAAGGATAACCATCATAAATTGGCAAAAACCAGGAATAATGTTCTTTAATGAGATTTCGACCTGATTCATCAGTCCAAAGCATGTAATCCCAATCTGGATGAGCGATAGCACAACTCGATCTAACGGGTACCCATCTTTCTGGAATTTGTGATGTTTTCCAAGTTTGATGAATAATCTTTGGTATTCGATTTGGGAATATAGGATCCACTTCAAGTTCAGATGATAAAATAACATCAGAAGGATAAATACCAAAATACATATTGACGGTTGAAAGAACAACCACCTAAATAAAATAAAATAAACAATGATTAATCTGACAATCAAAAAAAAAAAGTAAGATCATGATAGCATGAGACATGATACTTACAGTGCCCACAATAATGAGAATTAAAGCCAAAAGTGAGTAATCCATCCAAGAGCGCCTTTTACGAGAATTATATAAGAAGAATTTAGAACGATCATGATGAATTTTAAAAGAGGAATGAAGAAAAGGTTGAGATTTTGAAGGATTATAAGCTGAGGAAGAGCTAGATTGAAGGGAAGTTGAAGGTTGAATTAAGAAGGATGAAGAGGATGAGGATAAAGCATCATCATGATTATTATTTGAAGGTAAAAATTTAGATGAACTAGATTCATGACGAGAGCAAGAATTAAAATTATTCATAGTAGGGGAAATGAGAGAGTAAGGATCGAGGGCCGTAGGAGAACGACGACGAATTGAGAGATTGGAAAGAGGTAATTGATTTTTAGTGATTGAAGTATTAGGTTTAACTTGACAAGTTGTTGTTAGGGTAGTAGAAATGTTAGAATGAGGAATCAAGCAATTTAATTGATGAGGATGATAAGTTGATAAAGATTGATTTAAAGGAAAAGGGTTAGATAGATTAGGTAAATTTAAATTTTGAATAGATAAAGGAGATGATGTGGGTGATGATTTATTACAACTAGAATGATAATTGAATTTTCTAGGTGATAAGAGATTAATTTGATGATGTTGATGATGATTTTGAGTATGATTTTGAGTATGATGATGATGATGATGATAAAGTTGATTGAATAGGGGAGTGATAGGTGAGTTAGTTGAATTAGTAGATAAACTTGTAGGTGAAAAGTTAAATTGATCCAATGATTTTGAATAAGTTTCAAGTTGAAAATCAATCTCTTGATTAAGTGAATCAAAACAAGCTGAAGATGAGTTAATGGTCAAATTATTATTATTTAAATTATTATTGCATGTAATTAAAGCCTCAGACGATGAAAGTTCGGTTGAAGATGAATCATCAAAATTCAAAGTTAAATTATTAGATGATTGATTAGTAGTAGTAGTAGGAATAGTAGTAGTAGGAATAGTAGTAGGAATAGGAATAGGAATAGTAGTGAGATCATTTAAATTCATACTTTCAAGATTGTCGTTTAGGTTGATCATTTTAATTTTTTGGTTTTGATATCAACCTAAAGTAAATCAAAGTCTGTGTTGGTTTGTTTGTTTTTTTAATTTGAGATTAAAGTTTAAATTTGATATCTAATTTGATAATTTGATAGATTACAGTAATAATTAAATTTTTCTTTTTATTTAAAAGATGATGACGAAATCAAATGATTGAAAATTTAAAAAAAGAAAGAAAAAAACGATTTTTGATGATTAAAAAAATAAAGTAAAGATATCTTGATCAAGACCCAAAAATTAAATCTTAATGATTAAAATAATGTAATCGAATTCAATAATAGAGTAGATTTAATTTGATTTAATTTAATTTAATTTGAGATGGATGGTTAAAGTTTTAATTTGACTATAGTAGTCAGTCTAATCTAGTTTAATTAATTAAAAATTAATTTAATGAAAATTTTAAAATTAAAATTAATTTTTAATGATAATCGATTCATCTTTAAAATAATAAATCATGACTTTCTTTCAAATCAATTGAATCAATCGTCTTGTAATATGTTTTAAAATCAAAAAATCAAAGGGTTAAATAGGTTAAAGTTTTGAAATCTTTTAATAATCAAAACAATTTAAAATCTCATCAGTTTAAAAAAACATTCATCTTCAATTGAGGTTTTAATCAATTCATCATTTAATTCATTAATAGAACAATGAAAAGGCTTGATGGGATGAATTGAATCAAATCAAACTAAATTAGTTTAAAACTAAACCAAAGTATTATTTATTATTTATTTTCTTTAAAACGAAAAAACTAAGATAAATTAATTTCTTAACTTGTTTTAAAATGATTTAAATAATAATAACAATAATTATTATTATTATTTTTTGAATAAACTTGTTTGGTTTGAGAATGTTCAAATTGATAATCTGGTTATGTTTTTCTTTTAATTTTGATGAAACTGGCTATTAATGATGTCGATACCGATGATGATGATTTATTTATAAATTGAATTAATGGATTTATATAAGTTCAAATTTGGGTCGAAAACAGTTTGAATGATTGTTTTAGATGAAATTAAAAAATAAAAATGAGTTAAAATCAAATTGTAATAAAAAATCAATCATCTTTAGATGATATACTACACAACACCATCTCCCAATACTGTGGGTACACCTAGCCACTAAGACCTAGACCGAGACTAATAATCCTGCAATAAAGTCGTTTTGAGTTACAATGAAAACTATACTTTAGACAGTAGATGCAACAATTTTTAACAGTTACATACACTGAGTACTGTAAAATACACAGTGTCTGTATACAGCTATTGTTACAGTCTAATACACATTTATTACATGATACATAAGGCCCTGTGTGTGTACCATACAGTACTGTACTATACTAGGTACAGGATACAAGGGAAAGTCTCAAATAGTGTACTGTACTGTACTGTACTGTACAGTACAACAGTGGCTGTACAATGAAAATCAAGGCAAGGGTCAGGTTGCTTACTATTCAAATTATGATGAGGGGTATTCAATTTTGATTTGATGTGACTCTAGACTTTAGATTGAAAAATCAAAAACCAAAATAAAAAGCTTGGCGTTCGTGATCATAGTAATTTTAAGAGGATATTGTTGGTTTGGTAATCTACTATTTGTACAGTACACTGTACAGTACATTGCAGTGCAGTATTATATTGTCTACTGCCACAGTAATTTATGATTTTTAAATTTAAAATTTGAGCTCATTTAAACTTATTTATGATTTTTATTTTTAAATAAAGTTATTTAAAGAAATAATTTAAAAATTTTAAACAAATACACTAAAAGTTTTTACCAAAATATTAGTAATATTACTACTATTAGTAATAGTCTATCTCTAGTAATAATACTATAGAAAAGAAACAAATTTTTTAAAAACTTTAACTTTCATTAATTTTAAAAATTTAAATGACTCTTTCACTTAATTAAATTTTAATGATAAAAATTTATTAATTACTATACAATAAAAAACATGTTGTCTTACATTATTGTAATGTAATGTACAGTACAGCACTATAAATTTCTAATACAAATTAGATAAATTATTTATTAATTTTTTTTTAAATAAAGCAAGAATAGATTAAATTTAAATTTATTTAAAAATTATTAAAATTAAAAAAAAAAATATAAATTAAGATTTAAATTAAAAAATTGAATAATTACAAAAAAAAAAAAAAAAAAAAAAAAAAAAAATCTTTTTTTAAAAAACTTTTCATTTATTCCCAAAAAGAAAAAAAAAAAAAAATTATAAAAAAAATATATAATTCAAAAAAATAAAGAAATTTAATATTTTAAAATTTATATCATAAAGTGTAAACTATTATATAGTACACAACAGTATAATTGTTTGTACAGTACTATACAACAAGTAAATTTTAAAAAACTTGCTTAAAATTAAAAAAAAAAAAAAATGCCAAGAGAACTTAAATTAAAATATAGTTTTGTACAAAACTTTGATGATCAAATATCGATGTGTGTGTGTACTGTACTGTACTGTACACAACTTTGCTGTACAAACTGTACACCGTACTATAATAACCTCAAAAGATCTCTCAATACAAAAAAAAAAAAAAAAAAAAAAAACTTTGGATTTGGAAATACTGTACAGTATGTCACTATACAGTTACAGTACACAACTGTGCCAGGTCCATGCCATATGAATTCAAAAGTAATTCATAAATACAAGTAGGGCTTTTGGTTTTGGTTTTGGTTTTGGTTTTTTTTTTTTTTTAGTTGTCCAAAAATTTCTAAAACTCAAAAGAAGGGTACACACAATACTTTCAAATTAAAAAAAAACCGTAAAAAAAAAAAAAAAAAAAAAAAAAAAAAAAAAATTGATAACATTTTTTAAAAACAAAACAAAATTATAAGTAAAATTAAAAAAAATAGAATAAAGTTATAAAAATAATTTAAAATTAAAATTGAAAACCTTTTTTTTTTATCATAATAAAAACAATTTAATAATATCTATATGTTAAGAAAGGAAACTTTTTTTTTTTTTTTAAAAAAAAAAAAAAAAAAAAAAACTTGTTTCAGTTAATGTTGTTTCTTTATAATTTTAAGAAAAAGATTGAAAAATAATTAAATTATTGAAATGATAGTATTAATAAAATTTTAAACCAATATTCATGGAAATGACCAATTGCATGTGTTTCCCTATTGAGTGAAGATGGTTATTAATGAATCATTTTGTTATCCTTTTATCAAGAAGAGGAATGGGTGTCCAAAGATCCATGTGATTGACAAATAGTTAAAGATTCTATCAATAAACTTATTTCACTAAATTGGTTGCATTCATGTGACCATTGAGAAAATTCAGATTTGATTGACTCAACACATAAAATACCCCCCCAGATTGGTGGTTGAGAACTAAATTTTTTAATATCCACTTCTCACTGACCATCTTAAAAACTGGTTTTCCAAGCTCAAAAGGCCAAATTTTCATTTTAAACCAATTTGACTCAATTTTTAATAGTCCAATTCCAATTTTCTTAGGAAAAATTAAAGAAGTTTTTAAAGTCCTAAAGTCCTAAGTATGGTTTTTTTTTTTTGGGTGAAATGTATAATTATTTTCCTAAATTGTGAATCTTGTATTGGATGGTGTAATTGGAAAAAACCTTTTTCATAAAGTTTGTGACTTTAGCAAATGTGATCCAATAAACTTAAGTAATCATTTGAATTAATTCTAAGTGGTAATAGTATTTTAATTTAGTGGGATTACCAAAAAAAAAAAAAATTTGTTCTATCTGAAAAAGTCCCAGAGGAAAATTTATTCTTGATAATAATATAATAAATTACTATTAAGGGGAATTCAATTAAAGTAAAAGATAGATTTGAAAAAGATTTCAAATTTTTGAATATAAAAAAAAAATATGAATAGGTTTTGAAATCTAAATATTACATTAAAAATTTCTAATACCAAAAAAAAAAATCAGAAATTTAAAACTATTTCAAAAAATAAAATACCTAATATAGAATCAGACTAACCTATTTTAAATTAAGGAGAAAATACACCACCAAAAAAAAAAACAAAATATGAATTATTGATGTATTATGTCAATATCCTTCATGAAACCAGTTATACAAGTCAATTGTGAGAAGATCATGGTGCAAAAAATAGGAATTTATAGAATTTTTTTAGTCAGATAAGTGGTTGTTGTTATCAATTGAAAAATAAAATTAAGAAACAGAACAAACAAAAAAAAATTAAAGAAAAAATGGCTGAGAAAGACCCAAAAATGTTGTGATAAATAAGAATTGACCACTACCACACACACATTCAGCAGTCCAGAACAGGTATATAGTACCCTTACTGTGTTTTGATACTTTGATAAGGGAACTGTACTTTAAAGTAAAAACAAACTGTTGTAAAGTTCCTTTCCAGTTATATGAAAAGAAAAAAAAATTAAAGGCAGGGAACTACATTTTCTCTTTCTCCAGAGTCATTATCTCATACTAAAAGGCCCCATTTTTTGGTAACTACATGTCATCTAGACTAGTGCTGCCTCCCATGCAAAAAACACTGGGCTAGGTCAAGCTATATCCCAGCCCCGCAGAATAATCAGAATTCAGGGATGGAGACTCTCCATCCCAGACCTTTCTTGGTGGGACCTTTTTTTTTTTGACTCACCTACTCAATAATTTGGAACAATAAATTTTCATTTTTTTGAT
>JALGQZ010000013.1:44321469-44733969 GCA_023105745.1 Austropuccinia psidii
GTTTTTTAGCTTGAAGGTAGTTTTACCCATTGGGAAACAGTTTAAACTGACCTGGTTGGTATTAAAACCTGATAATCGATTGGGTCACAGACCCCATGAATTATAGCCAGTCACATTTTAATGAATTATTTTGGGTAGTTGAACATTAAACACACAGATTCAGAGATTATGAGGGATTATGGAACAATTTAAGCACAGATTCCTTTTCCCCTTGAAAGATTAATCTTTCCAGTTTTTATTTATTTATTTCCTCCAAAATACCTTATACTAAAATATTACATATTTAATCAAATAAAAAAAGGAATTAGAGAGCAGAAATATAAACTACGCAAATTTAAAGTAAATTTTAATTATTTCAAACACACACACATTTTGACATCTTTCCTAAAGAAACTTCTCTTCCTCACAGATTCCAAAATAACAACCACACCTCTTTTTAAACACACAATATTTTTAACAAATCACAAGTGGTGTTATAAAAAATGAATATTCATAATTTTAAGATTTGAATACTATAAATATTCAAAATTTATTTTAAAATTATTTAAGTCTGTGTTACAGAAAATTGATGCAGAGGGGACCTAAGTTAAAATTTGATTGAAAGGGACAATTGTAAAATGAAAGTAATTTGATCTTGATGAGAAATATTTGTCATGTATTATATAAAATTTGTTTTTTATTTTCAATGAAATCTTATATTTTTTTAATTTTTCTGAAGAATTCTAATTAAAATTTTTCTTAATTTAATTAATTTTCTTTGAACTGATGGCTTTAATTTATTATATTCATTTTCAATAATAGTTTCAACAGATAATGAATATAGCTCAATTTTTGTCTTGTCTTTGTGATATTTTGGGTATTTAAAATTATCTCTAAAAATAAGATAAAGAATCACCACCATCAATTTCAAGAGACCTTTTGTAAGCTAAGATATTTATGAATGAAGCTTAGATTTTAGAATCATTATTTACAAAGAGATACAAATAAACATTATTTATCTTACTGGGTCATTAAAAACAACCCTAATGCCTATTTCCATAAAAAGACAAATGTTTTTTTAGGCTTAAAACCTTAAAGAGCTACCATATATCAGTATTGGTGTTTAGTTCATTCATTAGATTAAATTCTTAATATTCTTACAACAATCTATTTTGTAATGAATTTAATTCATTTTTTTGGAATAAATTTGATAAGAAAATCCAACAAGAAGTTATTCTTAATATAATGCTACCTCTGGACTTGTGGGTGTATTGTATATACCTCACACCTGCAGAAGGAGTTCAAAATAAAATTCTAAATTTCTCAATTCAATTAAGGGTTACATAGTTTACTTAAAATATATATCTCTTTTTAATCCAAAAAGCTAATAGCTAATCTGTATTATATGAAACATTCCGCATATTCTTGATCATTGAATGTACCATTTAGATTTCTTTGTGAAAGCTTCTTACCTCTTTGTGAGCATATAGTCAGGGGAAATAAATATTTTGGGCTTAAAATGTTTGAGCTGAATAATGAGACATGTAATTAGAATATTGGAATGAAATTTACCCTATTTATGCGTCTATTTAACCTTCATTTGTTGATAAGAATTAATAGCTTGGATGATTCTCCAAATTCTGGTTGTGTGGATAATCTTTCCAGGTCTCCTTCTTACTATAGTTGTGAAATAGTGAAAGCGTTTTTCAAAATTTAATTTTCCAATAAATATATACATTTCAAGCTAATATTGATGAAGTAGTATTAACTCTATTATTCAAAAAATCCACATAAATAAGAGAAGGTAGAGGAAAAAAGCCCTTGAAACAATTGAACTTCTATAAATATATGATACATTTGATATGCTTAGGGTTGAGGATCTTCTTACCAAGAAAATAACTCCCTTGAAAAATATTCTAGATAATTTTTTGAGCCCATCAATGTCTACATTTATAGTTGCGGTAACTATAAATACATAAAATCTAGTTCCTTTTTCTCTTTCTGTGGCCTAATCATATTGAAGAGTATTTGTGCCCAATAAAAACAATGCATAAATGAGGCATTAAAGATATAGAAAATAATTGGAAGTGATATTTTACTTTACAATTTAATTAAAAACATAAATTTCCCAGAGTGTCAAAAAAGAACATTCTTTTGAATAAATTGAAATCCAATTGATATCTTTATTCAACAATTTCTAAAGGGTATGGGGAGGATATAGATATTCTCACAAAATACCCTTTATCTGAAGAAAGCAAAGTAGAAAAAGGTGAAATAAAATCTTAACTAGGTAATTATCTTTAATATAAACCAGCTCTCTTGAATTGGTTTATGAAGACACAACTACAGAATATTTTACCTCTAAAATATTTTTTTGGATTCAGAGATATTTTATCATCAAGTTGAATAAAGAAGAAAATATAAATGTTCAACAAAACATTGCTAAGGTATTTGGAAAATATAAAATAAACCTTGAATAACCACTTAACTACATTGAGACTAGGAAAATACATCCAAACTAATTTAAAAATAGAAAATTATTAATTAAAGGATCTTATACATATTTTAATTAATTATATTATTTTGAGAGCTTAAATATATCATTTATCTTGGATACAATTGAATGAATTTCTAAAAATGTTTTTGATTTCTCAAAGGTAAAATAATAATGCGCTTGTTTCAGCTTCCCAGAATTTTATAATGTGATCTGCTCAGAAACACTTTACTATTTATCTTGAATCTATAAAGAATTGATGATTTGATTACTTAAAAAAATGCTTTAAACGACCACTGATAATTATTAATAAAAATTTGAGTACTTCTAAAGTAGTGAGGCTTCTCAGGAATGGGGAAATATGGCAGTTGAAATATAATAATATAAGTATTTTTCCACAAAATTCATGATATCAATGAGAAGTTTAGTTTTGTAAGAACTTCCATTTTCATCTTAATTTCTTATTCTTCATTTATTAGTTTGATATTTCCATAAACAACTTACACTAAAATGAAACACTTCATTTTAAAGAAATTGAGTTATTTTTATTTTCTATGTGAACAAATCTTTTTACAATGATTGTTTCCAATCTATTTATTTGAAGAATGTACTCAGATTAATATAGTACAAATATAAACATTCAAGCTTCAACATTGGTGAAACCATTCCAACAGAGATCATATCTTATTTTGAAAAATATCCACAACGGTTTTCTCAATATAGGATGTTTCCATTTAGGATTTTTATTCAACAATGTATTCTAAGTATTGGTATATTCATGTGAATGGAACTTCTTTTGTTATTTGAATATATTTATTAAAAAGAGAGAACTGAATGAATTATAAAGCTAAAGCTATTTATTAACACAAGAGAAATATGTAAATGAAAAATATAATTGAAGAGTATGTTCCTGTATATTAAAGAAATTCATCAAAGATTGGAGCACACAGAAAGAAATGACATCAAACATGCAATTTTATTTGACTGAAGGTAAAAATTGAACAAAAAACTATTTTGTGATAGACTGGTTACCTTAATAATACCTTCTATGCTATGTGAAGCTCAAAGGAACTTCCAAAGACCCAAGAGACAACAAATATCTAATAAGATCTAGTAATTTTGCTCTTAAAAATAATTCTATAAGTGGTATTATTAGAAAAATCTATTATTTTTGCAAAATTTAATGAAATAAAGAAGAAATAAAAATAGAAATTTTTTGAAAAAAATTAAGCAAAAATTAAAAATCATTGAGGTTTGAATGAATTTTCTTTTTTTAGTGTTTCTTTACAAAACTTATTTTAAGATTTTTATTGTAAAAAATAGAAGCTTTATCATAAAAATAAACTACCTATGAAATTAAGACGTGGTTCACCAATGGATATATTTCTGTAAATAAGCTGAATTCAAATTTTTAGCAATTGAACTTAATGAAATAATCAAAATTTACTTTTTTTCACACCAAATGTTATTCTAAATATAATTTTTGTGTCCAAATTGGGATTTTTTAATTAGCATCTATGATAAATTGAATTATTTTAATTCAAGCTGTTAAAATGTTTGTCTGTGCTTGACGTAAGTGAGGTTTGATTAGAAAAAGAGGAATTGAGTTTTACAGTCATGTATTTTGTATTTTCAATTGAATCAAGTATTTGGATATTCAGTATAGACCCTATTGGAGGAAATAAAGACAATTGAAAAATAATTTTCCAAGGGGGGAAACAACTCTTGGCTCAAAGGGTGCCGGATTGTCCCACAATACTTCATTCTTTATGTGGAATGTAAAACAATGAAAAAAAATATCAGCAATTTAGGCCCTTCTATGGTTGGAAGGGTCTGTAGCTGAATCAATTGTGTGTTTCTGACACCAAGCAGGTAAATCTAAGCTTTTTCTAAGTGGGTAAACCTTACAAAGGAAGATCTGGCTTATTTTGACCATATTTAAACCTATTCTAAAATGTTTTGGAGACTCAAAGCCATATATGACTATAGAAAAAGCTGGTTTATAGTTGTAAAATGGCTAGAAAAATCCCCTTTCTGTCTCAATTGAGGTCCAAAATGATGCCATAGTTGGCTTTAATGTTTCCAATATGCTTCTAAGGACTTGTGTTAGAGAGATATGCCTTTTTTTTGAGAGAAAAATTGTGGCCATAAAGGAATGTTTGCTTTCCATTATCCCTTCTTTTTTCTATACTCTGTTTTATTTCATAATAAGTATAATTAACTTCAAACCAATAAATCATAGATAAAAGCCACTATTTGTAAATAGTTTTGTGCCTTTTAACCACATGAAAAATAATTACCATAATATTTTGTAGCTCTTATAGGCATTTGATCAATTCATTCCAAAGGATTATTCTTTGAGAAACTCTTTTGTAGCCTTAAATATCCCTGTGAGATTTTTTTGGGTGAATTTTCATTATTGGTAAAACTATAAATATTTCGAATGTTGTTATTTCATACTAATAAAGCTTCAATTAATATTTTTTGTGTGTTTTTGAAACTCTTTAAATCCATTTTTTAATTGATTTCCCTTCAAAAACCGTTTTAGGACAGGAAAAGGACTCTATTTTCAGTCAAAGATTTATCTCCACACATTACTTGCTTTCCATTATCAATATCTGTCACAACCATGGCAATTCACCTCCTTGGATCTCCATATGGCATATCAAGCCACAGTCACTTTATTGCCAATTGGACATATCCATCACCAGTGGCCAATATGGCCACGTCATCATCTTATGGACCATTTATGGCCATTTGTCTTTTGGGGCCTTCATGGCCGTTCACCTCAATCCAGAAGCCATAGCGGAAATTCATGCCCAATTGGGTATTTCTGGTCATTTCCCTCAAAACCAGGGGAAATGGCCCAAATGGCTGTTTTTGGCCATTTGGGCTCATAATGCGCATTGTGCGCATTTTGCGCAATTTTGCACACTTTGACGCAAAGTGTCCAAAAGACACTTTCCTGCCCTTTGGGCCAGTTTTTGGCTCAGAACTCAAAAGTGGCCAAAAACCCCAAGGACCCAGAAACACCTTTCTAAGCTTTGAAGCCATCACATCCATCTTTTTCCCCTCTGCCTTTCCATCCTAAGACCTTTGGACATAATCTTCTTTCCAATGAACTAATATGCCATAAATGATGTTATATATCATTATGCATCATTTTTCAACAGCAATTCAATGGTGGAAATATCAAATGGTCATTTCAACATTCCAACATATCATCATGTCATCAAGGCACCCAATCATTCAGAGGACTCATCAAGGCTCAAGAGCAAGTGTTTCAGCGTCAAAGACCAATCACACCATCAAAACGTCATTGGATAATTTCATTCACAGTATTCCTCCAAGGAAATACTGTTCAACCATTATCAAGGGATTCAAGAGGCAGTTCATTCAGTCATATGTCAAGTGTCAAAGCTCCACTCAATCCATCTTGGCAACCACCTTCATTTCAATACAGTCTGGATCCACCAAGAACTGTATTTCATTTTCAAGTATGGGAAATTCATTCAATGCATTTCAATTTCAATATTAGCCAGCTGTATCAATTCCCAAAACCATCAATACAGCCTCAAGGATCAATACAGATCAGTTTTCAGCCTGAAGAATTCAAGCTCCCAACTTTTCACATATACCGGCTACCCTTTCCACCCTGGGGGGGTTTTCCCCAGTTAATTAATATATCTTGATTTTATTTTATCTTTATTTTCTTTTCATTCTGTTAAGCAGATACTGATATTATCAAGTCAGTCATTTAGCACCTTTTCTCTTTTTCTTTCTTTGCCTGTCAATGGATATTTGGTGGTCATATCCTTACTAATTCCATTGTTCATTTTGGCAGGTTGAAACAGTGATTAAGGACTTACTTGGTTGGCTCTTTGGCCATTTGGCTTCCCTTTCCACTTATTGCATCTCATCTTGTACCTGCATATTTCTTAGAGGAATTTATTCTTTTTTTTTTATTTCTTTATTCTTTTGGAGTCTTCCAAGTGAGTTCCCTGATTGCTGAGTGCCAGACCACCCTTGTATTTCTGTCCAAGAGCCCCTGTGACAATATCAAAGTCTATTCACTAGCTTTGTTATTATCTTCTATAAGAGATATTTCCACAAAAAATATTTTTATTAATGCTGGCTTTAGGAAAAGAATTTGTACCTGGAGCACAACACTGAAATCATGATAAATATTAGTACATGAAGATATAAAAGTAATAGAATCAACGAGATCTTTTTAACCACACTAATTTCTTTTTCAAGGAAAAAGAGGATGATAATAGCATCACAGAAATAGACTTCACTACGGAGAAGAAAAGCAGATAGAGATGATTTATCTCTTACACACAATTTGCTCCGGGCATTGTAAAAAATAGGCACTTGGAATATTTTTGCTAAAGGGTTTGGAAGAAAACAGACTAGTTGGAGGAAGATACATTATCTGAGGCTTAGGAGCCATAGTTACCCGCTTTTGACAAAAATAAGTTTTTTCTTTCGAATTTCTCTGTTTTTATGAAAGTAACATTTCAACTCAGATAGCTTGTGCTAATATCCTTCGATAAGGAACATTTATAAACATTTCCTTTATTTTATACCATATTCAAAAACGATTAATCATCAAAATTCTGAACGGCCATCAGCGAGTCAAATTTTAGGGGTATTGGTAGTCCTAATATCTTTCAACTTATGATTGTCATTTTTATTACTATTTCTTAGTTCCAAAAATATGTTCATTCTCCAATGAGTTTGTTGGCATGACAGAAATTAGGCTTTCCATGGTCTAAATCATTTTCAAAATCAAAATAAATTCATTGAAAACTTGGATTTTCTAGCAAATCTATCAGTTTATTTTGTGAAAAAGGGGGAACCAAGATTTCGAGAGTTTTCTGGGACAACTATTGGCAGTGGCTGTGCATGTGCGCAGGGTGCATACAAGAAGTGAATTTGTGCGGCTTCCCCAGAATCGATACCACACCTTTTTCCATGCATGAAGCTAAGTAGACAACTGAAACGAATTTAGAACTGGAAATTGTGCCTGGTTAATGGTGACTAAAAATAGATCTTTGATCGGAATGTCCCTCAAAGTGAATTTTCGGAAAAGTCCAGATTTCATGATAAAGTTGTGTTCACAAGCCTTCTGAAAAAATTGATCGATCCAGCTCCTCTGCACCGAATGTAGTCAATTGTCTGAGCAGGCATAGAAAATTACGAAGAGTTTCTGTAGACCATGCTAAGGCCATGAGAGGCTGCTGGTCAAACTGCTCTTGGACCTATTCGCAGTCAAAATATGCATGAGAAGCTTTCAGATGGAAGCACGGACTGGAAAGAAAACACATTTTGATTGTCATACAAAACTCCAAAAAGTCTGAAAAACATGACATAGGTTTCACCTTACACGGGCCTTCTTCTATTAACTTGTCGAGGTCAGTGTTCATTTTTTGATTAGAGATCCGAGTTCGCTACCTTTTAAGCAGGACTGTCCCAGGTACACATCATGAGGCCTAAACGAGCACTTAAGTTTTCTTTTGAACCTAGTGTGTGCTCCATCCATGCGTTCTACCACATGTCCAATCGTCCTTTGCTCAATTTCTATAGCTGATCTTGATTATTTGCGTCGTTTTCTTAGCGCCTTCCGCAGAGGCCAGGGGTTCAACGAGCCTCCAGAGCTCTGTTATTTTTGTGATCGAAGTTCTTTCTATAAAATGGCAAGGCAGCTGAAGCCATCGCGATCTGAAGTCAATTGAGAGTGTTCTTTGATGAAATTCGACTAAGCTTATTGAAGTTAAGTCTTACATCATAACCAAGCAACCCTCAATCAACCACTGCCTCCATTCCTTCGTTAAGGTCTTTTCACTATAAAAAAACCCCCTGGAACTATCTTTTCCTGAAAGCAATTTTTATCTCACTTTTTTTATTTAGCTGAAACCGCATGAGTAGATGTTTCTACAAAAGCGATTCGTTCTCCGTTTTGCTTGCTCCTTATCGAGTATCCTCTATATCTGTTTTATCAACGTAACTACTGCCAACCCTTTGTCGACACTTGTCACAAAATCATCTTTTTTTTCAAATGAGTCACTCCCTCAATATGCTCTAGATTATGCACCTTATGTGTATTTACATTCTGAGGAAGCCTTCTGGCCATCTGACATCAATATTCATCTAGTTAATTCGAAACCTGAATCTAATTATACCGTAGAAGCTAGTTTTTCCGCTTGTGGGAATAACTGTCGAAATTTCTTAAGGAGTAGCAATCTTAAGCTGAATGTGAAAGACCAAGGAGATGTTTACTTGACTTCAACAAGTGCCATTTTCGACATTGAACCTCAATCATGGTTGGTGTATAGAATTTCTCGTCACTTCATTAGCACAAGTAATACCTATCTACCTCATTTGTTCAACTTTGAAGCTTAAAATTGATTTTTTTAGTCATTTCACTGAGAATTTTTGCGTCTTTCCCATCGATTCAGGCTTTACGGGGTTGGGAGACCAGACCAGAACGGACGCTCAAACGCAAAGGCCTTCATTATCGCTGTGGATAAAACCCAACAAGGTCTGACGGTTTTCGCCTGGCTTTAACACTACTTTGACAAAAAGACATCTTATCTTTCCGCTTTATTCCATTTATTCTCTTTAAATTGAAAAGTCGGGCCAGGCTGGGTCGACGTATTTTATTTATTGTCAGTATAATATTAGTTGAATTCAAAGCCTTAAAGTTAAAAACTCTAGGAAGTTTGAAAAAAATTCCTAATACCTCATTTTCTCAAATTGTGTATCAAACGTTTCAAACAGCTTTTATTCTTACAATCAAGGAAATTACTTTTTTAACAATCGGTTTGGGGACCATGTTGGTGACTGGGTAAGTCTCTCTCTCTCAGGTCCTGCTGAGTAGATTTGAAAATTGCGGAATGGATTATAGCATATACATCCCAAACAAAAAAAAGTTCAGTTGAATGCTCAGGGTATGGTTCTATTTTGTTTTGCGATCAGGAAAACACGATGATCAGATTTTTAAACGGTAAACCAGTCTACATCACACCCGAGGCACATGGGGGAGAGGTGATCCTGGGCAACTCCGCCTATGAAATCGGCGTGCTGGAACAACTGAATGGCCGGCCAATTGTGTATTCGGCTAATGGCACCCACGGAGTACGTTTCAACGAGTCAAGATGCCCCCAACGGTAAAGCTGGCTCTTTAATTCAATCCTGTCTTTTTTCGGGCTAGATGTATCCCCAACCAGGCACGCAAAATTATACCGGCCTACCTATCCCAATTTTTGACCAGACAGACAAAGGTTATTTGTGGGATCCAACCATGAATTACAACGCCTATTTTTATTCAAACGAAAATGGATTTTCCTACACGGGAGACATACCTGTCTCCCAACAAGACCCTGAGCAGCTCGGATGGCTTCAATTCATGGGCTACTGGGGAGATCAGCAATATCCAGTTTCTGAGCCTGTAAGCGACTACTTGGGGTCAAAACTACTAAGCAATGTGGCAAAAATTTTCACAAGCGTCTAACTTTTCTCCTTGAAATATTTGACTCATAACTCTGAAGAGACAAACATGTATTGGTTCGCTTTGCTTTTATACCAGCGGCCCTCTTGGTCCCCAATCGAAATCACTAACACGCGGTTGGCTTTGCCCAAGTTCTGACTGCAAACCACAAACCTCCCTACCACAGTTAGTACCAAAGACGTCATTGAAATGTTGGGACAATTTTTGGCCTAAAAGCTAATCATGAATGCCATCATTTGTAGCATCGGCCTGCTCACAATGAACAGTCCAGCCATTCAAATCACACCAAGTTTTCAGGCTTTGAGAATATTTATGTTCAGTGTAATTATATTGCTTCAATTCACTTAATTGATAAAACCTGGCATGAAAGATTAAAATGAATAAGAGATTTTTGTGTGCACTTTATCAGAAGAGGCTAGAAGGCTGATAGGGTTTGGATTAATTTACTACAATTGCTGCCATGCAGGAAGAGCTGTAATTAACACATTTTATCATAATGAAGTGGGATATTCTATCTAATATTAACTTATTTTTCTAACCAATATCATTACAAAGATCCCTACTTGCCACAAGAATAGATGTAATAATTAAAAAATATTTTGTACAATGAGATTCAAAAAAAATATATGGGACATTAATATTTGAATATTATTTGTTTACTTTCTTTGTTAATATTGTTTAAAACTGAAGAAATGCTAAATATATCCAAAAATTAATAGCTGTTTCCTTATATCAAATTAAAATTTTAAATAACATTTTTGATACAGTTTATATTTTTCCTGACTCCTGCACATGATAGAAGAATGCGTGCTGAAATTTCTAAGATTGACCTAGAAGCTTATTTTGGGGGAAATATGCTTTTAATGGAATGCAAAAAGTGCATGAATTCTTAAAACTAATTGCATATTTTTTAATTTATACAAAACCCTGGTAACAATTTGAGTCTTAATAAGTGATATTGTGAACCCATGAAAAATGTAGTATGAGATCCCCACAATCTTCTTGAGAACACAGATTTAATTGATATTATTTCAATTTAAGAAAATGTTTTTGTGAAAATTTCCATAGGTTAGACAGCTCTTCTTTTTGAGATCTTTGATTATATTTTATACCATCTCAAGTTTCTTCCTGTTGGTATTGAGGATTTTTTAGATTTCCATGATTAAAAATCTTTTCCTTCAAATTGCTACTGATACTTATTGTTGATAAATGTTGTTAAAGAAGGATATATTATCTAAAGATTAAAGGAGTATTTTTGGGGAGCCAAAAATAAGAAAACTGAGTTGAGTTAAGCTTAATTTTGAATTTGGTAAATTTCATTTAAAGAGGATTATTTACCAAAAAATTGAATTATGTTGAAATTGTAACTTTTCATTTCAATTGAAAAAATATATTAAAAAATGCTCTTGAACTTGTAAATAGTAGAAGGGTTTTTGTCAATTAAAACATTTTAAAATGAACTCAGATTAAAGCAATTTAATTCCAATGTTAATATAGCTTCTATAATTACCTACACCTCCCTAAAGTCTTTTGATCTAAATCACTCAAAAAAAGATCCTGCAGGTGATTGTACATTCATATAGCTCTTGGTTTTTCAGGAAAAATAGGAAATATTTATCAGAACCTTAAATGAAATGAATATGAATTTTACTTTCAGGTGGTTAGGGTTAGGGTTAGGGTTTTGAATATAATCATAATTTATAAAAAAAGGTGTTTCACCTTTTGCCTCTAGAGGAGGTTGTCATATAGAAGGAAAATTGGGCTGTTAACTGCTTCATTTGATCTGAAAACCTGTACAAGTATACTGTAATTGAAATATATAGGGTGTCTCTTTTTATGGATGTATTTTATTTGTGTGAAATGATAAATATTATATGAATAATGGAAGATATTTATTGATAAATTTATGACTTAATAGAAAGATAGCCACAGGGAATAAATACCGTCACTTGTTGTAAAATGAGTCACAGTGAATTTACTGGAGCAATATTTGAGCTCCATTGTAAGCCTTAGAGGTCTTTTAAGATACCCAAAAGGCCACAAATTAAAGATATAATTAATGAAAAAAATTAAAAATGTTTTTGAATTATCAATTCAGATTTTACAATAAAGCCAAAGTTTTGAAAAAATGATCTTGATTAGAATTATATGCTTAGTCATTTACTTGCCAATTCAAGTAGAAATAAAACTTCAAATAAAAATCAAAAAATGAAATATTTTGTTGGAAAATACTCAATAAAAATTTATTACCAATTATTTACAATAAATAAAATTAGTAAATTCATTTCCTCATTAAATTTATTGTTTAATTTCATGTTGGGTTGCCTCAGGCTGAAATTTCTGTAATCCAACTCTGAATGGGCTTAAAAAAAAGTTGAAGTATTTTCAGGATAAAAGTTGGAAAATTATAAAAAATTAATTATAGATCATTTTTGTGTTAAAAATGAGGAGTGGTGTTCCTTTTAGAAGCTATGAGCAATAGAAATGTTGAAATGCACATGTGTATCTCACAAGTGAAGTTAAATTTATGTATGAGGAATTAAAAATTGAAGTCAAATACTGCAATTTTTCAATTGAATTCCATATGTAAACATTCAAGGATAATGAATGTGAAGGCATTGAAGAAAGTTGAAATGGAAATATTAAGTTTTTTGGGGAAAAGGAATCTTGGCTCCAAGGGTACCAGCCTCTCTCAAATACCTTTCTGAAAGGTATGAGATTCCAAAATACTCACAAAATTTCATAAATTTAGGCCTGGAATTGAGTCAAAATGCTTGTGACTTAATAAATGATGCAGTTTTGATACTAAACAGCACAGTTTTAACTATTTCCAAGTTGCCAAAGCTACCCTTAAGTTAAAATAAATCAAAGAAACAGCTTTAAATATCTCAGAGGTTTATCACACACATCATGACCTGGTATTAAGACTCTCAGCCAACAATCAATGTACCATTGGCTAGTTTATAGAGCCAAAAAAGGTGAAAGTAGCAAACAATTGTTGAAATAAGCCTGCTTTAGGTTCAAAAAAGGGTTCAATTATTCCATAATAGATTATTATGTTTCAATTATGTTTTTCATGACTGGTGAGAGGAAAGAATTCCCTTTGGAAAAAGAAAATTGAAAGCTAAAAATTAATGTCTTCTTTTCTTCATCTTTGCTTTTTATCTTAAAAAAATTTCCTTTTATAATTCATTGGAGACTTTTCAGGAGATCATCAAAATGCTTTAAAAAAATCTTTTGGAAATTTCAAAAGCTTTTAACAACTTGGAGAGATTATTATAGTCATTTTACCCTTAAGCCAAATCAAAAGTGAATATAAACACATTTTTTCATTGTTTACTTTGTCACTTTGCTTCAAAATTAGCTCCAGTAACTTTTTGGAATTTTTTCTTTTATAATGATTATAGATATTTTTTTCTCAAACTAGATTTTCGCAGTAATTTTCTCCATCCACTTCAAATTGGAATTTCTTAACAAAAGTCTATTTTTAGCCATAAATATCTCTTGTAGAGTATCATTGGATAGATGTTTATTGTTGGTAAAACAATAAATATTCAGTATTTCACTCATTTACTAATGAAATTAAAATAAATATATTTGGCGCATTCATCCTGTAAATGTGTAATATTACTATTTTCAAGTAATTTTACCTGACAAAAATCTCAAGGACAAGAAAAGTACTTGATTTAAAATCAAAGCTTCATATCAAAACCCTACATCCTTACTAATGTAGGAAGATAAAAGGAGTCACTTCAAAATAATATCCAAATAATTTTAGTTTCATATTTATTCCAGATATTATTTGACATTTGGCAAGCATAACATCACTTTATTTTAAATTTGTATTTTTGACTATGTTTGAGTGCATTATTTCATCACTGGTAAGAAATATACATTATATCTTGAAATTAGCCAAACTATTTACACATCAAAATCTCCCTTTCTAATGTTCTTTGATAATTTTTCGTGGATTTTATAAAAATTTGTTTGAAGAGTTCATCTTTCTCTTTCTTCTGCTTCCTAATTCACTTCTTATAAGGTGTAAAAGGAATCAAATACAGGGGCTTTGCATATGAAATATCCAGACCACCTAGGATCAAGGACATGGACCTATGATTTATGCCACAGAGTGAAGCTGTAGATGAAAAGCACATTAATGCAAATTTAAGGCCCAAAATGAGGGAATGTATCTTTTTTGGATTCAAGCCTATTGTTAATAAGCTTGTGTGTTATTCCTGAAAAAATTCTCTTTCATTATTATAAATATTATATAATGAAGTGTAAAATATATTAGCAGTTGAATAAAATATACACATAATGTGAAAGAATTCAATTGGTAGTAAGTATTCCTTGAAATAGGAAATTATTATTTTATTTGTGTACCATTTCTGTGAGAATAGCTTGTTGTTGGTTTGAAAGATTATATGGACTGCTATTTTATCAGAACTTCATTTTCCTCTGACCCTTGGCTCTGGACCATATCCAATTTTATTCTATTTTTGATTCTATTGTGTGTTTATTTAGCATCATATGAGAAGGAGCCAGTAAAACGTTTCAGAAAAAATTCTTCCATATACCCTATCTTTTGGACTCCCAAATTAAATTCATCTTTCAATGATTGAGAGACAAAAATTGTATTTGAGATATAAGAAGTCAGTAAACAACTAATAGCCACAGAATTAATTCAAAACCAGATAAAATTCCATTTGTAAAGGACATAAATTCACTGAAAAAATCCTCATTTTAGAGTATAAAAATATTTTCAACTGGTTCTACAATTGAAATGTTTTAACCTATCTTTATTTTCAAAGAAAAAAAATATTTAACTGAAATTTTCCAAACCAAAACTCCAAAAATCATACTTAAAATAATTGAAAGACCATGAATAAGTGACAATGGAGAAAATACCATAGATATCCTGGTATGTGACTTCCGTCAAGATATTGATACAAAATTAACCCCCGAAGTAACATTATAGAGAATTCATGAATTTTTCTCATATTTCATCTTCTCAATAGGAAAGTAATGGAGTCCAAAAAATTCATTGATCCCAATGACATTGAGTCTGGAAGATGATAAAAGCTCAATTATATAGACATTATTTCTCATTTTTGTTCAAAAAGAATATTATTTATTTTTTTGATTCAGGTGTGAGTTAGTTCATCTACTTTCCAAGCCCATCTTCTCACAAGTAAAAATCTCATGGAGCTATATCTCAGTTCAATTTCCACCAAATTGAAAGATTTCCCATGCTTCAGTTTTTAAGCCTAAGTACCCCCAAGCTGTTTAATTGAAAAAGTGCTTGAAGCTAGACTATTAAATTATTATAATTTGGTAATTTGAATGACTTATATATTGAAGGAAAGATGCTATCCTCATATGACCTCTTTATATCTTGGCTATGATCCCTGAGGAATATTTTACATTACCAAAGAGCTCACAAATTTCTGCAACAGAAGTTATTTTAACTAAAAAATGAAATTAATATAGATATAACAAGATTTTGATGAAATTTGAACCTGTTACAGGGGCTCTTGGCAAAAACAAGAATGGCCTGGCACTCAGCAATCAGGGAACTTACTTCAAAGACTCCAAAGAATAAAGAAATTAATTTCTCTAAGAAATATGCAGGTACAAAAATGAGATGCAATAAGAGAAATAAGAAGCCAAATGGCCAAAGATCCAAAACTAAGTCTTTAATCACTGTTTCAACCTTCCATGAGGAAAAATTGAATTAGTAAAGGATGTGACCACCAATATCCACTGACAGGAAAAGAAAGAAAAGAAAAAAGGTGCTAAATGACTGACTTGATAATATCAGTATTCACTTAACAAAATGATAAGATAAATAAAGTTAAAATAAAATCCAAATATATTAGCTAACTGGGGGGAAAAATCCCCCAGTGTCAAAGTTGGTTGGTATATGTGAAAAATTGAGAGCTTGAATCCTGCAGGCTGGCAGCTGATCTGTAATGAATACTCAAAGCTGAATTGATGGTCTGAGGGAATGTATATCATTCTGAATTGGGAAATTAACTGGGTTGAATGAAATTCTCATGGTGCATGATTGAAAATACAGGTATTGATGAATACAGACTGTATTGAATGAATGTGGTTGCCAAGGTTGATTGCTGGAGCACTGACACTAGGGAAATTTTTTTGGAACTTCCTCTTCAATATCCCTTGAGAATGAACTTCCAATATTCCCTTGGGGGAATACTGCGAATGAGAATGACCAATGATTGCTTGATGGAATCATTAGTATTTGAGATTGACACTTTTCTTTGAGCCTTGGTGAATCCTCTGGATGATGTGCCTTGATGACCTGATGAAAAGTTAAAATAACCATTTGATATTGGAACCATTGGATTTCTTGTAATCAAAGATGCCTAATGGTGTATAACACCATGTATGAAACTTTTGGTTATTGGAGGGTGGAAGTGGCCAAAGGTCTTTTGAAATGATGTCAGGAAGATATAAGTGAAAAATGGGTTTTGAGTGACTTCAAAGGTGAAAAAGTGTTTTTTGGATGATTTGGCCAAATACAGCTTATACAGCTTTAAAACTGTATTTGTGCAAAGTGTAAAAAACTGGAAATTAAGGCCCAAATGGCAATATTTCCCATATTACATGGGAAAATGGCTAAATACAGAAAAGTGCGCAAAATATCCAAATATGCATTTAAACGGTAAAAAGCCAAATACCAGCTTTGGGCTGTATTTTACCTGTTTACTGGAAAATAAATAAGATTTACCAAAAGCAGAAATGGCCAGGAAATTCCTGATGATGGTGAAGGGGCTAAGTTGGGGCCAGATAGTGAAATGACCATAAATGGCCAATTCGGCCAATGATTATGGATATGGTCAGATTACCATAAATTGGATATGGCATGGATATGCCATATTGAGGTCCAAGATGGTGAATTGCCATGTTTTTGACAGTAACTCCCACCTTCAAAAGGTTAGCTACTGAGCACCAATAAAAGGTGAAGCCTGTTGAGGCTATTGGTAAGATTTTGAGGGAGGGATAAGGAGTAGTCCTTTTTAGAAATAAAAAAATGATACTGATATTAAAATTTTGGCATATGAAGTGGGACTTACTGGATCTTCTTTTGACATTGGCTTCATGATTGATGATGAATAAAAATGATTTATGATTTTGACAAGACATTCAATGTGATAAAATAAAATTTCAAAATTAAAATAAAATAAAAATAAAAGAATGAAAATGAAAATAAGAAAATAAAAAGAGAGAAATGAAAAGAAATGAATCTTGAGGAGATTCCAATGTTGATCACTGATGTTGACAATTGATTTGAATTGGAAAAAGACTTTTGGTAATTACCACTCCCACCAGTGCCATAAAAAGAAAATAAATTTGCTGAAAGAATGAATTGGAATCGGAAAAACTTGGAAATAAAATAAGAAAAGAAATGGTCTATTTTCCCAAGTGAAAATGGTCATAATTTTGGAATTGATGTTGAAAGCCAGGCCTAGGATCTGTGTCCAAAAATTGAAGAGTGCTCACAGAGTGGAAAAAGTGATTCTTACAACAAGAATGGTAAGATACCTCTAAAGGTGCATACCAGGAGTGGGACTTGCCTTTGGTAATTCCTCTCCCCACCAAGCACCATAAAATAATCAAGCTCTTGAAGAATTGGGTCCTGGCTTGTCAGGATAGAAAGGATGGAAATTCTTGATAAGCTCCGGACAATACTTAAGGCTTTCAGCTGGTTTCCAAGTGGATCTTTCTGGGTCTTGACTGAAGCCTTTCCATTCCACCAAATACCATAAATTTCCTCTCTTGATCTTTGAGTCCAGTATTTGAGCAACTTCCCATTGCCCTTCTTCTTCAATGTTAAATGGAGGAGGAGGCTTATGATTCCTGTTTGGGATTATTGATGTCTTGACTGGTTCCAAGAGGCAAATATGAAAGACTGGGTGGACAGACTTCCATTGAGATAGGAGCTTGAGAGGGTAGGCATGAGTGCTAACTTTCTTCAAGATTGAAAAAGGACCCAACCATCTTTTAGACAGTCTTTTGGTGGGTGTAGTTGATTTGATGTTCTTGGAAAAAAGCCATACCATGTCACCAGGATTGAAGACAGGTGGACTTGCTCCACTTTTATCTGAATACCTCTTAAACCTGTTTATAGAAACTTCAAGTTCTCTCTTGACATCTGGATGTAATCATTGGAGTTTTTTTGATACCTTTCCAGCAGGAGTATCTTGAGTAATGTGAACTAAGTCAAAATGAGGATCTCTTCCATAAACAGTGAAAAAAAGTGATTGTTTTTTTAAGGAGTGGTCAGACTTATTGTAGCAAAAGTCAGCCAGAGGGAGCCAGGTATTCCAATCATCTTGATGATAACTGACATAAATACAAAGGTACTGTTCTAGTAACGGATTTACCCTTTCAGTCTGTCCATCAATTTCTTGATGGTAAGCCATTGACAAATCCCTTGAAATCTTTAGCTGCCAACAAAGATTGGTCCAAAAGGAAGAAACAAAAAGAGAACCTCTATCACTAACAATTATTTGAGGAAGGCCATGCTTTGAGAAAATATTCTTGATGAATAAATGGGCCAAATCCAGTGAAGGTATTGAAAACATTGTTGGAATAGAAAGTGCCATTTCAGAGAATCTGTCCACTATGACAAGGATTGAGGATTCAAAGGAATTGGACAATGGAAATTGAGTGATGAAATCCATTGAAAGACAAATTCAAGGACCATTTGGAATTGGAAGAGGTTTGAGGAGTCCAAAATTCTTGTGGCAAATATTTTTGTTTCTTGAACACTGTTGACAGGGTGAGACATGTCACTTGATAAATTGAGTCATTCCAGACCAGAGAAAATCCCGCTTGACAATTTTGAGAGTCTGCTCTTGGCTAGGGTGTCCAGCTAGAGGAGAGTCATGGCGCTTTTGAAGTATATTGAGTTGAATAGTGGGGTCATTTGGAGCCACCACCCAATCTTTGAAAAGGAGAATTTGGGAAGACAAAGCAAGAGAATAATCTTGGAAAGATTTACCTTTATACAGATCTTGAAGGATACTTATATATTAAAAATCTTGCCATAATGCCTCATGAATTAAATCAATCAAATTTGAAAATTAATCCAACTTGAATGCAAAGAATTTTGAGGCTTGAATTCTATCTTTCTTGATTATTGGCTGATAATTCATTGAGCTCTTGCTAATGAAATCCTCCCCCCTCTCTGGGTAAACATTGTTCCAACATGACAATGCATCTGGAAGGGTTGCCAAGCAGCCAGGGCAGTAAGCAATTGAGAAATATAATTCAGATAAGAACTCATCCCAGCAGGCTTGAGGGAAAGTGAGAATCTTTGATGAAGTGAAGTATTGGAGTAACGAGTGATTGGTGAGAACTTCAAAAGGGGAAAAAAGAGAGAGAAGAAAAGCTCTCCAGTTCTTGAGAGGCGAGACTATTCCAAGGAGTTTCTTGTAATGAATCTCATAGTTGAGCTCTGCTGGAAGAAGATTGCAACTATCAAATGCCATGGAATGTTTTCCTGAGTCAGAGACCTGACTCAGTACAGCATCCAAGGCATAATCAGAATCATCAGTATCTACAATCATGGGTAGAGAAGGATTAAAGTGAGAAAGGATTGGAGCAATGGTGAAAGCCTCTTTGAGTTGATGAAACTTTCTAAGAGCTTCCTCATACAGGGTAAAACAGGAATATTTCTTGAGAAAACTGGTGAGTGAACTAATTTTCTTTGAATGATTCTTGATGAAAGGGCAATAAAAATTGGCAAAGCCAACGAATGAATGAAGAGACTTGAGCTTTCTTGGAGGTGGCCAATTGAGAATTTGATGGAATTTTGTTTTTTCCATCTTGGGGCCTTCAGAAGAAACAATATAACCTAAATACTCTACACTAGAAGCATGAAATAGGCACATGGAGGCCTTAGCAAAGAGGTTATTAGCTCTGATTCTGGAAAAAAACAGTGGACACATGAGTCACATTTTCTTCCTCAGATTTGGCAAAGACCATAATTTCATCCAAACAAACCACAACATAAACATCAAGAAGATAATAAAAAATATCATTGACAAGGTTTTGGAAAGGGGCAGGAGCATTGGTGAGCCCAAATGGCATAACAAAATACTCATAACTGCCAGGTTTAGTTCTAAAAGCTTTCAAATGTTCATCACCTTCCTTGATTCTGAGCAGGTTATATGGACCATGAAAATCAATCCAGGAGAAGATAGAAAAACCCTTAAAGACAGTAAGAAGCTGATTCATAGGAGGAACAGTATACTTTTTCTTCCTTGTAACAGCATTGAGTTTTCGGTAATCAACACATAAACAGAGGCCACCATCCTTTGTTTTCACAAAGAGGACAGGTGCTCCTGTTGAAGAGGAGCTTGGCTGCATGAAACCTTTCTCTAAATTCTCTGAAATGTAGTCCCTGAGTGTATCTGACTCTTGATTTGATACAGAGTAGATCAACCCAACTGGAGGTAGAGTCCCCTCCAGCTTGATATGATGATCACAGGTGTGGTGAGGAGGAAGTTTCTCTGCTTTCACCTTGGAGAATACATCAAAATACTGGTGATAAGCAGAGGGAACAGCCTTCATCACAGTTTCTACCTCTTCTGTCTCTTACTCTTCATTCCACAACTCCTCCAGGGAGTCATAATAAGATAAAGGAGGAAGGTCCATATTCCTAAAGAAGAGATGAAGTGAAGATGCAGAATTATCTTCTCCAACATCTTGAATATCTTTGAAGACTTCATCTCTAGAGGATAGCACTGACTGATGAGAATTAAGGGAAGGAATATAGACAGTAGATGGAAATGATGGTGTTCTAAAATTGCCAACCAGAGCTGCACATGATTTGGCAAAAAGAAAAGTCATTACTAATAAATTTAGAAGAAGCATAATAGTCCTTATGATCAGCATCAAAGGTGATCAGCCCTTGCCTCCAATCAATAAATGCATTAAAATAATTAAGAAAGTCAAAGCCCAATATGACATCTTCTTCCTTGGGAGTATCAATGACTAAAAAGTCCCATTCAAAGCTTGGGGAGGATGGAAGCTTAACCATATATTTGGTATGGTGAGTCACAAATAAGGAAGGGGACTCATAGGAGTGCAAATTGATAAGAGGAATATTCTCTGGAAGTTCTGAAATGGTCAAAGAATACTTGTGAACAAACTTCTTTGCAATAGATGAGTTGATAGCACCAGAGTTAATGAGAATACTGTAAAACACATCAGAGAGAGAGGAAAAAACAAAGAATTTTAAAGAATTCTTGACACCAGTATTCAGAATGCACAGCTGTTCCCTGGATGGAAAAAAGTGAAGACCATTGAACACAACATGATCTTCACTCAGGCTTTTCACTGGCTGGAAAATTTGCCTGAGGGTTTGGCAAGCTGGTTTTAAGATATTTTTAAACAAGAGGCAAGGATATGCTTCCCACCACAGTAGATACATAAGCCCTCCTTGATTCTCCTTTCCTTTTCAGAATTCATCAACTTTAAATCTTTATTCAACAAAGAAGAATGGGGCTTGTCCCTCTTCTGAGAATTCTTCTTCTTCTTTTGGCTTGAGCTTGAAAACATTTTGGGATTAGAAGAATATGAATTTGAGTCTTCAAGCTTCTTCTTTTAATTATTAATCTTTTCATTTTTCCTCTCATGGTATATGGTATCAAGCTCCAGGGTAATATCCATTAAGTCTTGGAGAGAGTCAATTCTTGAAGTATGGGAGGCCAATTGATCCAACATCCTGGATGGCAATACCTTCCTGAAATGATGGATGAGAGCTCTTTCACCTCACTTTCCAATTCTTGAGACCAAACTTCTGAAATCAGAAATGTATAATGATACTTATCCACCTTCCTTTATTCTTAAGGAATCCAACTCTGCTTCAGCTTTTTTGACTTCATTTGGGTCCCCAAACAAAGTAAAGAGTTTTGATTCAAACAAAGTCCAAGAATTGAGAAGGTAGCTTGGTTCTTGATTGGCGAGATTGGAAAGATAAGGCTCAATCCACTTTGAAGCCCTGTCAATTAGAAATGAAGTGGAATAAAGTACTTTCTTTATGTCTTGGGAGAAATTTTCTGGATCATTATTAAAACTAAATTGAAAAGGCTGAATAAAGCTTCTGACTTTGAAGGGTTGAGTCCCCTCAAAGCATTCTGGTGCCTTCATAGATGGAGTCTTGAAGGCTGGTGGTTTTGATTCTTCAGAAGATGAAGCTTCTTGAAGAGTGGCCATAATTTGAATCATTTGCTGCATGATGGCCAATAAGGATGGTTCAGAATGATGAGAAACAGGCTTATTACACTGGGCTAGAGCTGATCTTCAAGTACCTTGGGATGCTTCCACAGGAGCAGGAACACCTTAAGTGCCATAAGACTCTTCCTCTTCCACAGAATTCTCCTCCTCCTCTTCACCATCTTTACCAGGACCTTTGAAAGTGGTCCTTGAAAGTCCTGAAAAACCACCAACTGCTCCTGAAAAAAATTTGATCTTCTTGGCCCTCTTCCTTCCTGGATGGATGGTTCTTCTCCTTCCAAATGGGTTCCTCTGTCTAATTGGGCCCTCATTTGAGGGACTTCTGGGGTGCTGTCAAGAGGAGCTCTTGGAGTTGGAGTGAGAACAGCTTGAGCTCTGGCCCAAGATATTGTCTGTCTTGCAGGAGGTGAATGTTGGATAGGCATGATTTCAGGATAAAAATGAAATGAAATTGATAAAAATCAAAAATTTGAAGATGAAAAACTTGAGGAAAATCAACAATAAGCTTGAATTAAAAATCAAAATCAATTTCTTGAAGAAAAATCAATAAATGAAAATAAAATCTTGAGGTAAATCAATCAATCAATTTCAAAATTAAATAATCAAGTCAATAAATAAATATGTCAACTCAATAAAAATCAAAATCCTGCAAAAAATCAGTCAATAAAATGAATTGTTGAGGCAAAATCAATTTATGTCCAAATTCATGATGTGAAAAAATCAGCAAAATCAATCATATCTTCAGATCAATCAATTTTCTGGAGGTCAATAACAATTTATATCAAATGAACCAATCAAATCAAAATCAAGTGGGTTCTCCTTTAAAAATCAAAATCCTGAAGGTTGAATCAATATGAATCTTTATGTGAAGAATGTGTCTGAGTAATTTGATGACAAATTTGAAGATAAAATGAAAAGAAGCCTGAATTATGAACGAAATATGATCTAAAAAGAGAAACAAAAATAAAATTGGGTTTGATTTCAATTTTAAAAATGAAGAACGAGTGAGAGAAAATTGAGAGATGAGGATGAAGCATAAATTCCATAAACAGCAAAGAGTAATAGTTTTGATGAAACTGACTGAATGAAATTATAAAAAAAGAATGAAATTAATTCAAAGAAATTATGAGTCAATCAATATAATGTCACAGGGGCTCTTGGGAAAAATAAGAGTGGCCTGGCACTCAGTAATCAGTGAACTGACTTGGAAGACTCCAAAGAATAAAGAAGTGAATTTCTCTAAGAAATATGCAGGTACAAAAATGAGATGAAATAAGAGAAATAAGACTCCAAATGGCAAAAGACCAACCTGCCAGAGGGAAAAATGGAATTAGTAAAGGATAGGACCACCAATATCCACTGACAAGTGAAGAAAGAAAAGAAAAGAGGTGCTAAATTACTGACTTGATAATATCAGTATTCACTTAACAAGATGATAAGATAAATAAAGATAAAATAAAATCAAAATATATTAATTAACTGGGGAAAAAGCCACCAGTGTTGAAGGAGGCTGGAATGTGTGAAAAGTTGAGAGCTTGACTCCCTCAGGCTGGAAGCTGATCTGTATTGAATACTGGAAGCTGTATTTATGGTATGAGGCAATAAATACCTTGCCAAATTGGGAAATGAAATTGGTTGAATTAGATTCCCATTGTGTATGATTGAAAACACAGGTCTTGATGAATCCAGACTGTATTGAATGAATGTGGTTGCCAAGGTTGATTTATGGAGCACTGACACTTGGCAAATTGTTTTAAAACTGCCACTTGAATATCCCTTGAGAATGAATGGCCAGTATTCCCTTGGAGGAATAATGTGGATGAGAATAAACAATGATTGCTTGATAGAATCATTGGTATTTGAGATTGACATTTTTATTTGATCCTTGGTCAATTTTCTGGGTGACATGCCTTGATTACCTGATGAAAAGTTGAAATAACCATGTGATATTGGGGCCATTGGACTTCTGGTGAAAAAAAAAATGCTTAATGGTGCATAAAACCATTTATGGCACTTTTGGCTATTGGAGGGTGGAAGTGGTCAAAGGTCTTTTGAAATGATGTCAGGAGAACATATGTGAAAAATAGTTTTTGAGTGACTGCAAAGGTGAAAAATGTTTTTTGGGTTTTGACCAGATACAGCTTACACCAGGGCAAATATTGTGTCAATTGTTGGCGATTGACTTCACGTCAAGCAAACATCAAGCAGGATAAAAGTTGAGCTCATGTCAAGCAAAAATCAAGTGAACATTGAGCACAATTCACAATATTTTCTTACACCAAATCCTGTGACATCCACCAATATTGGTTCCCCTGTGCCTTCAACTCAGACTCCTCACCACCTGATCATCCCGCAACCATCCAATGGTTGGTAAAAACTACAAAATACACGCCTGTTTGAACACACACACTTCAAAGAGGTCCTTCAGCCTGTCTTGATGTAGGCAGGGGGTTTGACTTCACCAGGTCATCCATGAAAGGACTCCACCTGAGAGGGATTGTCGTTTTGCAGATGAGACTGGTAGACCCGGCCACACAATACCGTGGGTGCGGGTGTGTGTGTGTGATGGGCACACCATGGCCAAATGATGTGTTGTCCTAATTTTGTGTATCCATGAAGCAGCTAGCTCAGAAGGAGGGGGTGACATGGTTAGAGCCCACTGCACAATGCAGTGGGTGCATGGGTTACACATGCACACAAAGGCAATACATGTGAGGGCCTAATGTCAGGTGGCATTGACCATTTATGGGTGACACATGAAACCACTCTTGGCGGGTGCGGGTGCGATTGCATTGGCGTGTGTGGGTGCGATTGTGTGTGCATTGGCGTGTACGGGTGTGCAAGGGACGATTCCCCTTCCAACATGATGATGGCGCAGTTAGAAATTTTGGATGCTGTGAAAGGTGAGTGTGTGGGACATTTGATCATTGAACTTGTCTTATTTACACTGTGCCCAATGTCAAAATAGTAAGTTCTTTGTGGCAATGTGAAATAATGGGCTTTGATTGTCACAATGGCATGTCTCTGTCACTAAATTTTGAGGAAGTTATTTCACCAGCAAAATTGCTAATGAATCTGAGAGATTTGCATTTTTGTAGATTAAATATCATGAAATAACGGCTTTATCATTACAAGCAGTCCACATGACAGAACTTTGCTATCATACAATCCACAGTTACCTTCTATTTCTTCTTCAGATATAATCAACTGTCCATCATCAAAACCAACAGCTTTATAAATATTGAGATGCGGACAATCTGGTAAGAAATTCACATTAATCTTCAAAGTTTTTAAGATCAGAAAGTTATTTTTCAGTATGCTAGATGTCTCAGAGACTTTAAAAATGCTATGAATAATACCAAATCGTCATGAGTTGCCCCTCAGAAAACATATAACACTGTTGCTGACATCTTTGGATTCAGTTGAAAATATATTTTTCCCAATATTAATGTTTGAAACTGGAAAATACCAAGGTGAGACAATCCTTGGAATGGGATGACTTGTGGATTGCACGGTAGTGTCTAAGCGGATCCAATCAACTATTTCCCTTGTTGCATGAAAATTCTGTAAGTACTCAACCAGGCAATCATAATTTTGTTGGTCATGGCGGGATGGCTTGTTATATTTATGGTGATTGAACAGGGCAGGTGGCTGTGATTCGAAAAGCTGTTTTATCTCACATGGCACAGATGGGGATTTCAGGAGAATGGAAAGGTTGGAACATTGACAGATATGTTGAAGTAAGGTTTTATCTATATCATCTATTCAGAGTTGCAAGAAGTTAGTCTTATTCAGTTCAGGTGTTTAATCAATGTGAATATATTGATGTTATTAATTGACATACATATTTTGTTACTTGTTGGCATCTTTGCAAATACTCCAATGAAGCACTCATAACCCCATGTGGCTGAGGCTTGTGCTGGGCCCCAACGTTGGAAGAGTTCAGGAATATGATCAGCAAAATGATTATTTGGTTTAATTTTCTGTTTTGGGAACAGGTGTTGATTGGAAAGGCGGAACATTCTCCAATGTTCAGCAAATTCAGTCGCATCATCTATTGAAACAGTCCAGCTTGTGCCAATGTTGATAGCACTAATCAAATGGACTGTATTCTTGGTTAGTTCATTTGAAAGCTCTTCTGACTGACCCATTTTTCTTTGATTGTTGGCGGATCGGTGTGCATCTAATGACATCTGTTGACTGAGCATTAAAAATGGAATATAGACCTTATATAAGAGAGCCCATTCAGCGCCTTTTAAGCTACCATGAGAGGGGGAACTCATGTTGGAAGGTACTCTTGTCCATGATAAGGGAATTAAGGTCTCAGATATGATTTGTCAGAGATGCTCCAGAGCCTCACCCTTGATGTGGTGATCACTCAGTGCAGTGATATCCAATTCAGAGGGAATTTCAGAAGTGGGGATGTAATCCAAATCAAATGAATGAATCTCCGCAGAACCACTAGATGGATGTTATGTGTGAGGGGTGGGCATTGGGAAATAGTTTTTTCAGGTGGAAGTAGTGGGGAGTGGCTCATTTATTAATTTTGCTGCTTCTCTTCTCAGGGAGTGGGCCTCTCTCACTGTGATTTTATCAAGAGAGCTGTTGGAGGTCATGGAATCTGAGTCTGAACTGTTGGTGTAATTGGATTTCCTGTGGGACCTGAAGTAAATTTTTGATTTGGACTTTGGAATGCACAATTTGAAAGCTGCATGATCCTTCAAAATTCGAAGTATTAAATTATGCATTATCTCAAGATTAACAATTCTGGTTGCACCCCAATATGGAAGGTCTTCCAAAATTGAATATTGCACCCCATACTCAGAGAAAATTGCTTGTCTTTGTTGTGGGGTTGCCCAAAGCCATTTGGCAATGGGTGCTTTATGATTTTGGGATGAGCGTGTGTAGTGAAATTGAGGACCAATTTCTTCAATTTGAGGTTTGTGAATGGTGCAAAAATTACAAAAGTGGTTGCCTGAATGGGAAATAAATCCGGTATGCTTGCACATGGAAACCACATCCGCAATGGCTTTGAGGATGGCAACACGGATAAAGGAACCTGAAGGACCTGTTGAGGTGGGTGAAAAATGGTAACCTTGCCATAGCTCTTTGAGCTTGTTGATGAGTGGAATTAATAGGTAATTCAATTGAAGGGAAGTTGGCTCCTCCAGACCAGGGATGATTCCTGAAATATAGACATTCTCTGGCTTCAATCATTCACTTGGGGGGAGATTAAGACAATTAAGCATGATAGGTCTAATGCTAGCCAACCAGATTGACTTTCCATGTGCATTAAAAAAGTCCACAGAAATGGAGAAGGCCAATGCACCAGGAATGGACATGAATGGGGGGTCTTTGATATTTCTAGTGCCAGTGAAGCGTCTCCAGACCAATCCATCCCAGATGTCACATTTGAGGGAACCTTTGGGAGTTTGGGATTGTTGATGTTGATTCAGAATTTCCATAATTCCAGCCCACTGGAGAAATCTGGCAAGCCAATTTTTGAATGGTTGATAAATGAAATGTTTTGTTGGTATAAAGTTTTGCTTCATGTTGGTTGTGGGTTCAAATGAATAGATGAATTTGCCTAATGATTGTGCGCAAGGGGGATCATGATCATTTGGGTCATTATGGCATTGACAGTGGGGTTGGTCAGTTGTGACTGACTCAGTAAGGCCATTAAGAGAGAAACAGTGAGGACAACATATATAGTTTTGAATCACTGGTTCCAATTGGAGATTTTCAAATATGGTACTCAGATCTTGAGGTATATGGAATGCAGGAGTGGGGGGACCACCGGAGCTTGAGATGCTGGACATGATCAGCAGGTTCAGGGCGGGGTTGACAATGCGTGAAGCCCTGCGGGGTATATTATACCTTAATGATAGAATGGCAGATATTATCACTCCAAGGTCTTGTGGGGGAAGGGTTTGACTGCTGCTGTATGGTTTCTGTGCAGTTGAATTGATACCCGGTGCTGTGGAGAAGGTGCTTTGGGTCAATTGTGAATAATCAGCTGGGAATATTTGATCCAATAGAACTTGTGGGAACTCAGATCCTGATGCAGAAGTAGGGATGTTTGGAAGAGATTTGGGTGCAATGGTTGATTTGAGCTTTTTAATGTGCTGTTTATATTGGAAAGGTGTGAAGGCAACTGCATGCCTATCACCCTCAGGGGAAGAGTGTGTTTGATTTGGGCAGTGTTGACACAAGCATATAAGCATTGAGGAATAGCGGCGGGTTGTCATTGTTGCAGGAATTGGGAGTACAGTTGGTTTGTGTATAAATATCTATGGCTGATGTGAAAGTTTTTAGGAGTGTTATTAATTGGAAAAAAATTGAGTGCTTATTTATGAAGGGGAAGATGATTTGAGCCATCTGAGGATATTATCCCATTTGTAATGGTGCGTGAGCTGCAGCGGATAAAGTGTAACATGTCTCATCTGGATGATGGAATTGGGTAGGAGTTTAATTGGGTAAAATTACATGCTGCTCAATGCGCATACATATTCTATTTTGTTTACACATGGTGATACTGCGGTTTTGACCCTTGAGGGTCGTTCCAATAGGGATGTGTCAACATTGAATTGAGGGGATTAACATTCAAACCATGTATGCTGGCATGCCATTGTACATGGCTTAAACCTTATTACAGACACAACAATATAGCTCTATTACATAAGGGGTTGGGGTGCAGCTAAAGTCTTGGTATTTGGTTTGAGTGCAGCAGCCTTTTAATTGGTTGGAATGTGATTTGGATTGTCTCACCTTTATTGAAAAGGTGATGTCTCTTTTGTGGGTAAATCCTTCATGAATATACCCCTTTACAGATGTAAAATGCTGTGGAATTTCAATGCATATATTGGCAGTTTGGATAATTCAAAAAATGTGACTATGGGGAGGCGGAAATGTTACCAAATATGATTAATTATGGATGATGAGTCCCCTTTGAGACCAAGGAAATATTACATCATATGGTGGTAGGCCGTGCAGGGTGGTTTCCGACAAAAGGGGAGGAGCTCAAGAGGAGGCAGGGACGATTCTCCTAAAAAGAGTCTTATTGAACTTCCATGCAACACTTGGTTCCAACTATTCATAGAATTTCTTTATTCTAAATTTGAAAAGCTTTCATCTCATATCACTTTCTTTTATCATAATACTGAGGTGTTTTATCTAGTTAAAAATATTGCTGTACTTTTTCGTCCCTTATGTCATCTTCCAAGTCACATAAATCCGTTCAGGTTCTGTTCATGACTCAGATAGTGAATCTAGGATAGAATATGTTCAAACACAGTAACCATTGAGTCCCAAAATTTCTCTCACAACCCCTATCGCATCCCCAATGAATGTATCAGGTCTTAACATTGATGTGGGAGATCCAAAGGCTCCAACTTCAAGCACTTGGTTGATCCCCAATATTTCTGTCACTCCAATTCCCCTGAATCCCACTAATACACAAATGCATGTGTCTCAGGGGCCAGAAGGCACACCTCAAATCTAATCAAAAGCTAATCCCCAATCAAAATTTCCATGTGAGTTCCTCCTTAATCCCAGTTGGAATCCAGTCGCATCCCAGGATCCCTTTGGACAAATTAAACAGCCAACCCTCAATATTCCATCAGGATCTCAGGTGCATGTGGGTGATGAAAGGCACGTTGAAGGGGGGAAACAAAAAAGACCATTGGAAAATGTGACTTAAAGTGGTCTGTTGGCGGGAAATCCAGGATTTACACTTCATCAAAGTAAGTCATTTTAATTTCAGAGTATAAAATTCTTCACAATTTGATATGTTTGTTTCATGGGTTAGATATGGCACCTAAACGCAAGTCAGTCCGATCTCAGGAGCAAATTGAAGATTGTGAGTATGACCAGTATTCATTAATGTTTTGATGTGTTAGCTGATGATTTGCATGGCAGTTGATGAACTTTATGCATCTTCACCTCTGGTCCATAAAGAGAAAGTCATTGGACATCATCATCCATATGCCTCCAAACCAAGAACAGCTCATGCCAGTTCATCAAGAGAAAAAATTGTGGATGATGAGGATGAGAACATGTCTCCGACTCAAATGGAAACAAATGATGAACCAAGGAAGGAAAATTTCATGGCGCATGAGCACTTGAACAATCCGAGGTATGACAGCAAAGGAACCAGGCTTGTAAAGCTCACAATGTGGCAAAACGTGCAAGACAGAGGGAGCAACCAAAATGGCTCAAACCAGAACTTCCAGAGAATGTCCATGGAATGAGATAAGCAGTACATGCCCATTGCCTGTTCCTACTCAAAGTTAGGGGTAAGGATTTTTCCTCACTACCAGAACCACCCAGCACAGAAGAGCCTGAAATTGCAATTAAACTGGCTGGTGATCTTGGATATGTCCCCAAGGATGTTTTTAATGAGCCATCAACACAGGTTCAGTCTCAGGGTTTCCAAAGCTACTGCAAAAATGAGCTCCACAAGCTAGGATTAAAGCGATTCACTTGGGACCTGGAGAGCTGATGGCAACATCCGTTCAATGAGTTGATGTCTATGGTGTTTTACCGTACATTCCGTCTTGCACTTGTCAGCACTGAGTATCATCATTACTGTTGGAACAAGGATCATAATAACTATGGGGTCGTGGTGGCTTTAATGGAGTGATATTTGACTTATTTGAAAAGCAAATGGAAGTCTATTCAAAAGGATGAAGATTATTTGGTAAAAAAGAAGGAGACTCAAAAGCTCACAAAGATTTGTCAAAGGGTTAGTTAATGTATCTCTTCTTCTTTGTGAATAAAGACTGATGATGATCTACTTGATTATGTGCAGACCTGTGAGCGCCGTTGTGAATGGTGTGATGAAGCTAAAAAGTTTACCACAAAGTGGGATTACGCTGGCTCTCCCAGTTATTTAATGAATTGGTATGAAAAATGGATCGAGACATAGAGTTTTTTAATCAGATTAAAAAAAGGGTAAAAAAAATATTGATAGATTGCCAGAATTATGATCAACAGATGATGGTGATATTCCGGAAGGCCTATCATTTCAGGTATTTGATCAAGATTGGCTCAAGAGCTGTAGTAAGATGCAGACTAGTGCCCTCAAAATACTTCACATTCCAGTTATTAGGCCGAATGGTGATGCTCTGCAATAACTTAGCAATATAAATGTATAGCACTGGTACGAATTAAAATTTTTTGAATTGTTTGTGCAGGTGTAATACAATCTGATTATTATTTCTTGAAGATGCAACAGCTTGCTAAATATGTCAGAATATAGACAATATGAATTGGAATGTATCACTGTCTCCCTTAGAAATAAGACTCTATATCTCATTTTCATTGAGGAAATATTGAAGGAGTTTGATCCAGCTCAAGATGTTAATAATTGTGGACCTGTGCCAGGGTGAACAGGAGTTATCAAATTGGTCAAACACAAACTATATCATAGCAGTAAGGCTCACGCAGCTAATGATTTTTTGTTTTCTTGGACCTATTGGTGATTGGATCATGGCATTCCCATAAGGAAGGATTTTAGAATAGCAATACAATCAGGGTCAAAGATGAGCTTGAAAGTTACCTTCTGCATTTTGACCTCAACTGATTGAGGAGTGATACAGTGGATGACCTTTACAGGTTGTTGTTGGCCAATACAATGCAGTCAATCAACAACCTGAGCCTCAATGGCTGGGTTCCAATTGGGCTCCTGGAAATGTGGATGTCAGTGTCCAAAAATCAGGGTAGAATTTTGAAGGTCCCCTCACCAGTAAATAGAAAATATTAGCACAAGTTATATTGAGGCCAGTTCCAGCTGCGGAAATGGATGCACTCAGGACTTCACATTCAGGATTATTGGAGAAATTCTCCAGTGCCTTCTCCTGCGCTTGTTCTGTAATGGTTCCATCAATTCGTGCTGAAAGGATAGAGTGATGGGCAAGTGCAATACCAATTCTACAATAAAAACAGTCAGATGGATTCAATTGGTAATGGATGCATATTAGAATTAACTCACAAATCAAGGAATTGGGTCCATTGGGTATAAACCACTGATTTGGTTGGCCCACACTTTGATTTTTTGTTCTTCATTAAGCTTTTTAGGAGGTGTGCAATTTTACTACTCATCATGCATGTTTCCACACCACAATAGTTTGTGTGATTGTTGGGGAGTTATCCTGAGTCCTCCTGCCCTTGTGGTCTTCCAAATCCGCCTCCGGAATTGTGTTAAGCATGATGTGATGGTTACAACATTCTTGCAGCTTATTAATATTTCTAAAAAATTCTCCTGGTCCTTTGCTTTTAGATGATAGGAATTCTTTGTATAATGTGAAATATTCTTGCTGCATGGTTGGCTTGAGTGGGAGCGGCTCATAATGACATCTAATAGTGAGGAGGGATTCGAGATGTGTGGTTTTGGTGCGGCGCAAACTTAGAATGCCACAATGCCAAATTTAAAATATCATTGCTACCTTTGGAAAGACTACTCAGGAGGAATGGTAACCAGTTATCTTGATCTGAGATCTGGGGTTTGTTGATGAATGATATTATTCCCAAAAGGTCATGAATGCTGTTGTGAATAGGTGTGCCCATTAAGCATATTCAATGGCATGAAAGGAGGCTATTAATGGCACGGTGAGTGGCAGTGTATTGAGAGAGAATATAGCTAGAAGATGGGGGAAGGGTTAATCGATATAAAAGGTAATTTGAATCATTTAAAGATTGGACACTCACTGTGCTTCACCCAAAATTATACAAGGCCAATTGATTTTAAAAAGGAATGATGTAGAGGTATTGGTTTGCTTAAATTCTTGGGTGATAGTATTTTAAGAAGTAATGATGATATCATTGTTTAAGAATTATCCTTGGATAATGAGTGACGAGTGGGACCATGGTAGATTTTGGCATGCGGCGCTCCAGCCTGAGCATGCTTGGATATTTCTGATTGCCAGTTGGTAATTAAGCAAGGGGGGCAGATACTCATGGTGGGTGTGGAGCAATGGGGGTTTGCAAGCAACTGCTCCTTCGAGGTACCAATTAGAGCAATGGCCTGAATGGTTTTACCTAATCCCATAACATCCATGAGCAGTCCTCCAAGAGGGGTATTGGTCGAAAGGGATTCAAATGTGCTAAAGACCTTGTTTGTAATTATGTGCCTGAAATTAAAAGTTAATCCTGGGGGTGAGGTGGCCCAAAGGTTATGGGCTGATTGGCCATTGGGAATTTCTTTATCCCAGAGGAAAGCTAGTCCGGTCTTTTGCTGAGGGAGGAGGGGGGTTTGAATAATGGAATGGGGCAGGGTCATCATGGGGAGGTCCGATCCACTGGGTAATTGTATCAGTTTTTTCTTGGAAGTCAATGATGAAACAGCAGGATATGAAGCTGATGTCAAGTTTGAAGCGGGAAATGTGGGAGTAAAGAGTTGAGATTGACTATGAGTATTACATTCATATTCTTTGGGAATTTTCAGCTTGAAATCTTGTGTTCGAAAGCTTTCAATTATGAATAGAATGTTTGGATACCATGTGAAGAACATCAATGCTAGATTGGGTTTCTGAGATGAGGAGAGATCATTTGCATCAGTCATAAATACTCCTTCAACAAATAATATTTGAGTAGGATTGGATTGGCAATTTTCGAACCATGCCCCACCAGGACCACAGTGCATGAACGTTTTTGGTGCCCAAAGGAATGGTATCAACGTTTTGGAAAGGGTTCCAGGTAGAGAGCCAATAGCACACTGGTGATTGGGGAGATAAACAAATATGCTGTATTGATTGTGCCATATGATAATCCAAGAAGCTAAGTGGGAATTCTCAGGATTTAAGGCTATAGCACTCTTTATTTGAATACGAATATTAATCATCCCAGTGCAAAGTGGTTGTGAAGGGGTTGACATGATGGCTATTTTAAATTATTTGGGGACAGTTGGAAATTATATGATTGGGAAGGGTTAGCTAAATTGAATGAAGATGAATAAGCGCAGGTGGGGAACTTATATGAGAGGCAGAAATGGGCTCAAGGGGGGATGGCCTGTGGTTACGTGCATGGTCTTTATGAAGATGGGCCTCTTGGGCTCATAATTTTCATATCCGATTTAGGGCATATATCAAGGCAAGGTGGCAAAAATGTGGGTGCACCAATATGACTGCTGGATCTTCAGCAAGTTATGCAACCTTTGGTGGACCAAGGTTGACATTAGCATATCCAAAATTGGGTGGGTTGTAGCAACTTATTGTGGAGGGGCATATTAGAGGCATGCAGCCATGTTTGCTGGTGTGATAGCAAACAATGAGTGTATCTTCCCCAGGTTAATTGTCGTACAGGGACCTACTGGGAAATTTTGGTGGTTTCAAAGGGCAATCTCACTGTGGGGATGTTTGTGTGTGGGAGAGTAAGATATGTTCAGCGGCGTGCCACCAAACATGAGTTTGGTTTTTCCTGAAGTTTTTTGCTGACTGATGCCTACTGGGCTTCCATGGGGGAATGTGTAGCATAATCAAAGGGGGCGCCAGCTGTGAGCCGTGATCCACATATACATTCACCCCTATTGCGTTTGAGGCGGGTACTAATCCACCAAGATTGGCATCAGGGTATTTGCCTCACGTGTGTACAAAACTCCAGTGAAAGAGGCCACCCACCCAAGGGATTTTTTAGCTGCAATCCAGGCGCCACAACTTGCCGGGGGCACGTGAGAATGTGCATAAAATGACCCGTGGTGGCAGATCCCCACACAAACATAACCAGCCTCAGAAATCATAGGCCAGGATTATGCTTATGCAGATCAGGCTGAAGCAAATCCACCCTGATTGGCCTCAGGTTTTCATGCGCGAGTGGGTGAGCATCTGCAGTCAAGCTGATCACCCAACCAAGAAAATAGCCGGTTGGAAGACTGGCAGTAAAATGTCTTCCAGGTGTGTGAAAGTTGCCTGCATATGACCCGTCAGGGAGTGCATATGAAAGTATGTGGCTGCCCAACAATGAGCATGCGCAATGAACAAGTGGGGCCAGTCATTGTTTTCCCTGACAATGGCACCGGAGTGAATCCACCGTTTGTGTATGACCCAAATAATAAGTCATGCCATTATGACCCACTTACATTAACTTGGATTACACCTGCATCTGTGCCGTAGCTAGGTAGAGCTCTCCCACAAGCTGCATCAAGGGGATGCAGTTGAGAAATTTGACTTGATGGCTTGACATGATTTCATGTTACATTGTTGTACAGCTTTTGCTCTGCCCCGCAGCATACATTTACAAAGGTGTACTGCATACTACAATGTAGGCTGTACACAGTAGGATGGAGTAATACCACTCCTGCCTGCATGCATATTCCCAATCGGGATCCACCTTCTGATCAATGCTGAGCAGGTGGCTCATGTGCCACATGCTCAGAATTGTGCTTCACCTGATTTGCACACGCACGCTGAGCATGTCATTGTCAAAAGCACTGTGTGGAAGTTTTCAGTAAAGCCATGGTCAGAAGAAGTTTTGCAATAGTTCATCGGAAGCCTCAGTTTGGAGCACTTCACCAAAGCGTGTGATATGCTGTGCCTGGGCAAAATGCTGAGGATGTGTGCTTACAGAGATGACCTAGCAATTGCTCAGCAGGGTGCATTTGATATAGTTATATCAATAGCTCAATAACTGTGAAATTAAAATGTTCAGCCACTGAGCATTTCAATTATGACCTGAAAGCAAACCTGAGCAATGGGTTGAGCCAAGCTCATGCTGTATTCACTTGTCTTACAGCCCCCCAACCATTTGTTCAAACACTATCACCAGGCCATTTGGCCATTAATCTTGCCATGGTCACTTGTGACCAAATGCACCACGTGCCTTTCTGCATGGGGTACTTGTGCATTGCACCCACCATGCACATTCAACGAGGGCCTCATGAAAGCCCTCCTGGGTGATCAGGTGGCTATTTAAGGAAACAAGGGTGATTTGACTGAGTTTGACAATTCAATCAATTTCAATACTCATCCAGAACCCCTTTGTTCTTCTGCCTCACGCAAGCATTTCCCTTCTCAGTTGCAGCATTGGCTGCAACTGAGCTTCAATTTTGCCCACATGCCTTGAAGCTGAGACTTTTTCGGGTGCTGCAACTGCTGCGATTGTCTCAGCTTCACCATCGTATAAAAGACCATCTTCTCCCAACAAGCCCTTCACTTTCTTTCTCACCCGCTCCACTTTGTTCAAGCTCACACGCTGTTCTCCTTCTTGTGCGTATTCCCCTTGGTCTTCCTGCCTTTCCACTCCACTAAACCCACTGCCCTTCCTTTTTCCTGTTTTTTTCGCTTCTGATACTTTCAGAACCCCACTTCTATCCACCTTGTGCGTCTCCTCCATTTAAAACTTTTGTCTACATTATGTTCCAATATTAATTATTTTTTTTCTTCACGACTCTCTTCCAGACTTTTAAAAACTTCTGACTAGAGCATCTTTATTTTGTTTCTGTTTTAAATTTATATAATTCATCGTATGTCTTCATTTTCTTTCTTGATTGTTTACTTTCTATTCAGTTACTAGCCTCAATTGTTTTGTTTTTAGATGTCGTGCACTTTATGCACCAAGTGGGGTATCCCCTGCATTTGTTCCTCAACCGCAACTGATGCTTGTGATGCTTGCCAAAAAGCACGCAACAAATGTTTGTTTGTTGTCCCCCCCTTTCTGACCACGCGGCCAGAGGAGTTCCTGCCCAAGACCCCCTTTCCAGGACTCCTTTGTGGTTGACAATGATGAAACCATATCCAAGCGCAAATGGACACCGGGACCCCAAACAGGCCAATGGGAACAATTCCGGACAATGAGCCCTGTCCCCTCAACTATCAATTTGTCCACCCCCCTCCTAGGCCACCATCTGATGATCACTTCACTCCTTGACCAGAGAGAAATGATTATCCCGCTGATGAAGGATGGCGATGGCAAGAGGACAGTTGAGCTTGGGCCGATCATCACCATGTCTTGTCACTGATGGGATTCAAACGCCAAAGTAAGTTTTCTATCTCTTCCTTATCTCATTTCTCTTCACGCAATAATACTGACTTTTTTCCATTACTCATAGAAAAAAACCCATCAAATCCCCCCTGACAAGACTCTCCTGTTCCTAGTTTGCCTCCGGAGCAAACCCCGTGGCAACCCACCCCAGGCCCAAGTGGCACCCAATGGTCAGAGGAATCATTGCGTGGTAAGCAGCCAAAGTTTCATTTCATTTTCAATTTCACTTTTGAGTCAAGTTAACTGACTCTTCCTCCTTTTTTAGAACCCTCCTGAACCAAAGAGCCACCTATTACAGCCCCTAGTCCATCCTCTGAACCACCTGAGGACGTGCCGACTTGTGAGTCAGAACCTGAGGTGGCTCCAACGCAATCCACGGAGGAACCTTTTGGTAAGTCACCACTTCTCTTTCTTCACTACTATCAACTTTTACTCACCTTTTCTTCGACCATCTCCAGCTTGTCCTGCCACTCCCCGCTTGTTAATTATCATCAACGATATGCCCATTGCATCCCCCCTCCCCCTCTCCCTTCTTCTTCCCGGAATCCGCCACCTTCCCCTCCTGTTCTCCCCATTCCCTCCCCAGAGATCCCACCCAGTGCCCCCAAGAACCCCAACGCCTCCTCCCCCCGGTGCAAAGCCCCTCTCATTCCCACCATGATGTGCGCCAGGAATTTACTGACCTACAACCAACTTTGATGATTCCTTGAGCCATTGTCCACAAATCAATCAACCAAATCTTGTTGAAGCATTGCCGCTTGCTCCACATGAATCCTTTTGTTGATGCAACTCATTGAAATGAGATGCACCAGGAATTCTGGGAGGAACTAAACTCCCTCCTTGGCCAGGAGCTGGAGGCTTATCCAAAGGAGGACATCACTGGGATAGTCTCCAAATTCTTAGAAAAATAAAAATTTAAAAAAAATAATCTCATTATTTCCTCTTTTGATCTTTTGTTATACTTCCTTTCAAAAAAATTATTTGTATTCAATGACTGTTACTTTCCATTTATATTACATTCTTTGCTCACATGAAACTATATTTTCCTCAATGGTTCAAATATCCTATTGTCTGAGAATAATTTTTGTAAGTGCCCGACCAAAAGTTTGAGTGAGTATTTGTTTGTGTGAACGTCTTTTGCTAAAAATGCGCCAATAGTCACTGTTACCGTCTCCTATATTTTCTTCTTCCATGGTTCAGAGCCACATCAAATCTTAACTGTAAAAAAGTGGGAGGTTCCCCCATGTGAGCAATCCACTCCAGATTCATGAGACATTGCCTTTCCTATGGTCACATGCTACTAATATTATTCATATATTGAATTGTTTAAATTGCAGGGAACCTTCACAAGCGTAAGGATTGGCGTGTGAATTGTTGGAAGCCTTCACAGGCATAAGGAACTTTTAGCATTTTTGGGAACCTTCACAAGCGTAAGTATCGGCGTGTGAATTGTTGAGAGCCTGCACAGGCGTAAGAAATTTTCAGCATTGTCCGGAACCTTCAAAAGCGTAAGGATTAGCGCGTGAATTGTTGGAACCTGCACAAGCGTAAGGATTCACGTGTGAATTTTTGGAAGCCTGCCCTGGCGTAAGGAATTTCTTGAATTGTTGGGAACCTACACAAGCGTCAGGATTTGCATGTCAACTATTAGATGCCTGCACCGGCATAAGAAAACTGTTAAATTGTTGGGAACCTGCACAATGTAAGGAATTCCGTGGGAGCCATTGGGAGCCTGCACCGCCATAGCGAGTTTTTTGAATTTTCAGGAGCTTGTACATGCTCAATGATTTTCATGTGAAGCGTTGGCAGCCTGCCCTGGCGTAAGCAATTGTTTGAAGTATTGGAAACCTGCACAAGCATAAGGATTCGCATGTGAAGCATCAGGGTCCTGGACAAGAGCAACAAGCTAGGACATATGTATGATGGCATGCCACCGTACATAATCCACTTCACCCCTTTTTCATGTGAGACACCCTATCTCCCGCACTCCAAACCATCCAATCCTGGTGTATATTGTCCTCTGCCTTACCTCACCATTATTTACCCATCACGCTGCAATTCCAACACACATGCAAATCTCCTCATTCTTTGAATTGGCATGAGATTGTATGACCATCCCTTATTTGATAGCCCGCTCCCTCACCAATCTCATAATAGCCGTGGCTTTTTTGGCACATTGGTTTTGCCAACCTCCTTGAGCATTGCGCCGACATACCCACTAGTGTTGTGCTTTCGTTGTCCTGTGCTGGATCCATAGAATGAACAAATGTACTACTGACCCACACTACCTGAATGAGGCCATGAAATTTGGATGGATCAATCCAAAAATGCTCATTGGGGAAAATCAATTTTCCCCTGTGCACCACTTTGACGCATCTCTTTGAATTTGGCCGGTCCGCTTATCAGCTTGAAACCACCATCCTGAGGCATACAACGATGCATCCTTATCAAGATTAGGTGAGTTTTTGAATCCATTCATGGTGAAAGTAAGTGTGTAAGCAAACTCACGTGCACCCTGATTTGCGGGAATATTGCCTTCATACTTGACTTGATCAAGAGACGGAACCCCCAATGAGTTGTAGCAATTTTGAATCTTCTGAATTAAATTATCCCCAACATATTGTAAGGATTGACCTAGAATGCAACCCACTGAGCTAAGATTGGCACCTCGGTTCTGCGATTCATCTTTTGCGTTTTCAATTTTCACAACACTTCCATAGAGACCAAATTGTTCATTCTTTGTGCTGCATTTGCCCTACCAAATCGAGAACATAAATTCCTCCAGTAATGCTCCATTTGTTGCAATCAGGTCGGTGAATCTCTTTTTGCAAAATAAGAATTGTGATAATTCATCCCATTGATTGACCTCGACTTCACTTATTGTTGTGAATGGTTGGAATTCAACAAGGGAAATGAGTAATCCGGTTGAAGGGAAAATTTCCACATGGCCAAAGTGAATGCGTTTGATCTGATTGACATCCAAAACACTCTGAATTTCACTTGGGGTCATATTTGCTGATACTGGCATTGATATTTTGCTGTTGTTCAAGAGGAGGAAAACAACCTATTCTTTTGGGTTGTTTTGCACTCATTTGTCTTTCAGGATCTCCCACTATTCCCGAGTGGTTGAGGGATCACTTTGTGTTGAAGCCGACAAGATCTCAGATACTGCTTACTGCCATTTGAAGCTAAGGAGGTTTGAGTCCAGAATAGTGCCCAATGCCCAAGGAGCTTTATTTGGCACAAATCCTTTGACTTCCCTGTTGGAGCCCACATGACATTGGCACAAGCTGAACTGACTAAAGCCAATGTTCTTCCATGGGGCCCAATGAGGGTGCCACACAAATGTGGAAGCATATTTATATATCTATATATATACGCTGAGAATAAGCAAGCAACTCACACTTTCCTTCCTCACCCCAACGCTTTCCCGTGAGTTCCCTATTACTCTCTTTTCCTTTTTTTGTGAATGGCATGCTTGCAGTGGAAAATGAAATGAAACCAAATGATTACTGATTTATTAATATCACCTAAATTTGATTGTGGTCAATGAATCTTTGTTGATTGCGGCTAAAAAGAAAGATCACAACTGACCTTCGCAAATTCACAATCTCAAATACCTGAACCTGAAAATTGTAGTGGATAGTGCATTATTCAATTTGACATATTGATGTTCCCATTCAATGAGGTTCAAATCCAACCGTGTGGAATATCTCAAGCACTCGCAAATGCAATATGCACCCTGCTGCAGATCCCTAATTATCCTATTCCTCTTGAAAGAAACAGGGCCATTTTTGCCTATTATGGGCTGGCGGGAAGTGATAAAACCCACTTCCCACAATGCCCCTGCATGTGCTAATCACAGGCAAAGCTGCCTGACTCAGTTTGCATCTTGTTGGAGTATTTTCAATGGTGTACGGAGGCATGCCTCCATACAAATGCAGTTATTATTGGTATTCATACTGTGGCATCTGGGCAGTAGTAGGATAAGTATTGACTATTAATAAATTCATAAATGACTTTGCAAAATTAAATTAAAATCTATCTGGCACAAAGCCAATCTAAAACAGGTCAATCCTGGTTGTAAGTTTAGCAGACCTGGGTACAGTCAATGTGACCTCATCACTTGAACCAAGACCGTGCTTTGCCACCCAGGCATCACCATGATCTAATAGCAAGCATTGTGCAAATTTAAATATAAGTGGTAAAGTGGGGTTAAAAGACTCTGATGAGAAGAAGCTTTTATTCAGTAAAATACATATATACTTATTAGTATGTAGCCACACTGGCTCCACTAGACTTTTACCCTCTGAAAGTTTTTCGGAAATGTCAATTAGTGATAAAGCCCCTTTAACTGAGCTTGTTCTCCAGTCATCTGAGCATACCATCAAACCACAAATCCCCGCTGCACAGAATGCCACTAATATACCATAGCAAATTTGATTTATTCCAAGATTCTTGTGACAAGTCAAAAGATCTTTGATGGCCTCATTTTTTTTGGAGCTTGTGAGTTTGCCTTTGATGCAAGTAACTTTGACCTTTGTATGTGCATGTACCATGTTGTAGGCAATCATCAAATGGATAACTGTATCCATTAGATCCTCCAGGCTCTTGTGCGGCTTTGTGGATATCTCATTGTCAGCCCCGCCACCTTCAATGCTGAGTTGGGTTGCACGTTGCTTTGATTTACTCAAGCAGGAGGCAAGGTATTCAACTGTTCCCCGTTCAAGTCCAAGAGGATTGGTTGAATTTGATGTTGGTGCAACATATGGCTTGGGTGCAATCACTTTGTATGAGACTAAACTAATTGATTCAAACATAACATTTTCCCAAAAATTTTTAACTGGATTGGTGGGGTAAAGAAGGCTCTGAACCATTTTGAAGAAGGAGTGTTCAGATTTTGGGAGATTCTCTGGAGGTTTAGCTGATTCCTTCATCAATTTGAGATTCCAAATGCTGTTATCAAAAAAAACTTCTGTTTTTGTTGGCTCAAAAAAATCTAAACCTGTATATTGCAATTTATATCACCAGTCAACAGCCAATAATCATGTATCATGCACAAAGATAAAACTCACCTGCCATCTCAAGGTCCTCCAGCCAGGCCGACATTTTGAGCTCTTGGTTACTGATCACCTTAATACCAACGGGCAGGAGTTTATGAGCATCCTTTGTTGGTAAATTGTCCCATCAATTTCTTTAAATACTATTGATATTATCAAGCCCCCTTTTCCATGATTGTTGAGTAATATTGGAATGATAATTCAAAATTTCTCCAAACTCTTCAATGTGGGATAAAAATATTCCTTGAAAATTAGCAGAGGATGACACTTTGGGCTCAGGGTCAGGAATTATATCAGTCATATCTTGTCCCATTGTATCATGTTTAATTGTCTCTCTTTCTTGAAAGGCTTGAATATTTCGAGGAGAGGTGGGAGGGGTTTCATCATGGATTGTTTCATTGAGTATTGGGGGGCTTTCAGTAAGTGGAGCTTCATCATGGATTGTTTCATTGAGTATGGGGGGGGGGTTCAGTATGCGGAGGTTAATTATCAATATGGTCCACTTCAACATTGATTATTTCATCACCTTGAACCTGATAATTCTTTGCGGCTTCAAAGGTACAGCGTTTTTTGTTTTTTTTTTGGTTGCATGTATATTTGGTCTTTTTACTAATCCTTTGCCCGGAAATCCAATTACGACTTGAGATCCTTCAGGTAGAGATTCTCCCACCTCCACACCTGCCCATATATTGTAAGCAGCTATTTTTATTAATTTTGTTTTGAATTATTGATGGACTTACAGTTGAAATCCATTTTGAGGAGTCTCATGGCTTCAGTAATATTTTGACGCACATAATCAGGAATTTTACTATGATTTTGAATTTTTTCGAGCCTTGGGATTGTTTGAGCAATGTTGGAGACAAATTGTTCCTTGGATATAATTTCCACCTCCCCACTGAAAATTACATCATCTTGCTCATCATCTTCTGTTGGTGCACAAGGTTCAACAGTCTTTTCCTTCTCATAGATTTTGAAATTGGGTTTCTGAGAGCTTGGAGGCTGAGCTGAAATAAAGGCTATGACACAATATCAGGTTTTGAGAGATTAGAAATATTCAACATGGATGCATACTCACATTCTGGAAGAACTTGTGGATCTTGATTATCTTCATTTGACTGGCTCTCTACTTCAATGCCTAATTCAAGACTAATGGCCATATCAGAGATTTCACTTCCACTCTCTGGGGCTGAGGTTGGTTGTTCATTGAATTCAGTTGAGTTTCCCAGGGTTTGGGCCATAGCAGAGGTAGTTTATTAAGCAAATAGATGGTGACGACTTGATTGATAACTTGTTTGAAAATTGTTGAATAAAAAGATCCAAATTGAAGAAAAAAGGTGGAAGTCAAATAAGCTTAAAATAATTGATTCTTTTTGAGGTAATATTGGAGAATTTTGGCGAGTTTGGAAGAAGTTAAATATTGATTTGAAGCAGTTTAAGAGTTATTGAATATTCTAGAAAAAATACCTTTTAGAACCACAAGCTGACCTAAATAAACCTTTGCATAAACAGACTTGCAACCTTCTATTGAAATTGTATTTCATTTGCAAAATATAAGCTGTCAGGAAATTGAAGGAGGCAATGTGTTGCAAATTATTCCATCTCATTCAAATTGAATCACTTCCCTGTGAGACATTGAATAAAGTTGACTAGTGAGAAACCTACTAAAGCCACCTTTTGAGCTATTCAACGCTCATGAGGTAAGGACTAAGCAAAGTGTTCCATTTGAATGATATGAAATAAAATGGTTTTGTCAGGGAAACAGGAGACACAATTCTTGTCTTAAATAGTCCACTTATTAGGTTGTATTTTGTGAGTCTCATGATTTAAACCCTAATCACAACATTGTGAATATACTGACCAATTTCCCCTTAGATCCTGCTGGCAGAGAAGGCCACTCAGCATATTTCAGCAATTGTGTTCATTGCGTATGCCAACAAGCCACTGTACACTATGGATGTAATATGGAAGTGTTGTCAGAGGCATGTTGGGAGGGCACTACATGAGTTTAAGGATGGTAAGCATTGTCGGGAGGGCACTCCACAAGCATAAGGATGGTAAGGTGCGTAGGAGGCATGTTGGGAGGGCAATACACAAGCGTAAGGATGGTAAGCTGTGTCAGAGGCATGTCAGGAGGGCACTACAGAAGCGTAAGGATCATAAGTGGTGTCGGAGGCATGTTGGGAGGGCACTACGCAAGCATAAGGATGGTAAGGGCGGGGGTGTGAAAGCGTAAGGAGTGGTGAGGACAGAGATGGGGGGGCAGTGTTGGAGTCTCAACTGGAGGGCGGTTCAGGTGCGTAAGCATGCTAAGCGTCAGGGAGGCGGAAGCCAATGAGGTGAAATTACCCAAACGTTGCAAATAGGTTTAAAATGGTTTTGAGATTTGAGTGACATTCTCATGTGACACATATGACAATTGACGTTGTCGTGACACTGACGTGATGTGACCCACTAAATCCAGTGACTATAAAGTGACACTAATGCGACGGAAGCAAGATTTTATACTGACCGCGGTGCAACGTGAAGTCAATTGCCAACCATTGATGCGAGATTTGCCCTGGTGTTATACAGCTTTACAACTTCATTTGAGAAAAATGGGCAAAACTGGCAATTAAGTCCCAAATGGCCATATTAAGCCATTTGGGAATATTTCCCATCTCATATGGGAAATGGCTGAATGCAGCAAAATGCTCAAAAATGCACAAATCTGTATTGAAAGCTTAACAAGCCAAATAAAGGCTTTTGGGCTGTATTTTCCTTGTTTACTGGAAAATAAAAAACATTTCCCAAAAGCGGAAAAAGGCAAGGAAATTCCTAATTATGGTGAAGGGGCCAAGTTGGGCCAAGATAGTGAAATGATCATAAATGGCTAATTTGGCCAATGATTATGTATATGTCCAAATTGCCATAAATTGGATATGGTATGGATATTCCATATTGAGGTCCAAGAGGGTTAATTTCCATGGTTGTGACATGACCATTATTCAAAAGTGATAATTCTCTTAAACTATTGGATTCAATGTTAAATTATAACTAGGGACATGCCCTATGGTATCTTAACATAAATTGAATATTTTGAACTAAAAATTTCAAAATGGTATTTTGGTGTAACTTCAAGAATTTGTGAAAGAAATTTAAATTCACCTTAGTTGAACTCAACTCAAAATAAATTCAAACTAAATTAAACTCCCCTTACAAAAAGGATTTTAAACCTGAAGCATGGTTATAAGCTTCAATGAAAGCCTTGTATTTACCATAAAGGTGGTAAATATTGCAAGAACTTTTTTCACACTAACACCAGGGAGTTTTTTGGGTGACTGTCTAGCCAATTATACCCTATTACAAATAAAACCCTTAAAATTTCTTATTCGCTCTTGAGGTTTGGAATATAGCTTCTATCATATTCCTGAAATATAATGATGTGATGACAAAGAGATTATTTTGAAGCTCCATGATGGTGAGTTTGACACTAAGACAAATGAGGTTAGATATAGAAATAGGAAAATTTTTTAATCTAAAAAATGGTAAAATGAAAATATAAAAGATTTTGAAAGTCTTTGATGAGTGTTAGAGCTTAAAGTATTTATACCTGTAGTTTCTGGAATTATGTTCCAATTTTCTGAAATGAGAAAATTTAGCATGTATATATTTTTAGGTGCATAATGGTGTGTCATAAAAACATGAACATAAAACAATAATTATTAATTATATAGAAGAGAACAAATGAGATCACTATCACTGAGAAATCTCTAGCCAAAAACCTTAAACACTATTTGCATGCAGATTTCTTAAGATCAAATATAAAAAGTATTGGATTTAAGAATAATTTGACATCCTAGGAGGAAATTATAGCCTCCAGAATACTTGAGATAAATCAAACATTATTTTTGGTTGATGGAATTCGGTTTTACATATCAACTACAAGCCAAACTGTCAAATGGCTTTGATTATTTTCAGGGAATCTTTATCAAATGAGCTGTTTCAATTCATAATTGACCTATCAGCCTTTCATGATAGCAATAAAGTAAAGTAATTAATAAATAATTCTGTATTTTACAATTATTTGGACTCCCCAACCCCAAGCATTTTGGCCATTCTACAGGGCATTCCATATTACATCCACCCGACAGAGGTGCCGCATGGGATGAGGTTTTTTTATATATCCCCAGACAAAAAGCCTCTCAAACCTTGGGGGATGTCTTGGGCGCCAAAATGGCTATTTTGGACAGTTTTGCATTTTTTACTCAATTGCCCATAGTAGACCCCCAAGGAAGACATCCCATTCTTGTAGACAAAGTATTTTATGGAAGAATTAGAAGAAGCTTCTGAATTTTAAAGCTGTTTGGATCCCCAAGAAATACTATTGGGTAAAAGTTTGCCAATTTCATAGCATTTTCACCTAGTTCTTCATGATAAAACACCCAAAGTAAGGTTGCCCACAGGTCCTGGGGTCTCTTTGTAGTATCCGGAGCAAACAAGACCCCAAAAACGTGCTATATTTGATAGTTTTTGGGTGGTTTCTCCTCAATTCATAAGACCTGTCTACAAAACTCTTGATAATATTACTATCAATCAAGAGTACTGTGACTTTTTGTATGAAATAGGATGAGATGAACTTATTATATCCCCAAATAGATGAGTAATTATTTATTTATTTATTTTACTTGCTATAAACAACTAGTGAGTATAAAAGCAACCAGTAATTGTCTACTAGAACCAATTACAAGAAGTATCAATAATGAAACCTCTTTTTAAGAGAATATCAAATTATTTTAATTTATGATGAGTTTTTGAAGTAATGATTATAGAGGCTTTTAATGAAGAACGCTACCAACTAGAGACCAAATTCAAGAATTAAAAAAATACTCACTAATACTCCAAAAATACCTTGCAAAGAATTGGAAGAGTGATTTTGATGGATTATTTGTGGATTTAAAGGATCAAAATAGATTTATAACAGTTAAAACCATTGAAAATAGTATATTTATTTGATTTGATGTCTTTATGATTTATTCTGAAATATCTCAAAAACTTAAGAAAAGATGAACTAATACTAACTTGTTGGTACCAATGATAAGATTGGACAAAAAAGCAAGAGAAGGCCTCTTTTAAGTGAACAAAAGCTCACAGAGGCATTCCATAGAGCACACTGAAAAAATTAGTGAGTGAGAAGCCATTAAACATAATTATTTTATTGATTCAATCACTTTTAGTCACATAAATTTATCGTAATTAGTTATTTAAGTCATTTTTCCTGACTACTAACCCAATTATGGTTCAGAAATGAAGGGATTACAACTGTAAAAATTGTTTCACATGGAAAGATTCTTTTTGTCAAAGGTATTGTGGGAAAGCCTCTTGTGTGGAATTAAAATGAGGCAGTACCTGAAGGGGTAAATCACAGGTAAATAGTTTTGAGCTGCTAATGACTTGTTTAACCAAGGGTGGTAAGGGTGTATTTCCCACCCCCCCTAAAATACTGAAAAATCTTCCTTTCAGGTATCAAACCAAAATTGAAATTAGTAAGTGGCCTTAGAGCTTCAGAAGACTCAGATCAGACCTATTCAATATATATTAAGAAAAATAATTGCCTTTATTTGGTTAATTTTGAGATTTCAGTTAAATACTTGTCTGTATAATTCTTATTTATAGTTAAATTTGGTTGAGTGGTTTTTTTTGGTGATGAGATTTTGGTAAAATGGGTTATTTAAAACTTTGTGGAAAATGTGAAGAGTTTTGATAAGGTTAAGTTTTTTAAGATCAAGTAATAATAGAGTAAGTTATCTTTCTTTAAGGCTTAGGTATGTTTTTTAATACTCTATAAAAACATAATGAAATATTATTTGTCAGATTTAAAAAAGCTAAGATTCTTTGATATTGAATTTTCAAAGGGGTAATTAAATATTGAATATTTATAAAGTAGGTGATTTTTTACTGGATGAAATATTTTAATACAGTAGTAAACCTCATCTTGGGTACTTGATAATCCCATTTTTAGTGCTAAAATCCCACTGAGCTTTGCTAATGTGAAATATTCATCACTATAGTTCCACTGAGCTTAGCTAATGGGAAAGTAAAATTACTAGAATATACTGGAATAAATTCCAGGTGAGCGGTGCATTACTCATATGGCTAAAAATGTGCCTTGATGAACTCTATAATTTGGGGAGAGAGAGCCCCTCTCTTGTTACCTTTTGGGAACCCAGGGGCCCATCCATGAGAGCTGTTTTTCCACCTCAATTCCTTTTGATTATATCATGTGACTTTGTTTTTGGTGAGGAAATTTCTTTCATGTGTCCATTTATTTAAGTTTTAGTGGTAATTTTTCATCTTCATAGCATCAATTTGTCACATGAACTTGTTCTGGTGAGCTGGATAACACATCATCTTCCTAAAGTTTCCTTGAATACATGAGATGATTTCATTTTTTTATGGGGATTTTTCTTTTGCAAAACCTTTATTCTTTCACATCATATGCTTTTGGTGGGGGAAGTATCAAATTATGACATTTTATTTCCTTTTCATATTTCTATTTTAGGCTTGGTAGAAGTTTCTGTATAATTTTTGCAAGTGTCATGCCTGTGTTTCTTATTTTTGAGCTTTAAGGTGAGGTCAGCTGATTATTGCTTGCACTGATTAATTTACTATTGTGAATGAGATGATACGATTTCTTATTTTGACACATTCTGTTCATGATAATTTGTTATAGATTTAAATCCTTATAAGGGTGTGTACTGCATGCAGCCTGTTGTAACTAGTATTGATTTGCATGAGGTGATGAGTGGTATAAAGTATTTTGAGGCTGTTTTAGGTTTTCAAATGACATCAATTTGAGTATAAAGGGATAGTTCCTGTTTCTTAATTCAAGGTTGAGGTGTAATTTATGCCGGTTTCATTTGTTTACATGATCCTTGTGGTTATAGGTGGGGTGTGTAATTTACAGGGTGGTACCTTTTTTATTGTAATTAGTTTGCTATAGGTAGTTTCATTTTTACATATGCATAATGAACGTTAAGAATTTATTCTAACAAATACACTGTCCTTGGGTGACTGTGCAATGTAATTATTAATTAAATGCAACTTCTTCATGTAAAGTTGAAATTTTGGTGTAAAAATGAGTCTGGTGAAAAAAATTCTACGGAATACCACATTATCAATTCTATTGGAAATTTAATAACAGGTTGAATTTTTTGGTGAATTTTTGAATACTAATTATTTCACATGACATCAGCAAAAATGGACTGTTTGTCAGCCCGTGACCCTAAACAGAGCAACAGAATGACATCCAACATACCATAAGTAATGGTGGGAGGGATATTGGAAATGCACAGCCAATACAGGTATAATATAAAGAGGGAAGTTCCCCAAATATAAATATACCAACCTTAGCCAAAGAAGAGAATAAATGTCAAAGATATACCCTGTAAAAGATAAGACCAAATAAGAATAACCCTTATTTTCACCTCCCATCTAGATTATGCATATTTGATGGAAAACTCACCAAAATGGAATTTTGCTTAAATCTCCCAAAGAGGGATATTCAATGGTCCATCCTGTCACAGGGGCTTTTATGGAAGCAATAGTGGCCTGGCACTCAGGAATGAAGAACTCCCTTTGAGGGCTCCAAAAGATATAAGAAATAATAAAGATCTAATTTCTTTAAAGAAGAAGAAGGGAAAAGACAATCATGCCAAAGATAATGAAAGAAGCCAAAGGCCAAGAATGCAACCAAGTGAATCCTCAACTCACTGATTTAACCTTCCAGAAAGGGAATGGAATTAGTAAAGGATATGACCACCAATATCCACTGACAGGCAAGGAAGAAAAAGAGAAAGGGTGCTGAATGACTCACTTAAGATTATCAGTATTAACTTGAATAAAGTAAAAGAAAATAAAGATAAAGATAAATGCAATATATTAATATACTGGGGAAAAAGTCCCCAGGTGCTGAAAGGTGGCCAGTATATGTGAAAAGTTGAAAGACTGATCATGGAAGGTGAATCACCGGCTGTATTGTCTGGATTGGGTCAATATAGATCTGGCCATCTTGAAATTTGAACTGTGTGACTGAATTCACACAGTGGAATATGAATTGGCCCAATTGGGCCAAGTACATACAAGTTGATTGATTGAGGCCTGTATGGACCAATTGAGTTGTCCAAGGGGTATTGAAAGACTTGATGCCTTGAAAACTGATTGAAAGAATTGATAACCTCTGAGAATGGTCCTTGGAATAATCCAAAATGAAAATTGCCAACCCAACTCCTGCAGGGCCAGGTGTTTGGGATCGTTGAATGGTCTTCTGATTGCCAGACTGATGAGTTAAGAAATCCTCCTTCAAAATGGGTGTTGGATTTTGAGACCTTGATTTGGAGAGATGGAATAGAATCCTGAAAACGTCACCATTGAATTGCTGAGAAAAAATGGTGCATAATGGTATATAATACAATATATGCACCACTCCTGCAACCTTGAGTACAGCGTGCATGGAGGAGTGAAAGAATTCCCCTTAAGGTGAGGGAAAAGCTTGAGCTGAGCTGATTTGGTGGCCTCTGGTGGTTACCAGAGGCCATGGGCAGAAAAATGGTCCATGGTGGTTATTGGCCAAAATGGGTCCTGAGGGTCTTATGGCCATTTTGGGGTTTGATGGAATTTGGGCCCAATTGTGGTTTGGGACCCACCTGGCCTTGGGGGCTAATGGGCTGCCCCCTTTGGCCCCTTTGGAATAATTGTATTAGGCCAAAAGGGGCCTAAATGGCCCACGGACCGCAATTAAGGCCCACGGACCGTAGAAGCCATAGGGGGCCTAAATGGCCCAAAAAGGCCATTTAGGCCCTAGACCCCCCAATGAAAAGGGGAGGCCCAGGAAAGATGATGAGGGCTAGGGGGGCCAGAAACCCCTAGGAGACAGAGAGAACCCCCAAGCCCAAAACAAAGATAGAGGCCTGGGGGTTGATGGTAAGGAAATTGGCCAGGGAGGTCAATGATTGCAGGATATGGCCTGGGGCCATAAAAGGCCAGGGAATAGTTATATGGCCAAAATGCCATAGAGCACCAGAAGGGGCCAAATTGGCCATAAAGATATGGTGTGGTTAATTGGCCCCAACTTTGTCCCAGGTTGGAATTGCCACAACACCAATGGAGGAGGGTCATTCTTTGTGGTTGTGACAATACCCCCCTACCTTGAATGGTGAGCTCCTGAGAACCAAGATAAGGTAGAAGCGTTTTGAGGCTGTTGAGACGGGTTGGACATAGGGATTCCAGAGGTATTTGAATCTTGAAAAGAAAAACTTAGAACTGATAAAAGTGTTGGCATATGGATTGAGGTGGACTTGGTCTTCTCTTGACATCTGGCTTTGAAAATGTTGAAGACACAATTTTGGCATTAAGAGTAATAAGAAAAGAAATTAAAGGAACTATAAAGAATAAAAAAGTAAAATAAACAAATATGAAGAACGAAAAAGAAAATAAAAAGAAAAATGAATTTTGAGGGGGAGTCCAATCTTCATCACGGATTTTGACAATTGATTTTGAAAGTAGCCAAAGGACCTGGATATAGAGAATTTGATGCCAGGTGCTCACAGAGTGGCCAAGGCAATGTTTCGAAAGATTGTAGACCTCTCAGAGAAGTGCACACCAGGAGAGGAACTTAATTTTGGTAGTTACCACTCCGGCCAGTGCATTAAATAACAAATGTTTTGATAGAAGAATGTGTTGAAGGGATAATATCTTGGGAAGGAAAATAAGAAAGGGATGGTCCATTTTCCCAAGTGTAAATGGCCATAAATTGGAATTGATGTTGGAAGCCAGTCCAAAAGATCTGTGTCCAGATTGCAAAGTTCTCAAAGAGTGACCAAGGTGATTCTTACAACAGAAAAGAGTAGAATACCCCGAAAGGTGCATACCAGGAGTGGGACTTACTTTTGGTAACTCCTCTCCCCACCAAGCACCATAAAAATTCAAGCTTTTGAATAATTGGGTCCTGGCTTGTCAGGATACAAAAAAATGAAAATCTTTGACAAGTTCAGGACAATTCTTAAGGTTTTTAGCTGGTTCCCATGTGGATCTTTCTGAGTCTTGACTGAAACCTTTCCATTCCACCAGATACAATAGCTTTCTTCTATTGAGCTTTGAATCCAGTATTTGAGAGACTTCCCATTCCTCTTCTTCTTCAATGATGCTTGGAGGATGAGCCCCTTGACGCCAATTTGGGATTGTTGATGTCTTGACTGGTTCCAAGAGTGAAATATGGAAGACTGGATGGATGGATTTCCATTGAGATGGAAGCATGAGTACTGACTTTTTTCAAGATTGGAAAAGGACCCAACCATCTTTCATACAGTTTTTTGTGGGTCTGGTTGATTTGACATTCTTGGAAGATAGCCATACCATGTCACCAGGATTGAAAACAGGTGGACTTGCTCAACTTTTATCTGCATACCTCTTAAACTGGTTTATGGCAACTTCAAGTTCTCTCTTGACATCTTGCTTTACTGATTGGATTTTTGTTGATAACTTTCCAGAAGGAGTATCTTGAGTGATTTGAACTGAGTCAAATTGTGGATCTCTTCCATAAACAGTGAAAAACGGAGATTGCTTGGTTGAAGAGTGATCAGAATTATTGTAGGCAAATTTAGCCAGAGGGAGGCAGGTGTTCCAATCATCTTGATGATAACTGACATAAATCCAAATATACTGTTCTAGTATCTGATTTACCCACTCTTTCTGTCCATCAGTGTCTGGAGGGTAAGCAGTTGACAGATCTCTTGAAATCTTGAGCTGCTGACAAAGAGTGGTCCAAAAGGAAGAACCCAAAAGGGGACCTCTATCACTGACAATGCTTGAAGGAAGGCCATGCTTTGAAAAGATATTCTTGATGAATAAATGGGCCAAATTTAGTGAAGTGATTGAAGACATTGTTGGAATGATAACTGCCATTTTTGAGAATCTGTCCACTATCACAAGGATTGAGTCAAATGAATTGGACAGTGGCAGTTGAGTGAGGAAATCCATTGAAAGACAAATCCAAGGACCATTTGGAATTGGAAGAGGTCTGAGGAGTACAAACTTCTTATGATGGATATTCTTTTTTCTTGAACACTGTTGACAGGATGAGACATAATCCTTGATGAATTGGGTCATGCTGGACCAGTGGAAATCCCGCTTGACAAGTTTGGGAGTCTTCTCTTAGCCAGGGTGTCCAGCTAGAGGAGAGTCAGGACGCTTTTGAAGAATGCTGAGCTGAATTGTGTGGCTATTTGGGACCACCACCCAATCTTTGAAGAGAAGAAGTTGGGAAGAGGAATAAAGAGAATAATCCTGAATGGATTTACCCTTGCCCAATTCTTGAAGGATAATTCTGTCCTGAGAATCTTGCCATAAAGCCTTCTGAATTGAATCAATCAAATTTGAAAAATATTCCACCTTGACTGCAAAATATCTTGAAGGTTGGACTTCAGCCTCCTTGATGAGCTTTTGAAAGTTCATTGGATTCTTGCTGATGAAATCCTCCCCCTGCTCCGGATAAACATTGTCCCAACGTGATAAGGCATCTGGAAGAGTAGCTAGGCGGCCAGGGCGGTAAGTGATTGAGAAATTGAATTGGGAGGAATCCAGCCCAGTGGGCTTGACAGCAAGTGAGTACTTTTGAGGAAATGAAGTATTGGAGAGAAGAATGATTGGTGAGAACTTCAAAAGGAGAGGACAGAGAAAGAAGAAACGCCCTCCAGTGCTTGAGAGCCCAGAGTATGCCAATGAGTTCCTTGTCATTAATCTCATAGTTGAGCTCTACTGGGATGACCTTGTGGCTGTCGAATGCAATGGGCTGTTTTCCTGACTCAGTACGGCACCCAAAGCATAATTGGATGCATCGGTCTCTACAATGGTGGGTAGAGAAGGATTGGAGCAGTGGTGAAAGCCTCTTTGAGTTGGTGAAACTGACTGAGAGCTTCCTCCTTGAGGGGGAAACAGGAGTCTTTCTTGAGGAAATTGGTGAGTGAACCGATCCTCTTTGAATAATTCTTGATGAAACGATGGTAGAAGTTGGCAAAGCCAAGAAATCATTGAAGAGCCTTGAGGTTTCTTTGAGCTGGCCAATTGAGAATCTGCTGGACTTTTGCTTGTTTCATCTTGAGGCCTTCAGAAGAAACAACATAACCAAGGTATTCTACACTAGACACATGAAAAAGGCACTTTGAAGCCTCAGCAAAAAGGGTATTGGCTCTGAGTCTTGAAAGAACAGTGGAAACATGGGTGAAATGTTCTTCCTCAGATTTGGGAAAAACCATAATGTCATCCAAATAAACCACAACATAAACATCAAGAAGATCTTGGAAAATATCATTGACAAGATTCTGAAAAGCGGCAGGAGCATTGGTGAGCCCAAATGGCATAACCAAGTACTCAAAACTGCCATATTTAGTTCTGAAGCATGTCAAATGTTCCTCACCCTCCTTGATTTGGAGAAGGTTATATGCACCATGCAAATCAAGCTTGGAGAAGATAGAAGAACCATTGAAAAAAAAGAGAAGCTGATTCATAGGAAGAACAAGATACTCATTCTTCCTAGTAACAGCATTGAGGTTGCAGTAATCAACACACAAATGGAGGCCACCATCTTTCTTTTTGACAAAGAGGACAGGTGCTCCTGTTGAAGAGGAGCTTGGCCAGATGAAAAATTTCTCTACATTCTCTGAAATGTAGGCCCCGAGTCTATCTATCTGAATCTTGTTTGGATAAAGCGTAGATCACCCTAACTGGAGGTAGAGACCCCTCCTGCTCAATATGATGATCACAGGCATGGTGAGGAGGATTTTTCTTGGCTTTCACCTTGGAGAATACATCCAAATATTGGTGATAAGTAGAAGGAACAACCTTCATCACGGTTTCTATTTCTTCTGGCTCTTCCTCTTCATCCCACAACTGCTCCAGGGAGTCATGATAAGATGCAGGAGGAAGGTCCATATTACCAAAGAAGAGATGAAGTGAAGATACAGAATTATCTTCTCCAACATCTTGAATCTCTTTGAATACTTCATCTCCAGATAATGGTAATGGCTGAGAGGAATGTATGGAAGGAATATGGACAGAAGATGGGAATGATGGTGTTCTAGAATCACCAACCAGAGCTGCACATGATCTGGCAGAAGAAAAGTCATTATGGAAAGCTTTAAAAGGATCAGAATAGTCCTTATGATCAGCATTAAAGGTGATCATTCCTTGCCTCCAATCAATAGAAGGATTAAAATGATTTAGAAAGTCAAAGCCCAATATGAGGTCCTCTACTTTGGGAGTATCAATGCCTAAAAAGTCCCATTCAAAGCTTGCAAAAGAAGGGAGCTAAGCCATATATTTAGTATGCTGAGTCACAAATAAGCAAGGGGACTCAGAGGAGTCCAAAATGATAAGAGGAATCTTCTCTGGAAGCTATGACATAGTAAATGAGTACTTTTGAACAAACTGCTTTGCAATAAATGAGTAGGTAGCACCAGAATCAATGAGAATACTGTAAAAAAACATCAGAAAGAGAAGAAAAAAAAAGAATTTGCGAGAATTCTTGACACCAGTATTCATAATGCACAATTGTGCTCTGGATGGAAAACAGTGAAGACCATTGAACACAACATGATCTTCACTCAGGCTTTTCCCTGGCTGGGAAAACTGCCTGACAGTTGGGTAAGCTTGTTTTGAGGCCTTTTGATACAGGAATCAAGACTATGCTTCCCATCACAATAAGTACAAAAGCCCTCCTTGATTCTTCTTTATTTTTCAGAACCCTTCAACTTGAAGTCCTTATTCAACAAGGAAGAATGGGGCTTGTCCCACTTTTGAGAATGAAAATTCTTCTTCTTATGACTTGAGCTTGAAGAATTTGGATGATGAGAAGAGTTTGACTTTGAGGATTAAGGCTTCTTCTCTTGATGATGTTTCTTCTCCTTTTGCCTGTCATGGTACCTGGTATCAAGTTCCAGGCTGACATCCATTAATCTTGAAGAGAATCAATGTTTGAAGGATGGGAGGCCAAATCCTTCCTGAAATGATGAATAAGAGCCCTTTCACCCCAATCACCAATTCTTGAAACAAAGCTCCTGAAATGGGTAATGTATAAGGCAACATGATCACCTTCTTTCATTTTAAGGCCATCCAACTCTGCTTCAGCTTTTCGGACTTCATTTGGGTCCCCAAATAAAGTGAAGGGTTGGGATTCAAAAAATGGCCAGGAATTGAGAAGATAACTTGAGTCTTGATTAGTGTAAGGTTTGTCTATGAGCCTCTTGAGAATAGTAGCAAAAATCGAGAGTACTATGACTGTCCTCAGTAGAAATATAATATAATGAAATATTATAACCACAAATTTAAATATAATTATTAAAAATGAGTATATATAAAAAATAAATTTAATTATTATTATAATAATATAATAATAAAAGAAAAATAATAATTATTCTATTATTGTTATAGTCACTGACAGTTATAACAATAAGAAGTGTAAAACTCTTAATGAGACAATTACACGTGGAAAATATGAATATTAACCACTTATAAATAATATAAGTATTATTTATAAAAGAATTAAACACACACTGTGCAGAAATAATTCTTATAGAATAAAAATTCTATATAAAAAACTAATACTAGTTTAAAAAAATATAGAACTTTAGAGAAAACTTACTTATGATATTTATTTAATACAACAAGTCAAACAACAACAGTTATTATATTAAATAATGATTATATGTTAAAAACACGCCAAAAAATCAATAATTTTAAAGACAAAGCAACTTTTCTTACTAAAAATTAAGATTAAAGAGTTTTTAAGAGGAATTTGTGGATTTTAAAAGATATTTAAGATGATACCTTTTATATAATAAAATATAGTATTGGTGATTACAGCAATAATCTAAATTCTATGGTTTCAATTCTTTAATTTTAATCAATAAAGAATAAAATAACTTAAGGATTACTTTAATAATAAGATTTTATATTTAATAAAACTTTACCTGTTTAAATTTCTAATATGATGGGATTGATAATGAATGATGGACAAAAACAGTGATAAAAAGACTCTTTTTATGTCTTCAGAGCAGCTCTCATGATTCATAATGAATATAGAGGGCGTGCTCAGGTCAAAACTAAAAAACCAAGCTTAAAAATAAAGTTCTTAACTTAAGGTAACTTAATTTTAATTCCAATTTAAAGTTACCAGTGTTATTCTTAACACCATGTAACTTTAATCCTCATTTAAACTAATTATTTTAAGTTTTTAATATAAATAATCTTATTTATATTGAATTTCATCACATGAACAACTTAAAAATAGAGTTTCAAGCAGAAATCTTCTAAACTCAAATTTTAATTAATTTGTAAAGAAATCATAATTTGTGTTGAGCTTAATTAAAAGAGTAAATTTCCAGGCTAATTATCCAGGGTATTTATTTATAAAAGATACTTAAAATTTGATTTATGAATAGATAATATCAAATTCTAAGCTGTGTGAAATTTTCAAGCAAATCAATTAAGAATTGGATTTTTAATGAATTTTTGAAGTTATTGCTATTTTTCCATGTAAAATAGCAATACACACCAAACCTTAACTTTTGATAAGGTTTTAATGCTTGACAACTTAAAGGTTTAAGCTTAATTAAGCTTTGAAAGCTCTTAAAGCCTTAAATTCAAGCCTGCATTTTGGGATTTACCCTTTGGCAGCTTGAAATTCCTGTCCAAATTGGGAGAAAGCCAGTTTAAACTTTAAGGTTGGATCAAAGGCTAATATTAAAGTTTAAATAAGGTTGAAAATCCTCTGATACAGGTGGACAACTTTAATTGAATTATTGCACATCCAAAAAGTTGGGTACCCCAGCACTGTTTGGTCTTTTTCCTTTGTCCCACCTTTCTGCGTGCATTTTGCCCTTTTATTTATTCAAAGCCATACTATGGCCTTAAACCCTTTTAAATTGAGCTCACGCAGGATTTACATTCTGTATGGCAAATCCTTAGCCAATTCAGTAAATATACACCACACCTCAATTTTAACTAAAATTTTGGTAAGTTTGCATTAACGTTATGCAACTTTAAATTTAAGCTTATTTAAGCTTAAATTTAACAATTTTTAAAAAAATGTTAAAAAAGTTACATAAGTACTGTGATATTCTGAAATCTCCTAATAACATAAGAAATAAGTGTTTTTGGGTATAACACCTTATGGATGTACCCTAGGTTATTTTTGGTGTAGAATCCAAAAATGACATAATATTTATAACTTTGCTTATCCAAAAACAGGTTATACTCATTTTTTGTTATTTTTTATTTTTAATTCAACTAAAAACTCCGCTGAAGACAATTTTAACTGTGTATAAAGTTATTTGTGGCCTTATGGGTATGTTATACATACCTCACAGGCTCACAACCCCTACCACCAAAAAAAATTGTACCACAATTTTTCTTGTTGTAGTATACTCCCAAGTTATTTGGGGGGGTATAATCCACTGTCCAACCTCTCTACTTATACTTCTTTAAGTATGTAAAGCACACAATTCAAACTTTTTATTAAGCAATTGGTCTTCTCTCATGTCTGAATCTTCTGAGAAACGTTTGGGAATCAGGTATTGTGCTTTCTGTACTCCATTCATCTTCATGTTGTGGATTGCTATACCTGACTAAGTATTCTCTTTCATTTTTTCCCCTAAGTCTTCTTTCTTTCAAGACTTTTAGTACCTTTTTCTCCTCACTTTGATTTAGTAGGGGTACTTCTAAGGGTTTTTCATTTCTTAAAGGAAATAATTCCTTATTGCTTGAAGTGTAATGCTTTACTAGACTGACAGGGAAAGCTGGATGTTTGTTTTCCAGTTCTCCTGACAGTTCTACTTGTACTGCATTCGTCACATGAAGGGCTTTAATAATAAATGCTCCTGCAAAGGAATCATTCAATATCTTTGGGCCTTTAATATTATTAAAGTTCAAGGTTGAAACTAGTATTAAGTCCCCTACTTTGAATTCTGGGGTCTTATGACTTTTATCCCATTTCTGCTTAGCATATTCATAGGCATGATTCATGCTTTGATTTGCATGATGTCTCACTTTATCAAGAAATAACTTAAAGCTTGAAGCAGTTGGATGAATATCAACCAGATCTTTCTTCAAAGTATCAATTGGGAGTTTGGGGTTCTGTAAGATGTGACTATGAAACTGATGATAATATTACTATTAATGAACAGTACTATGTCTGTTCTTATGAAATATAATAATAAAAAAATTATTATAACCACAATTAAATAATTATAAAATTATTTCTTTCACGTGTTATACACTACTAGTGATTATAATAGTGAGCAGTAATTGTCTACTAGAATCAATTACAAGAAGAATTTAATAATAAAAACTTCTTTATTAAAATAATAAAATTATTTTAATATATAATTATCTTTTACAAGAATAATTATAAAGATAATTCTTGAAGAAAACTATTACTAGAGAAAAACTTTAAGAATTAAGAATAAATGACTCACTAATACTCCAAAGAACTTATTGATAGATAAGAGTAGAGAAATTTGACGTGGAATTGTGGATTTAAGGGATCAAAAAGATTTATAACAGTATTACAATAATATATAGTTGGATTCTATGATTTCACGTCTTTCTGGATGATTTTGAAAGATTTAAAACACTTAAGAATAGCTTTAACTAATACTTACTTGTTGGTAATAATGATTTAATACATTGATAAGATGATGATACGGAAAAAACAGCAAGAAGAGGCTTCTTTTAAGTCAACAACAGCTCACAGAGGCGTGCCATGGAGAAAACTGAAAAACCAGTGAGTGAGAAAACAATAAACCTTTTTGGATTAATGATTGCATCATCTGTTGTCACGTAAGATTATCATAATTACTTAATTGATGCTTTTACGTGACTACCAACCCCAATATGGTTAAGAATAAAAGGAGTAACAGCAGTAAATCTTCTTTTATTCTAAAATAATCATTGATTTCTCAAAGTTATCAATGTTATTGCCAATTTCATCACAGGTTTTAATTACTGTGAATTTTTGAAGATTCAGTGTTTCACGTAGAATGGTCAAACATGGACTGTAAGTAAAACTTTTAATTTTACTAGTAAAACTGTAATTCTTTTTGGTTGTACCATAGATAATACAGCTCTTCATTGGTCCTGAAAGTTTCAGAAAGATTCATTAAGAATTGTATTTTTAATGAATTTTTAAATGTTTTACCTCATTTCTACGTAGAATTGCAAATAGCAGTATTTTGCTGGTTGCTATGAGGTAAATCAATGAATATGAGTCCCAAAAGGGTTTTAATTACTCTTTTAGGGTCTAGTCATGGAAAGTCATCAAGAATTGACGTGGTTACAGGAGTCTAAGTAGCTCATTACCTCCTTGGCACGTCAAAATAGCAGGTTATTTGCTATTTTCTTGTGATTACAGCAGGTGTAACTTGGTAACCAAGTTCCCAAAGAGTTTTAGTTTACCAATTGGGCCAAGATGAGCCATGGATCCATGCTCTGGAGCTATCCACGCCTCTGAGGCCTCAGAAGTTGGGTACCCTGGCTCTCTTTGATGTCTTTTGTCCCCCTAGCCTAATTTTTACGTCAAAATAGTAATTTAAGCTTAAAGTGAGATATCCACTATGGGTGTACCAAAAGTCCATGTAAGAATACCATGATATTAAGTGCTCAAAACATGCATAACACTATTCTTAGTGTATATGTAACATGGGATTTCTCACTTTCCCATTATTTTGGCTAAAAATCAAGAAAAACAAAAATTTTCACGGATCTTTTATATGGTATTAATGATGTGGTATTGAAGTATTTTACATTTTACCACGTTAAATTCTTAAATTGAGCTTATTCACTCTATGGAGTTACCCTAGGTGAATTTTTGTGTAGAATCCAAATATGGTCTTAAATCCATGGTTTTACTTACTCAAAAAAAAGTTATTCATCTTTTCTGAAATTGAAAATGATGAATTTTGGATATATGCATGACTTATGAGTTATGCATAATTCAAAATTTCTTTTTAAGATAATTGTGGCCTATTTGGGTATGTAAAATATACCTCAAGGCTCACAGGTTCCATCCTTTTTCCAACATTGCAGGAGTTTTGCCTGTTGAAGCATGGATGGAGGTCTTGTAGGCTAACTCCAATGCTGGTATAAGAGTACACCAATCATGGGTAAAGCCATCAGAATCTTTAAACTCCAGGCCATAAGCACAAAATCTTCTGATCATGTCCTCAAGGGTTTGAATAATTCTTTCTGCCAGCCCATCTGTTTTTGGATGGTAGGCTGTTGAGAATGATAGTCTTGTACCCAAAGGATTATGTACATTAGTCCATAAGGCTGATGTAAATTTTGAGTCTCTGTCACTAATGATGTTTTTAAAGAGACCAGTATGGGATATTACTCTATTCCAGATCAAAAGAGCTGTACCAAAGCTGTGTCATCTTTGTGACATGGTAAAAAGATTGGTGTTTTTCTATATCTGTCCACAATGACAAGACATGCATTGTAACTTTTATCACCTCCAGGTGGTAAGGCAGTCACCGAATTCATGTGAAACACTTCCCATGGGGAACTTGGTTTGTGAATATGGATCATTAAACCAAATATTTTACCAGTAGCTTTATTGGCTTTCTGGCATCTATCACAACTGTGACAGTACTCAATGACATCTTTTCTCCAAGATGGTCACCAGGAACATTTCTTAACTCTTTCCATAGTTCTGTCTTCAGACAGATGTCCAGAATATATGTTATCATGGCATTCTGGTAGTATAGTGTTAATTAACATTCTACTACATAGGACCATGACACATGTGTGTTTAGATATATGATATAGTATACCATCAAACAAATGGAATCTTCCATTATCATAAGATTTTTTCCAAATATCATACAGAGAATTAGCCAAGGCTACATTTTTACAATCTTTGTAAAGTAGAGCAGTAAGAATATGACAATCCTTATCTTGCTTATAGTTTTCTCTAACTTCTTCAAATAATTCTGTTCCAACCTCTGTGATATTAATTCCTTCAATTGGAATTTGAGGTTCTGCACTTGTAGGAACATAGGCAGGGTTATCAGGTGTATTTGGTAATTCCCATCTACTTAAGCCATCAGCATTCTTATGAATATTTCCAGCTTTATTTACTATGGTCATATTGCATCTATACTCCTGTATAGCAATCTGCCATCTTAACATGTGTCTGTTTGGAGTTTTGATGTTAAGAAGTTATTTCACTGCATTACAATCAGTAATTACTTCAAACACACTAACATCAAGATAGTAATGAAGTTTTTCTAGAGCCCAAACAAGGCAAAGGCACTCCATTTGGCTATCTCCATATCTGGACTCAGTAGGTTTAATTTGTCTTGAAATAAAACAAATTGGACCTTCATAAGGTTTGTCATTGACAATTTGAACTTGATGAAGAGCAGCTCCTAAACCTTCACCACATGCATCAATATACAGCTTGAAAGGAAGTTTTTCAGTCTGGCATTAATAATAATGGTGCATTGGTCAAGGCATACTTGATTTTATCATATGCTTGAATCCTCTCCTTTGTCATCTCAAAAACAGTTTGTTGATCACAAATTCTGTATAATGATTTGGCATGGATTGGAAAATCTTTAAGGTTTTGTCTGTAATAGCTGGCAAACCCTAAAAAAAGACATCATTTCTTTTTTGTTCTGGGGCATTTGTTTCAGTAAACTGCTGTCACTTTGATTTTGTCAACACCAAGGCTCAGTACTGAGACTACATGTCCTAGAGCTTTCAGCTCATGAAACCCAAAATTACATTTCTTAAGAGATATTTTCATGTTCACTTGAAGAATCTTCTGAAGTACTGATGAAAGTCTCTTTAAATGTAATTTCCAGGTTTCTGAACAAATGATAATGTCATCAATATAAATGATTAACCATCCTTCTTACAATTCATGTGGGAAGATGGTATTCATCATTCTCTGATAGTGAGAGGGTGCATTTTTAATACCAAAAGGCATCCTCAAATATTCATATATCCCACAATGAGCAATTATTCTCAATAATTTTCTAGCATGAGGTGTCAAAACATTCTGATGAAAGCCTTTAAGAGCATCCATGGAAGTAATGAATCTTGCTTTGGATAATTGAGTCAAAGTCTCATGAAGTCTATGGATTGGATACCTGTCTGGAATAGTATAGGTATTCAGTCCTCTAAAATCACCAACCATCCTTGACTTATCATTATGCCAAGTAATGATCACTGAAGTTGTGACTTCTACTCCCTCATTGTGTCCAACGTTCCTAAGAACTCCCAGTTTCCTTAGTTGATTAATATGACTTTCTAATGCTTCTCTAGCCCTAGGGCTAGCTAGGCAAGCTGGTCGTCTTAATAGTGGCGGATAAGGCCTTTCCACCTTAAGCACAATGTCCACTTCATGGCCTTTTATAGCTCCAAGTGGTTCATTATCTGAAGCAAAGGCTTCTCTGTATTGAAATAAAAATTCAATCAGCTCTTCCTTCATTTCTATTGTTAATTCAGGACTAATTTGTGCTTCAATCAACTGATCTGACACAAATCTTTCCTTATTACGATTTTTTACTTGTTTAATTACAGTAATTTCTCTTTTTTCTAGAGGACAAGCAGATTTTTGTCTTTTATTTTCTCCTATAGTGAGATACCTGTCTTTATGATTATTAATATCAATACCATAAATATTGAGGTAATCATTCCCAATTATAAAGTGCTGTGGAGTACAATTATTTATGACAACAATTTCAACTTTCAATATTATACCTCCTTCAGGATGAGGACATATAATTGCTGCTTCAAATATACCCAAGGGGTGCATATTTTGGCTAGCACTGCTGAATGTGATACCTTCAATTGGCATTAATTTGTCTTTCCAATTGGTATAAACCTTGTCAAGATACTCTTTTCCAACAAAAGTGCAAAAAGCACCTGAGTCAAGGTGTATCTTGGCTTCTGTGTTGTTTATCACAATATTAGTGATACAAGATGAACCAGCTGTATAACCTTTACCTCTGGCAGGTTTGATTTTCTGCATTTTAGCATCTTCCACGTTTATGAGATCAATACACACATCACTATATTGTGGTAAATGAGTGTGTACTTCAGTGACTTCAAACGAAACATTAATGTTTTCTATACTAAGCTCCTCTGTTGCTTCTTCTTCTTCTGAAGGTTCAGAATCACTTTCATGTAAAGATACATCAGTTGTTTCTTTGGTGTCTTCCACTTTTTCAACATTTATCTCATTGATTCTTGTCTTTTTTGGGCAAGTGTTTGCTAAATGAGATTTACTTCCACATTTGTGACATTTCAAAGGAGCTCTGTCTTGTGGCGTATTTGGCTTTGAAATTGGTTTCCCATTAGTTTTGCTGTCTATTGGGGTTTTGGACCAATTTCTTCCAATTTTGATTCTAGTAGTGATTTCCTCCATAGCATTGATATAATCTTCTGTAGAGCAAGGCTCAAGACATCTGCTTCTTATAGCATGCTCAAGGTCACCACCACACTTTCTTAATATCCTTTTATGTACCATTGTTTCAGACATATCAGGATGAAGGGCAGTTGATCTGTCCTTCTGTTTAAGAAACCAAGACATGGGCCTGTCCCTCTCAATATTAAAAATGGCTTCTTCAAAAGAATTTTCCATTCTAAATCTCCAGGAATCATTTACCCATTTGGAAATAATTTGTTCTTTCCACCAAGGCCAAGAATTTTTACCATGTTCGTGTCTCATTTTGTAATACCATTTCTTTGCTGATCTGGTAAATAATGAGTGTAATCTGGCACTTATGTATTCCTCTGGTATGTTAAAGTCTTCTTTAAACATATCAATTGTTTTCATAAATTCGATGTGATTATATTCTCCTTCACCATTGAAGGTTTCCCATTCCTCTAATTTTGGAATGTCTTTAAAATTGCAAGCAGTTTCCACCTCATTACTTGAAATGGTATGATGCAAATCATTAAGCACATTTCTGTCAAGAATTGGTGTGGATTGCCTTGGAAATTCATTTTTTAGTGATATATTATTAATAATTGATTGAATGTCTTCTTTCAATTCAGGTCTTGCTTTATCACTTTTTTCCAATTGTTATTGGAAAAGAGCTTCATTGTGACCAGTTAAATTTTCCAAGTTTTGAACTTGTAATCTCAATTCTCTTAGCTGTCCAGTTATAAAAGAAATTGAATTGTCATCTGGTTGATTGAGCAAAGTAACTTTAGACTCAATTCTTGCAAAAATTGGCGTCAAAGACACAATATTTTCTTTATTAACATTTTAAAGGCCAATAATGGTCTTTTGCTGCTCTTTTACTTGTAATATCTCAGCACCCAACTTTTGTTGGATATACTCAAATGTTTTAAGCTTTGTCATAATTTCTTTATTACAAGATTCAAATTGAGTTACAAGCTTAACAAGATCTATTTCTTTGGGAAATATTGGCTCAATATTTCCTCCTCCTTGTTTTTGAATTCCATCAGAGTTCTTGCCATGTTGAACACATTGTCCATGGCTGTCTTTTCTTTCTTTGGGATTCTGTAATTCTGCTGGTAAGGCTTGTTCCATTTGGGCTTTGCCTTTCCCTTTACCTTTTTCTTGCCCTTCTGATTTGTCTTTGGGGCTTTCTTGGGCTTGTTTGGCACTTGTTGTGGCGGATTTTTGGTGGTGGATGCTTGGGGAGCTTCCACTTGGCTGTTTTCCTTTCCTTGGGTCAACTTCTTCTTCTGATCCTCTGATAACATGCTTTGGTTTTTCAACCAAGCCTTTATCTGTTGGACTTGTCCTTTGCAAGACATTGGTGTCCAACCCTTCAGAAGTTCTTCTTTCTTTTCTGGCCCCATGAACTTCTTCAATTGAAGATAAGAGTTCATGGTGCCTATCCAAAGACTTGGGAGAAGTTTCCACTCTTGCTGTTTGGAGGCCATAAACCAGTTCTTGTACTGACACTGGTAAATCTCCACTGCTGCCTGTTGGAAATGATTCAGGTCTCACAGCAATAGAAGTTATATCAGCTTCTGGACTCTCAATAAGAGGTTCAAAGGTGCTGGCTAACCTTTGGGAACTGGTGGAAGTTCTGGCATCCTCCATTTGTGCCTCTCCTCTGGGCTGACATTTTTCTCTTTTTGATTTGTGACTGGAATGTCCTGGTCCAAATTCATTTGATTGGCTGGAGTAATTACTTCGGCTTCTAGTAGGAGTCATTGCACGTCAATTTTAAGAAAAAAAAATAGACTAAGAATGGATTGAATTCACCTGCTGGACCTTTAAAGGGTTCTTTGGTTATTAAACCCCTTGGTGCTGGGCTAGTCTGAAGTTCAATACTAGACTCTGAGGAGCTGTCTCTAATTGATGAAACTAGATAAAAATAAAAATATAAGTTATTTTATCAAACAATAAAAATAACTTATAAACTCAACTTATTGAATAAAGTTGTTTTAATGTAATTTATGGCAAATTATGTCAAAAATAAAGAAAAATGTCTAAGATAAAAGAAAAATGTGCTTAGTGAAGAGTTTTAATTTTTAATTTTTTAATTGATTTTTTACTTTCTTTAAAGAAATAATAATTATACAATTAACAAGTTTATTAATCAAAATTGTATTATTATTCACTTTATACTAGAATAACTCGAAGCATAAATTTCAAGTCTGTGATGTGAAAAAGCCACTAGTTGGACAAAAAAAATTTATTCCTAGTCACTCAATAGTATAAATTTTTCAAACAATATTCTTAAGAAAAAATAACTTTATAAATATTATAAAGATTACTTATAAGGGATAAGTCCCGAAAAAGCCAAAATTAAGATAAATATGGCAATTTTACGTCAAAAAATAGTAAAATGAGGTCTAGAATATGATTTATGTCACAAAAATTGGTTAAAATCACGGTCAGGCCCGCAAATATAAGGTTTGTCTATGAGCCTCTTGAGAATAGTAGCAAAAATCGAGAGTACTATGACTGTCCTCAGTAGAAATATAATATAATGAAATATTATAACCACAAATTTAAATATAATTATTAAAAATGAGTATATATAAAAAATAAATTTAATTATTATTATAATAATATAATAATAGAAGAAAAATAATAATTAGACTAAATTATAATTATTCTATTATTGTTATAGTCACTGACAGTTATAACAATAAGAAGTGTAAAACTCTTAATGAGACAATTACACGTGGAAAATATGAATATTAACCACTTCTAAATAATATAAATATTATTTATAAAAGAATTAAACACACACTGTGCAGAAATAATTCTTATAGAATAAAAATTTTATATAAAAAAACTAATACTAGTTAAAAAAATATAGAACTTTAGAGAAACCTTACTTATAATATTTATTTAGTACAACAAGTCAAACAACAACAGTTATTATATTAAATAATGATTATAAGTTAAAAACACGCCAAAAAATCAATAATTTGAAAGACAAAGCAACTTTTCTTACTAAAAATTAAGATTAAAGAGTTTTTAAGAGGAATTTGTGGATTTTAAAAGATATTTAAAATGATACCTTTTAGATAATAAAATAAAGTATTGGTGATTACAACAATAATCTAAATTCTATGGTTTCAATTATTTAATTTTAATCAATAAAGAATAAAATAACTTGAGGATTACTTTAATAATAAGATTTTATATTTAATAAAACTTTACCTGTTTAAATTTCTAATATGATGGGATTGATAATGAATGATGGACAAAAACAGTGATGAAAAGACTCTTTTTATGTCTTCAGAGCAGCTCTCATGATTCATAATGAATATAGAGGGCGTGCTCAGGTCAAAACTAAAAAACCATGCTTAAAAATAAAGTTCTTAACTTAAGGTAACTTAATTTTAATTCCAATTTAAAGTTACCAGTGTTATTCTTAACTCCATGTAACTTTAATCCTCATTTAAACTAATTATTTTAAGTTTTTAATATAAATAATCTTATTTATATTGAATTTCATCACATGAACAACTTAAAAATAGAGTTTCAAGCAGAAATCTCTTAAACTCAAATTTTAATTAATTTGTAAAGAAATCATAATTTTCGTTGAGCTTAATTAAAAGAGTAAATTTCCAGGCTAATTATCCAGGGTATTTATTTATAAAAGATACTTAAAATTTGATTTATATATAGATAATATTAAATTCTAAGCTGTGTGAAATTTTCAAGCAAATCGATTAAGAACTGGATTTTTAATGAATTCTTGAAGTTATTGCTATTTTTCCATGTAAAATAGCAATACACACCAAACCTTAACTTTTGATAAGGTTTTAATGCTTGAAACCTTAAAGTTTTAAGCTTAATGAGATTGGAAAGATGAGGCTCAATCCCTTTTGCAGCCCTGCCAACTCAGGATGAAGTGGCATAAAGAACTTTCTTTCTATCTTGAGAGAAATTCTCTGGGTCATTGTGAAAGATAAGTTGACAAGACTGAATCAAGCTTCTGACTTTGAAGGGTTGAGCCCCATCAAAACATTCTGGTGCCTTCATAGATGGAGTCTTGAAGGCTGGTGGTCTGGAAACTTCAGAAGATGCATCTGCTGGAAGATTGGCCATAATTTGGGTCATTTTCTGCATGATGGCCAATAAGGATGGTTCAGTCTTGTGAGAGACAGGCTGATCAGACTGGGCTAGAGTTGGTCCTCTGGTGCCTTCCGATGCTCCCACAGGAGCATGAGCAGCCTCAGTGCCATCAGACTCTTCCTCTTCCACAGAATTCTCCTCCTCCTCCTCTTCACCATCTTCACCTGGATCTCTAAAAGTAGTCCTTAACATGCCTGCAAAACCGCCAACTACTCCTGAGAAAGAATTTGATCTTCTTGGTACTCTTCCTTGCTTCCTGGATGGTGCTGCTCCCTCCTTGATTGGGCCTTCATTGATGGAACTTCTGGGGTCCCATAAAGAGGAGCTCTTGGAGTAGGAGTGGGAACAGCCTGAGCTCTGGCCTGAGATCTTGTGTGTCTTGCAGGAGGTGAGTGCTGGAGTGGCATTATTGAATAAAATGAAAATTATTGAAAATAATCAAAATTTGAATAACAAATTGAGGACAAACCAAAATAATCTTGAAGATCAAATCAAAATAAAATCTTGAGGAAAAAATCAATAATAAATGAATCAAATGAGATCTTCAGGTAAATCAATCAATTAAGTATCAAATGAAAACTTGAAGTCAATGAATCAAATAAGTCAAATAAATCAAAATCAAATTTCAAATCAATTCAAAATCAGCATCTTGCAGAAAATTAATCAATCAAAATGAATTCTTGAGGCAAATCAATTTATGTCAAAATTCTTGATGTGAACAATCAGCAAAATCAATAAAATCTTCAGGTCAATCAATTATCTTGAAGGAAATGTCAATTTATGTCAAATCAATCAGTCAAAATCAAAATCAAGTGAAATCTTCTTGAAGAACAAATCAAGTGTGAATCTTGATGTGAAGACATGTCTTAATGATAATAAAGATCAATTTAAATTTCAATAATGAGACCTGAATACAAAGGATTTGATGAATTGAATGAAGATGAAAATGAGATAAGATTTTAAAAAAGAGAAGAAAAAGATAAAATTCAGGTCAGATTTCAATTTTCGGAATGAAGAAATGAATGAGAGAAAATTGAGAGGTGACAATGAAGCATAAGATCATAAAACGTTAAAGAGTCATAATTTTGATGAAGTGAAATGAATGAATCAAGAAATAAAAATGAATGAACGGAAGAAAAATTATGAGTTGATTAATATAATGTCACAGGGGCTCTTATGGAAGCAAGAGTGGCCTGGCACTCAGGAATTAAGAACTCACTTGGAGGGCTCCAAAAGATATAAGAAATAATAAAGATTTAATTTCTTTAAAGAAGAAGGGAAAAGACAAGTATGCCAAAGATAAAAGAAAAGATAATAAGCCAAAGGCCAAAGATAATAAAAGAAGCCAACCAAGTGAATCCTCAATTCACTGTTTCAACCTGCCAGAAAAGGGAATGGAATTAGTAAACAATATGACCACCAATATCCACTGACAGGCAAGGAAGAAAAGATAAAAGGTGCTGAATGACTGACTTAAGATTATCAGTATTAACTTTCATAAAGTAAAAGAAAAGAAAGATAAAGATAAAGGAAATATATTAATTAACTGGGGAAAAAGTCCCCAGGTGCTGAAAGGTGGCCAGTATATGTGAAAAGGTGAAAGACTGATCATGGAAGGTGAATCACCGGCTGTATTGTCTGAATTGGGTCAATATAGATCTGGCCATCTTGAAATTTGAGCTTTGTGACTGAACTCCCACAGTGGAATATGAATTGGCCCAATTGGGCCAAGTACATACAGGTTGATTGATTGATGCCTGTATTGACCAATTGAGTTGTCCAATGTAAGAAGTGACTATGAAACTGATGATAATATTACTATTGATCAACAGTACTATGTCTGTTCTTATGAAATATAATAAAAAAAATTATTATAACCACAATTAAATAATTATAAAATTATTTCTTTCACGTGTTATACACTACTAGTGATTATAACTGTGAGCAGTAATTGTCTACAAGAATCAATTACAAGAAGAATTTAATAATAAAAACTTCTTTTATTAAAATAATAAAATTATTTTAATATATAATTATCTTTTACAAGAATAAATATAAAGATAATTATTGAAGAAAACTATTAATAGAGAAAAACTTTAAGAATTAAAGATAAATGACTCACTAATACTCCAAAGAACTTATTGATAGATAAAAGTAGAGAAATTTGATGTGGAATTGTGGATTTAAGGGATCAAAAGGATTTATAACAGTATTACAACAATATATAGTTGGATTCTATGATTTAACGTCTTTCTGGTTGATTCTGAAAGATTTAAAACACTTAAGAATAGCTTGTAACTAATACTTACTTGTTGGTAATAATGATTTAATAAATTGATAAGATGATGATACGGAAAAAACAGCAAGAAGAGGCTTCTTTTAAGTCAACAACAGCTCACAGAGGCGTGCCATGGAGCAAACTGAAAAACAAGTGAGTGAGAAAACAATAAGCCTTTTTGGATTAATGATTGCATCATCTGTTGTCACGTAAGATTATCATAATTACTTAATTGATGCTTTTACATGACTACCAACCCCAATATGGTTAAGAATAAAAGGAGTAACATCTGTAAATCTTCTTTTATTACAAAATAATCATTTATTTCTCAAAGTTATCAATGTTATTGCCAATTTCATCACAGGTTTTAATTACTGTGAATTTTTGAAGATTCAGTATTTCACGTAGAATGGTCAAAAATGCACTATAAGTAAAACTTTTAATTTTACCAGTAAAACTGTAATTCTTTTTGGTTTTACCATAGATAATACAGTTCTCTATTGTTCCTGAAAGTTTCATAAAGATTCATTAAGAATTGTATTTTAATGAATTTTTGAAGTTTTTACCTCATTTCTACGTAGAATTGCAAATATCAGTGTTTCACTGGTTGCTATGAGGTAAATCAATGGATACAAGTCCAAAAAGGGTTTTAATTACTCTTTTGGGGTTTATCCATGGAAAGTCATTAAGAATTGGTGTGGTTACAGGAGTCTAAGTAGCTCTTTACCTCCTTGGCACGTCAAAATAGCAGGTTATTTGCTATTTTCTTAAGATTTACAGTAGTTGTGACATGGTAACCAAGTTCCCAAAGAGGTTTAGTTTACCAATTTGGTCAAGATCAGCCATGGAACCAAGCGTTGGAGCTATCCACTCCTCTGAGTCCTCAGAAGTTGGGTACCCTCGCTCTCTTTGATGTCTTTTGTCCCCCTTGCCTATTTTTTACGTCAAAATAGTAATTTAAGCTTAAAGTGAGATATCCACTATGGGTGGCCCAAACGTCCATGTAAGAATACCATGATATTAAGTGCTCAAAACATGCATAACACTATTCTTAGTGTATATGTAACATGGGATTTCTCACTTTCCCATTATTTTGGCGTGAACTTAAGAAAAACAAAAATTTTCACGGATCTTTTATGTGGTATTGATGATGTGGTATTGAAGTATTTTCCATTTTACCACCTCAAATACTTAAATTGAGCTTATTCACTCTATGGGGCTACCCTAGGTGAATTTTTGTGTAGAATCCAAATCTGGTCTTAAATCCATGGATTTACTTACTCAATAAAAAGTTATTCATCTTTTCTGAAATTGAAAATGATGAATTTTGGATATATGCATGACTTATGAGTCTTGCATAATTCAAAATTTCTTTTTAAGATAATTGTGGCCTATTTGGGTATGTAAAATATACCTCAAGGCTCACATTCCCTCCCACCAAAAAATAAAATTGTACTACAATTTTATTAGTGATAAAAGAATAAGGCCCCAAAGGGGGGTAATGTCCACTGTCCAACCTCTTCACATCACTCAGATCAAGTAATTTAAAGCACATTTATAGACATATTCAGGCTTGTGGCCTTCTTTCATGTCTAAATCTTCTTAAGAGTTTATCTGAGTCAGGTATTTCTGATTCTGCCATCCATTCATCTTCATGTACTGGATTTCTATATCTGACAAGATATTCTCTTTGATTTTTACCCCTAAGTCTCCTTTCTTTAATGACTTTCTTTATCTTTTTGTCTTCATTCTGTTCCACAGGTGGTACAGTTAAAGGAGTTGGGTTTCTTAAAGGAAACACTTCTTTATCAGCCGGTTAATAAGGCTTTATCAAGCTGACTGGAAAGTTGGGGTGTTTATTTTCCAATTCACCACTCAATTCCACTTGAACTGCATTGGTTCCATGTAAAGAAATAATGACAAAAGGTCCTACATAAGAATCTTTAAGTTTCTTTGGGCCTTTGATATTATTAAAATTCAAGGTTGAAACTAAAACTAAGTCCCCTACTTTGAAGTCTGGTACTTTATGACTCTTGTCCCACTTCTGTTTTTCATAATCAAAAGCATCATCCATACTTTGTTTTGCATGATGTTTCACTTTATCAAGCATTATCTTGAAGCTGGAAGCTGTAGGATGAATGTCAATCAAGTCTTTCCTCAGTGTGTCTGCTGGGAGTGTTGGATTCCATCCTTTCTCTAACATAGCAGGAGTTTGTCCTGTGGAAGAATGGACTGATGTCTTGTATGCCAATTCTAGTGCAGGTATCAGAGTGCACCAGTCATGGGTAAAGCCATCTGAGTCTTTGAATTCTAATCCATAAGCACAGAATCTCCTGATCATGTCTTCTAAAGTCTGAATCATCCTCTCTGCTAGCCCATCTGTTTGAGGGTGATATGCTGTAGAGAATGATAACTTAGTCCCAAACAATCTATGAAGATTGGTCCAAAGTGCAGATGTGAACTTGGGATCTCTGTCACTTATGATATTCTAAAATAATCCTGTATGAGAAATAACTCTACTCCATAAAAGAAGAGCTGTATCCATAGCAGTGTCATCTTTATGACATGGTAAGAATATGGGAGTTTTGCTATATCTGTCTACAATGACTAAACAAGAATTATAACTTCTGTCACCACTTGGAGGAAGTGCTGTGACCCAATCCATGTGAACAACTTCCCATGGGGATTTTGGTTCTTGAATATGGATCATAAGTCCAAATTTCTTGCCTGTACTCCGGTTTGCGTTTTGCCATCTGTCACAGGTATGGCAATATTCAATGGTTTCTTTTCTCCAAGATGGCCATCATGCACAGTTCTTCACTTTTTCAAGTGTTCTATCTTCTGAAAGGTGTCCAGAGTAGATGCTATCATGACATTCATGAAGAATGGTATTGATAAGTAATCTACTGCACAATGTCATAACACAAGAATGTTTTGTTCTGTGGTAAATGATTCCATCAAATAAGTGAAATCTTCCTTCAGAATAGGAATTTTTCCAAACTTCATCAAGTGCATTAACTAAAGATGTATCTTTGCAGTCTTTATCTAATAAGGAAGTCAAGATATGACGATTTTTGTCTTGTTTATAAGATTCTCTGACCTCCTCAGAGAATTCAGTCCCAATATCAGTTATGTTAATTCCTTCAATTGGAATCTGTGGTTCAGCTTCCAAAGGTACATAAGCTGGGTTATCAGGAGTGTTGGCTCAAGTTCATCTACTAAGTCCATCAGCATTCTTGTGAATGTTTCCTGCTTTATGAACTATAGTCATGTTTCCTCTATATTCTTGAATAGCTATTTGCCATCTCAACATATGTCTGTTGGGGGTTTTCATGTTAAGAAGTGATTTTACTGCATTACAGTCAGTTATCACTTCAAAAACACTGCCATCAAGGTAATAGTGTAATTTCTCAAGTGCACATACCAAACATAAGCATTCCATTTGGCTTGCACCATATCTGGCTTCTGTTGGTTTGATTTGCCTTGAGATATAACAAACTGGTCCTTCTGTAGGTTTGTCATCAATAATTTGGACTTGATGTAGGGCTGCCCCTAATCCATCTCCACATGCATCAATGTACAACTTAAAAGGAATATTCCAGTCAGGCATGAGGAGTAAAGGTGCTTCTGTAAGGGCTTTTTTTATCTTCTCATAAGCTTTAATTCTTTCCTGTGTCATCTCAAATACAGTCTGTTGATCACAGATTCTATAGAGTGACTTGGCTAGAATTGCAAAGTATTTCAAGTGTTGCCTATAGTAACTAGCAAATCCAAGAAAAGACATCATTTCTTTTTTTATTCTGGGGTATTGGCTTAAGTAGCACTTCTGCCACTTTATTTTTGTCAATACCCAAGCTTAAACCAGAAACAACATGTCCTAATGCTTTAAGTTCTTCAAAACCAAAGTTGCATTACTTAAGTGAAATTTTCAAATTCACTTCTGCAACTTTGTGAAGTACTCTTGCAAGTCTTTCAAGGTGCAAAGACCATGAGTCAGAACATATGATAATATCATCAATACAAATGATAAGCCATCCTTCAGACAACTCTGTGGGGAAGATGGTGTTCATCATTCTTTGATAATGAGATGGAGCATTTTTAATGCCAAATGGCATTCTAAGATACTCAAAAATACCACAGTGAGTGATAATTCTAAGTAATTTCTTAGCTTTAGGTGTCAAGAAATTTTGATGGAAGCCTTTCAATGCATCCATTGATGTTATATACTTGGCTTTAGAAAATTGAGTCAAGGTTTCTTGAGTTCTAGGGATTGGATACCTATCTGGAACTGTGTAGGTATTCAATGCTCTGAAATCTCCAACCATTCTTGACTTATCATTATGCCATGCAATAATAACAGGTGTTGTCACTTCAACTTCCTCATTATGGCCTACTTTCCTTGGCACACCAAGTTGGATCAACTCTTGGATATGTTTTTCCAAGGCTTCTCTAGCTCTGGGACTGGCTGGATAAGCTGGTCTTCTAAGTACTGGAGGATATGGTCTGTCAATATTAAGAGTAATATCAACTTCATGTCCTCTTATAGCACCTAATGGTTCATTATCAGAGGCAAATGCATTTGTATATGTGTATAACACATTAATAAGTTCATTCCTCATCTTTGGTGACAATGATTGATTAATTTGTGCCTCAACAAGTTGATTAGTCACAAATTCATCTTTGTAAGTATCCTTGACAGAAGATACTACAGATATCTGTTTTGGCATATTGGAGAAAGCAAATTTTTGTCTCTTGTTATCTCCAATTGTGAAATATCTGTCCTTATGGTTATTTATATCAATATCATAAATATTTAAGTAATCATTTCCAAGAATGATGTGCTGAGATGTGCAATTATCCATTACTACAATCTCAGTTTTCATTCTTACACTTCCTGCTGGATGTGGGAATACAATATTAGTCTCCAATATGCCCAGGGGGTACATATTGTTACTGGCACTACTGAATTGTACACCTTCTATTGATAATAGATGGTTTTTCCATTCAGGAAGTATAATTTGGAGATAATCTTTACCCACACAAGTGCAAAATGCCCCTGTATCCAAATTTACTTTGGCTTCAATATCACTCCTCAGAACTGATGTGATACAGGATGCCCCAGCAGTATAACCCTTTCCTCTAGCAGGTTTTGTTTGACACATTCTGGCATCTTGGATATTGATCAGGTTGCAGCAATCCTCACTGTACTGTGGCAAGTGGGTATGGACTTCTGTGACCTCAAAGAAAGCTGAAATGTTCTCAATGGGATAGTCCTCCACTGGTGTATCTTCAGAGACTGCAGAATCTTGATCAGACTCCTCTTTCTCTTCAGTACACTGAATTTCTTCAATGACTTGAACTTCATTGATCTTTGTCTTCTTAGGACAAGTGTTGGCTAAATGTGAAGTACTTCCACATTTATGACACTTCAAGACAGGTCTTTCTGGTCTTCTTTCCTCTCTAGGAATCTTTGAGACTATTTTGGACTCTATTGGGTTTTTAATCCAAGTCTTACCAATTCTTGTTCTGGTAATGATATCTTCCATAGCATTAATGTAGTCCTCTGTTGAACAAGGTTCCACACATCTGCTTTTGATAGCATGTTCCGGTTCTCCTCCACACTTTCTTAATATTTTCATATTAATCATAGTGTCAGACATATCTGGGTGTAAAGCAGATAATCTGTCTTTTTGTTTGAAGAACCAAGTAAGTGGTTTGTCTTTTTCTGAGTTAAAAATGGCACTTTCAAAAGCATTTTCCATTTTAAACCTCCAAGAATTATTGGCCCATTTGGTAATCACTTCAGATTTCCACCAAGACCAGTCATGTTTACCATTATCAATCCTCATTTTGTAATACCATTTCTTTGCAGTCCTGCTAAATAAACAGTGTAATTTTCCCACTATGATTTCATCAGGTATATTGAAGTCTTCTTGCAACATATCAATAGTCCTGATGAATTCAATATGGTTGTATTCTCCTTCACCAGAGAATGTTGGCCATTCTTCTATTTTGGGAATATCTCTTGTAGAGTAGGCATTTTTTCCTAAGAATGGGGTAATACTTTCTTTAATAGAACGTTTTTCTTCAGTTAAAGGTGTAGAATGTCTTGGCATATGTGGTTCATGATTCTTATGAATTTGTTCCACACTTGCAATTATTTCATTCTTCAACTTTTGCCTTTCACTGTCACTTTTTGCTAAGTGTATAGCAAATTGATTGGTGTTCTCAACTATCTTCAAGACATGGTCTTGCAAAGTCTTAAGTTGATCATTCATTTTAAAAATGGAAAGATCTTCCATCTCTTCATGCTGAACTTGGCACATGTTTTCAATTCTTATGCAAGAATTGGTAATTGAGTCAAGTTTGGCATGTGTCACTTGGTGCAATTCAATGTATGTCTTGTCATTTTTCTTTAATTCAACTATATCTGATGCAATTTTAGTTAACTTTCTATCAAGTTTATTAATTTCTACATTAATACTAGTGTGTACACCAATTATTTCCGTGGAAAGTTTCTGTTCACCCTTTCCTGCTCTTTGGCTGTGAATTCCATCAGAGTTCTGGCCATATTGAAGACACTGTCCACGGCTGAAGGCTCCAATTTGGGGATCCTATACCCCTGTGGGTAAGGTCTGTGCCAATTGGCTTTGCCTTTGCCCTTTCCTTGATGGTTCTTGGGACCTCTCTGATTCTTCTGAGTTCCTTTGGGCTTGTCTTTGGACATGTCTGGAGCTGGTTTGGAGCTGGTAGATGCCACTGGTGCCTCTGTCTCCAAAGCTGGAGTCATTTCCAACTCTTTCTTCTGGTCTATGGATAAAAGACTTTGGTTCTTCAACCAACTCTTTATCTTTTTGACCTTGTCTTTGCAAGACAGGGGGCTCCAACCTCCTAAGAGTTCTATGGTCTTCTCCTGACCCAGAAAGCTCTTGATGTGTAAGTAGGAGTTCATGGCCCCCTGCCAAAGGCTTGGGCAGATTTCCCACTCCTCTTCCTTGGCTGCTCTGAACCAGTTTTTGTACTGGCATTGATATATCTCTATTGCTGCCACCTGAAAGTGGTTCAGCCCTGGAAATATTACCATAAATCAGTTCAGGCTCAGAATTTACGTCAAAATCTGTTGGTACAGACCTTGGGGAATGGGGGGCAACTCTGGCATCCTCCAAATGTGTCTTTCTTGTGGAAGACTTGGCACTTCTGGATTTGGTCTTGCCTCTTCCTTGTCCACATCCATCTGGTTGGACTGAATAGTTGCTTCCATTTCTGGTATGCACCATTTTTACGTCAATTTAAGGATAAAGAGTAAAAATAAAGATGAAAACACACCTTTTGGTGTTAATTTATTCTTTTCAGAATTAAATAAGGTGCCTCTTTTAGCAATTTGCACCTCAATACTTTCCTCAGATTCTGCTTCTGAAGATTCTGGGCTAGTAATATATCTTTTACTGAGTCTGTTGCCAGCTGCACAGTATTTGATTAAAGACACTAAAAAATTATAAAAGAGAAAAATTATTTTTTATACTTTTTTAAAATATTTTTAAAGATTTTTTATAAGTTTTGTATTTTTTAATATTAAAAAATTATTCTTTTTAAAGAAAAAAAATCAAAATTTAAGATTTTGAATGAAAATTAATTCAGAGTAACTCAAAGAATAATTTTATAAGTTTTTGGATGTGAAAAATCCACGTGTAAAAACAGTATAAAATTAAACCAAATTCCTCAATGAAAAAGATTTCCAAAACAATTTCAAAAATAATAATTATTTTTAACTCTAAAATGAAAGAAAAAAATTATTAAATTAATATATTTTAGAACTTAAAAATATATTAATTAAGGGTACAAGGTTCAAAAACATGCCAAAACCTCCAAATATGATATATTGGTAGGTATTGTAGTTTAAAATGAAGTCTAGAATATGATTAAAGCCAAGTCTATGGATAAAATCACGGCCAGGCCCCCAAATGTAAGATGTGACTATGAAACTGATGATAATATTACTATTGATCAACAGTACTATGTCTGTTCTTATGAAATATAATAAAAACAATTATTATAACCACAATTAAATAATTATAAAATTATTTCTTTGACGTGTTATACACTACTAGTGATTATAACTGTGAGCAGTAATTGTCTACAAGAATCAATTACAAGAAGAATTCAATAATAAAAACTTCTTTTATTAAAATAATAAAATTATTTTAATATATAATTATCTTTTACAAGAATAATTATAAAGATAATTCTTGAAGAAAACTATTACTAGAGAAAAACTTTAAGAATTAAAGATAAATGACCCACTAATACTCCAAAGAACTTATTGATAGATAAAAGTAGAGAAATTTGACGTGGAATTGTGGATTTAAGGGATCAAAAGGATTTGTAACAGTATTAAAACAATATATAGTTGGATTCTATAATTTCACGTCTTTCTGGTTGATTCTGAAAGATTTAAAACACTTAAGAATGGCTTGTAACTAATAGTTACTTGTTGGTAATAATGATTTAATAAATTGATAAGATGATGATACGGAAAAAACAGCAAGAAGAGGCTTCTTTTAAGTCAACAACAGCTCACAGAGGCGTGCCATGGAGAAAACTGAAAAACCAGTGAGTGAGAAAACAATAAACCTTTTTGGATTAATGATTGCATCATCTGTTGTCACGTAAGATTATCATAATTACTTAATTGATGCTTTTACGTGACTACCAACCCCAATATGGTTAAGAATAAAAGGAGTAACATCTGTAAATCTTCTTTTATTCCAAAATAATAATTGATTTCTCATAGTTATCAATGTTATTGCCAATTTCATCACAGGTTTTAAATACTGTGAATTTTTGAAGATTCAGTATTTCATGTAGAATGTTCAAAAATGGACTATAAGTAAAACGTTTAATTTTACCAGTAAAACTGTAATTCTTTTTGGTTGTACCATAGCTAATACAGTTCTCTATTGGTCCTGAAAGTTTCATAAATATTCATTAAGAATTGTATTTTTAATGAATTTTTGAAGTTTTTACCTCATTTCTACGTAAAATTGCAAATATCAGTGTTTCACTGGTTGCTCTGAGGTAAATCAATGGATACAAGTCCAAAAAGGGTTTTAATTACTCTTTTGGGGTTTATCCATGGAAAGTCATTAAGAATTGACGTGGTTACAGGAGTCTAAGTAGCTCTTTACCTCCTTGGCATGTCAAAATAGCAGATTATTTGCTATTTTCTTAAGATTTACAGTAGTTGTGACATGGTAACCAAGTTCCCAAAGAGGTTTAGTTTACCAATTGGGTCAAGATCAGCCATGGAACCAAGCTTTGGAGCTATCCACGCCTCTGAGTCCTCAGAAGTTGGGTACCCTGGCTCTCTTTGATGTCTTTTGTCCCCCTTGCCTATTTTTTACATCAAAATAGTAATTTAAGCTTAAAGTGAGATATCCACTATGGGTGGCCCAAACGTCCATGTAAGAATACCATGATATTAAGTGCTCAAAACATGCATAACACTATTCTTAGTGTATATGTAAGATGGGATTTCTCACTTTCCCATTATTTTGGCGTGAAATTAAGAAAAACAAATATTTTCACGGATCTTTTATATGGTATTGATGATGTGGTATAGAAGTATTTTCCATTTTACCACCTCAAATACTTAAATTGAGCTTATTCACTCTATGGGGCTACCCTAGGTGAATTTTTGTGTAGAATCCAAATCTGGTCTTAAATCCATGGATTTACTTACTCAATAAAAAGTTATTCATCTTTTCTGAAATTGAAAATGATGAATTTTGGATATATGCATGACTTATGAGTTATGCATAATTCAAATTTTTTTTTTAAGATAGTTGTGGCCTATTTGGGTATGTAAAATATACCTGAATGCTCACATCCAAGGAGTATTGAAATACTTGCTGCCTTGACAACTGATTGAAAGAATGTATAACATCTGAGAATGGTCCTTGGAATAATCCTGAATGAAAATTGCCAATCCAACTCCTGCAGGGCCAGGTGGTTGGGATCCTTGAATGGTCTTCTGATTGCCGCCATGGATTGCCAGACTGATGAGTTAAGAAACCCTCCTTCCAAATGGGTGTTGAATTTGGGGAACTTTATTTGGAAAGATGGGATTGGGTCCTGAAAACATCACTATTGAATTGCTCAGCAAAAATGGTGCATAATGGTATATAATACCATATATGCACCACGCCTGCAACCTTGAGTACAGGGTGCATGGAGGAGTGAAAGAATTCCCCTTAAGGTGAGGGAAAAGCTTGAGCTGAGCTGATCTGGTGGCCTCTGGTGGTTACCAGAGGCCATGGGCAGAAAAATGGTCCATATTGGTTATTGGCCAAAATGGGTCCTGAGGTTCTTATGGCCATTTTGGGGTTTGATGGAATTTGGTCCCCACCTGGCCATGGGGGCTAATGGGCTTCCCCCTTCGGCCCCTTTTGGCCTCATTGGATTAGGCCAAAAGGGGCCTAAATGGCTCACAGATCCTGGACCGTAGACACCGTAGGGGGCCTAAATGGCCCAAAAAGGACATTTAGGCCCTAGAACCCCTAATTAAAATGGGTGGCCCAGGAACAATGATGAGGGCTAGGGGGGCCAGAACCCCCTAGGAGACAGAGAGACCCCCCCAAGCCCAAAAGAAAGATAGAGGCCTGGGGGATGAGGGTAAGGAAATTGGCCAGGGAGGCCAATGATGACAGGATATGGCCTGAGGCCATAAAAGGCAAGGGAATAGTGATATGGCCAAAAATGCCATAGAGCACCAGAAGGGGCCAAATTGGCCATAAAGATATGGTGTGGCCAATTGGTCCCAGGTTGGAATTGCCGCAACACCAATGGAGGAGGTTCATTCTTTGTGGTTGTGAAACATCCATTCCTCTGTATCATTCCTTCTTTGGGAGATAACATCATACTACCTTTATCTACTAACAACCTATCAAAAGTGTAAAAGGGCTTGTAAAACTCTGTACAGAAGTATAACCAAATTTAAGATCTGAATGTGAGATTTAACAATACCTCATATCTCTTTAACTTAAAAAAATGCAAGAGGGATCTTAGATAAAAAGGTTTGAAAATCCAAATGCAGGCTTTCTGAAAATAACAATATAAAGAAATCACTGTATATTTGCCATATTTTCATACAGCTTTACAGTTAATTATACTAAACTTTAGAGCTCATAGAGCCTAAAAATTATGTATAATTGAAATTCTAATATTTTTTAAATTGACAGAGATATCTGGTTGGAAGTTTATTAAGCCAAATACCAATGTACAAGATACATCTAAAGACTTGGAAACCTTAACCCTTCTGCTATTTTTGAGAAGGGTTAACACAAAGAATACCAAATTGAAGATCTCATAAAGCCCTTCAATTCTGTTGTAGTGAACTCTTGATATCTCAAAAACCAACTGAGATATCTGGGTTGGAGGTCTTTTGAACAATACAGTTCTGTACCAGACCTTTAACAACCACTTACTGTGTTATACCTAAAATAGTAATTCTTTAGAGCTTAAACCCATGTATTATGACTAATATTAGTAATTCCAACACTCTGAAGAGGTAATGACAGTGCTGATGTGTCCTGTGAAAGGCCTTTGACCCTGTATTGATCCAGAATCATCATTTTCTGTCCTGAAATCATAATTCTCACTACACTGATGTCGTAATTGATGGTATAGACCAACAATTCTGACTACACTGATGTCATAATTCATGGTATAGACCCACAATTTAGCCCAGAGAGTGAAATATTAGACTCTACAGACTTGTGAAGAGCTTAAAAGCGCTTCACACTCCCCAGAAGATATAAAAGAAGGTCTTAACTCACGGGAAAAGACCTAAATCATATTATATTCAGCATTGTTAAATAGTAAAAATGTCATTGACCTTTAGTACTCTTAGAATAAATTGATATAATTCCAAATATTAATTATTGCAGTTGATTTTTAAAGTCAATAGATATTCTACAGCTGCAACCAAGACCCTCAGTAGATTCAGAAAAACTGTTATTCATAACAGGAGTGTCATATTGTTTATTTTTTGACTATTTTATTTTGTCAAAGTCATAGGCCCAGGTTGTATCTACTATTTCTAGCTGATATATAGACTTACCCTGAAACTGTAAGTAAAACCTTTAGTTTCACTCATAAAGTAGTCAGTTTTTGATATTTGTTATCCCCCTCTTCATTTTTCCTTAAAACTTCAGAAAGATCAATAAAGAATTTCACTTTTGATGAATTTATGGAGTTTTACGTCATTTGCTATGTGGTATAAGCAAATAGCATAGTGAAATCTGATTAAAATGAAGTAGTTTCATTAATAATAGTCCCAAAAGGTTGTTGATTAATCATTTTGGGTTTATAGATGGTAAATAATTAATAATGAACATGGTTACATGGGTCATAGCTGCTCATTACCTCTTTGTCATGTCACAATACAGCATGAAAAAGGAGGCAGAATTTGGGGTCAGGAGATGCAGGTTAAACAGGGCTGTAAAATGAAATAAAAATCGTCTGAACTTGACTCCTAACATGAAATAATTTATGCAGATATGAATTTAGCTCACATCCTATACTATTGAAAAGCTACTCAATTAAATAGGAACTTGTAAGAAGATGTTATATTGATCTTTTTAAAAGTTAAGATCTTTGAAAATTGAACAGAAGGAACTCCTTTATTATGAATTAATAACTCAGAATTACTGCTTTAGTATTCACTGTTTAATTTGACCTGTTAATAGAAACAATTTCAAATTTATACCTGAAAAACATATGTCTTTTGGTTAAAAAAGAAAGTAATTTCCCGACAATAATATTTCTTACCACAAATAAGTTTTACAAAAGCTCCCTTAACACAACATCTGGCGTAATCTATTATAATTAGAACCTCAGGAAGGAACTATTCCCATAATAATATATCAAAGAGGAATATTAGTTCCTAAATTGACACGCTTTGAATTTCTTTATTTGAAAATTCCACTAATTTTAGCTTTTAAAGTATAATGATAATACCTATAATGCTGAAAATTTGTTAAAATAAGGTGGTCTGTGTTTATGCTCGATTATCATTCTTAAAAGAGGATATTGCAAGACACATTCAAAATCTTAGAAATATTTAAAAATGAGTGAAAATAAAACTTTGAAACACTTAAACACTGAATAAAACTCTCAAATTAAAAGTATTTACCTCCAATTTTTACATTTCCCTTGGAAAATAAGAGCTCAAAACCTGTTGTTGAAATAGAAATTTAATCTCAAATCTCACAGGAATTACTTTTATGATAGTGCTTCTTTATCTTTTGAGAGACTTTTTTCTCCTTTTTTCAATTTGTGGATTTCTCTTTTTTATTAATTTCAATTCAGATATCATATCTTAATACATATACTGAGAAATTATTCTTCAAAAATATTTTGAACTCAAATAAAAATGAATAGTGCTTTTCTCAGTAATGCAAATATAAGCTCATAGCTCAATGATTTTTCCATTAGGTGATAATTCTTTCAATAAACTTCGCAATAGAATGAATATTGAATCTAGTTTTAAGTATTCATTGGGTATCATTTTCAGAAGCTTTAAGCTCAAAATAATCAAAGCATGATAATTGCAAGCTTTTGAAATGCCTTAGTAATGAACATGAACGAATAATAATATTTTAGAATTGATATAAGTAAATGTACATACTCAATTGGAAACTGTATAACCATACCTTTCAAAGCATATAAAAAATATGTTTTCTATCAATTTCCTTTAAGGAGTTTGGAGTGTGTTTGAGTATATTCCATCCAAATTCTTAAATTGAGAATTTTAACAAAACAAAATTTTTTTTTCTTATCAAAATACTTTTCAGAATCCAATCTCTAGGATAAATACCAATCATGATCCTTTCATTTTTTCAGTAAGCTCAATATCAAATAATATGATTTTATATTTTAAGTATAATAAATAAAAACATTTAGTGCAATTATTAAATTTGGTAAGAAACCTTTTTTGGTCCATTTGATGTGTATATTTACATGGTCTGGACTTCTATTCAATCTAAGTCTGTAAGAAAGATTTAATAGCTATATTTTTGGATTCAACTGTCTAAAATGTTTAGTTAAGTATCATGATGGAATAAACAGTTTCACATATGTGTAGAAATTATTGATCTCAGCACAAATCTATGCTCAAAAATTATTGGAAATTTTCATCAATTTCCAAGACGGCAGAATAATATGATAATAAGCTTGAAGCTATGTGGATGCTTTCATTTGATGTTATTTCACTCATATATATGAATCAAATGAGATTATTCAAAGTGTTTCTTTGATATTTGGCTTTTGTTTGCAAATTTTAACTCAAAAAAAACTAAAATAAGCTCAAAAATAAAACCCAATAGAATTATATCATTACTCAAAGGCTATGTAATAATAAGAGATCATTCATATACACCTTTCCTTTAGACTTAGTAACTGTGGTTTATTGGAAAATTATTTCTCACAAAATAGTGTGAAATTATATAATAAAATGTGGTGAGACTGTAAAATTGACTTTTGTAAAAATCAGAAGAAAGGAGGTATTTTTTAATCATCATATCATATATGGATTGTAAATAGAAGGAAACTTTTAGTCACCAAATTTTAATAATATGACTCCTATATTTTTATGGTCTATATAAGAACACTTGACCCATGGAAGCAAAAGTAAACCGAAAGTTAGAATATTCTCTACAGGTTAATAATCAAAGACAGACACCAATAAGAATGAATTTATATTATCAACAAGTCAAGTATCTGAAATGAAAAACGGTTAATGAGGAACTAGATAATATAGCAATTAGAGTAAAGAATAGGGATTTTTTTCTTTGAGACTCAGTTTGCCTCCAAATTGAATAGTTATTGAGTGGGATATGAAAAACTAATATTCAAAGAATTTAATTTCAACCTCCTAACCAGCCTCCACAAAGAAGAGCTAAAATCTTTGCATCATCACTTGTAAAAAACTGAATTATATACACTATTGGGAAAATATGGCTATATACTTGGAGTGTTGGAAGAACAATGAATAAAAGTAAAATAGAAAAATTACTTAGCAAAAGCAAAGAAATAAATAAGCTAGAAAAGCTTATTTATAAAAAGGATCTAGAGTTAAAAGCAAAGAATTGTACTCTTAGACCACTTCAGTGGTTACAACATTAAAAGAGAAGTAAGTCTAGAAAGCAGAACAAGAAAGCTTACTAAATGAAGGAATACATCATACTACAGTGAAAAGCACAATAAACGCAAAGTACACTGTTTGATTGAAAAACAGTTTCTTGTAGACTGCAAAAGAATACGCCTCCGTCAGGCTATACTCAAAAGACATATAGATAGAGGCTATTAAAGCCACCTCATTGTTGTAATTAGAGAATACACATTAGTTTTTTTTATAATCTTTTTACCTTTTACCTTTTTTTATTGTTATCCACATTTAGAAAGTAATATAAATAAAAATAAATCAAATAGACATCATTTTTTGTTTACACATTATCAGTACCAGAGTACTAACCAAAAACACCTGGAAAACTCAGAGGCCAGCCAAAGAATTATCCTTAGAGAAGGAAACTACATAACATGGTATACTGCTATTGAAGCAGAGCTACAACACATCGGTTGTTGGAAGTTTGTAGATGGCACAGATAACACTGAAACAGACGAGAAAAAGGAAAAAATCTTACTGTCTCATTATGAGACATTTAGATGAATAAATTGTTGCATTCATTGGAAATAAAATATAAGACAAAGAGAAAGGATAAGGGAGAGCATTATTGAAAATTCTCCAAGAAAAATATGTTGGGTCAGGAGTACAAGCTCAAGGTGTAGCATTAGACCGATTTTTAGAATTGATATTTAAAAAACTCAATCAATGGATTGAAGACCTTCAAACAAGCACGAGGAGAATTTCTTTAACTGTAATAGATGTAAACAATGCACTCTTATCAAGATTAGCAATTAGGACTCTACCACACAAGTATGAATCCCTGGTAACGATCCTTACCTATGGTGATGAATATCCCACGATTGAGGATATTATTGTAAATGTTGAAAAAGACCAGGCCTTGTTTCAAATAAAATCCAAACCAAAAGAAGAAATCGCTTTATCTGCTGATTGAGAAAATAGGAGCTGCTTCAATTGTGGAAAAAAGGGGCATCTCTCAAAGAACTGCAGACTAAGGAATAATAGCACCTACAATAGAAATGCACAAGCCAAATTAGCTGAAAATGATGAAGAAGAAGAACCAACTATTGCATTTATCGCTATGACCAATAATGATAGGTTTTGCAGTCTAGTAGCAAAAAACAACAAAACTACCATCCTTGATTCAGGTGCCAATGACCACATGTTCACCAAAGAAGAAGACTTCACCAATTTAACATCATCTTTGGGAGGTGTGCAAATCGGACAGGAAGGAGTCAAAATACCTGTGAAAGGAAGGGGAGAAGTGGTAAAATTTTCAAAAGGAAACAGGATTTTTTTAAAGAAGCAATCTATGTACCAGACCTACCATATAGCCTTGTGTCACTATCTCAAATCTGGAAAATAAATGGGCACCTAGAGAGGCTGGCAAACAACAAATTTCAAATAATCCATAATAAAAAAAAGGTATCTTTGATGGACATATCAAAAATGGACTTCTACACATCAACTTTGATAAAAAACAAGCTTTCGTTAGTGATCAAAAGAGATTAGGTCATAATGGAAAAGCTGGAAACTGTGAAGTGTGCAAAATAGGAAAATCAACAAGAATACCCTTTAATGGAGAAATGAAAAGGTCAGACATACCTCTAGAGGAAATCTCTGTAGATCTTATGGGCCCCATCACCCCGCAATCATTAGGAGGTGCTAAATACATATCAGTAGTCGTTTATTCAAGCTCGCATTTCTCATGGGTAATAATGCTGAGGAGCAATAGTGAAGGAAATGACGAAGTGAAAAAAATTCTCAAATACGCTGAGAATTCCGTAGAAAAACAGGTAAAAATGATATTCTGTGAAGGTGGAAAGGAATTTGTAAATAACTTTGTCAAAGAATTTTGTGAAGGAAGAGGAATTAAACTCATAATACTACCCCGTATACTCCTAAACACAATGGAATTGTTGAAAGAATCAATTGAGCTTTGATGGATAAAGTATGGACCCTCATGTTTGAATAAGGTATGGAAAAGGAATTATGGGCCAAATCATTAAATACTGCAAACTTTCTAAGAGTTAGGATATCAGATGGTGATAAAAGCCCATTCGAGAAATTATATACTAAGAAGCCTAACCTTAGCAGAATACAAAGATTTAGCTGCCGAGCTTATGCTACAAATAACAACTATAATGGAAAACTGGATGAAAGAGCACTCAAAGGGGTTCTAGTTGGGTATGAACCTTATTTTGGAGTATATTGTATTCTACTTGAAGACACTGGAAAATTAATTTGCTCAAGAGATGTAAGCTTCAATGAAGACAAATTACCATTAAAAAAAAGAAAAATAAGACCTGAAGAAGACCAAGAAATAACAGAAAATATTGAACCAGTGTTGAGAAGCAATGAAGAAGAACTTAGAGAACCCATTAAAAAAGAATAAGGGTTACAAGAAGTCAAGAACAACAAGAGATAGAGCTAACTAACACAGAAAATCAAAATATTTAAGCTGATGAAGCAGAAAATATTGGATCTGAAAGAAATAGGGGAAAACAGCGGCCACAATGGGAATGGTCAATAAGAAGTCAAGCACCAAATAACATCAGTTCTGAAATTATAGAAGAAAAAATTATTGATGAAGCTTGTAGACGCAGAGCACAAGCATATAATTTGGAAGCTATAAAAGAGAAATATGACAACATAACATCCATAGAAATGAGTGTAGAAAATATAGAAGAAATAAATCCCAATACCCTGAAAGAAGCCAGCAGAATGCAAGATTGGCCCAAATTGAAAGAAGCTTACTTTTCTGAGTTAGATTCTATTTTGGAACAGAATGTTTTTGAGATCTTTATTAAAAAAGACTTACCTAAACAGAAATCACTAATCAATACACATTGGGTTTCCAAAAAAAGATTTGATGAAAATGGAAAGCTACAAAGATATAAAGCGCAATGAGTTGCCAGAGGTTTAATCAAAAAGAAGGTATTGACTATCAAGAAACATTCTCACCCACAGGGAGACTTTCTACGCTAAGATATATAATAAGCTATGCTGTCCAAACTAGGCAAAACATCAGACAAGCAGACTTTGTAACAGCATACCTAAACTCAAAGCTAGATGAAGAAGAAAGTGTCTACACCACAATTCCAGAAGGCTTTGTTGATTGGATAAGATAAACAAAACCAGAATTATATGAACATGAAAAAGTAAAAAATCTACTCTGCAACCCACAAAAACATATACTTAAACTAAAAAAATAATTACATGGATTGAAACAAGCTGCACGAAGCTGGTATTTAACTCTACAACAATGGCTCAATAAAAATAATTTTATTATGAGTCAAGCAGACCCATGCTTATTCACATGCAAAAATACTCTCCTCTTTTCTTGGGTAGATGATATCATTGTTATTGGAAAGAAATCAGATGATGTTATTCAAAAATCAAAAAAGGATTTCTGCATCAAGGATCTGGGATTAGCCAGTAACGTATTAAGAATAAGAATAATTAGACAGAATCTAAAGCATATTGTTTTAAGTCAAACCCACTTTATAGATAAATTAATCAAAAAATATAACATGGAAGACTGTAAAACAACCCTTACACCCATGCAGAGCAACAACAGATTAGAAAATGCAACAGACAACAAAGTAGAAGAGTTCAAGAAACTGAATTTAGACTAACGATTAGCTGTTGGCTCATTAAATTACATCTCACAATGTACTAGACCAGATATTGCATACGTTGTAGGTCATTCATCACAATTTCTTGAAAAGCCCAGTTGCCAACACTGGGCTGCCTTCAAAAGAGTACTATGATACTTAAAAGCCACAAGGAATTTAGGCATCAATTACTATAAAACAGAAAACAATGAAATTGTAGGGTACTCAGACTCCAGTTGGGCTGAAGACTTAAACAGAAGATCCTGGACCGGATATGTTTTCATTTACGGTGGAGGGGCCATCAGTTGGAAAAGCAAAAAACTGGGTGGAGTAAGTACATCATCCACTGAGGCTGAATACAGATCATACCTATCTGCGTTCCATGAAGGAACATGGCTTTCCTTGTTAGAAGGAGAATCCCATAAAGAAAACCCCAAAAGTATTACCATTTATAACGACAATCAAGGTGCAATCAACAGAGAAAAAAAACCCATATACCATTCAAGAACTAAAAACATTGATGTACATTACAAAAGTATCAGAGATCTAATCAATAATAAGTAAATCAATCTAAAGTATTTGGAAACAGAAAAACTAGTAGCTGATTGTTTAACAAAAGCATTGGATAGAATCAAAAAACAAAAATTCAACAAATACATGGGACTATTTGAATACACTAGTGGAAAAGCAAATATAGCAATAAGCCAAGAAAATAATGAGATTAATTCACTTTTGAAATTGGGGGGGCGTGTTGGAAGAACAATGAATAAAAGTAAATTAGAAAAAGTACTTAGCGAAAAAAAAGAAAGCAATAAGCTAGAAAAGCTTATTGAGAAAAAGGATCTAGAGTTAAAAGCAAAAATTGTACTCTGAGACAACTTCATTCGTTCCAAAATTAAAAGAGAAGTAAGTCTAGAAAGCAGAACAAGAAAGCTTACTACACAAAGGAATACATCATACTACGGTGAAAAGCACAAGAAACGCAAAGTACACTGTTTGATTGACAAACAGTTTCTTGTAGACTACAAAGAAATATGTCTCCGTCAGGCTATACTCAAAAGACATATAAACAGAGGCTATTGAAGCCACCTCATTGTTGTAATTAGAGAATACACATTAGTTTTTTTTATAATATTTCTACCTTTTACCTTTTTTTATTGTTATCCACATTTAAAAAGTAATATAAATAAAAATCAATTAAATAGACATCATTTTTTGTTGACATCGAGAAATGGACATTATCTTTCCAGTTTTAGTAATAATATTGTGGAAAAAAAAGCTTTCCTGGATGAAAAAACCCAGTGAAAGAGTGTTATCTTTTCCAGTCTGTGATCAGCCAAGAGAGTATTGAGTGATAAATTCAAATGGCACGGAATTAAGAAATAACCTATTGCCACAGAAGTAAAATGAATCACTCTGCTCACAAGGAGAGGAAATTGTTTCAAGATCCTTATTAGTTGTTGTTTATCACATTACATCATTTGTCATATTACATTAATTATAATTAAATATATCATATTGTATTAAACAAATCCAGTTCTATCTTGTGGTTTGTCTCATTTTCTATAGCTTAGTTAAAGTGCTAGGTTACTAATTTTATTCTACAGTGTTCTTTAAGTACCTATTAAAAGGTTCTGGGTCATATTGTTATCTATATCTTGGTAAGAAGAATTAGGTTGGTAGTTGATACTACCTTTTATTTATTTATCTTTTATTGTTACTGACTCTATAAAATGTATTTTTATCAGGTGTTCTATTGTGTATCATCCCTACCTTCTTCCAGTTGCTAAATACTTGTTGTTCACTTTTAGGTACATCACAGTTTCACTTATCTTATATCTACTTGCATTAAAATCTTACTTTTACTTTTTTTGAATATTTACACACCAGAGGCTTATTATCTGGTACACCCAAGGAAAATGAAGAAAGTTTTTTTGGGACCCTAATGGTGAAACTATGATAAATTCTTAAGTTATTATTCATTTGAAATGATATGGCTCTTCTTTGGTGTGTTCATATGAAAATTCCTCTTCAGTGATGAGAATCTTAAAGCTATGCATGTGAAACTATTTAATTCAATCAAAAGGCAATTTATTTAGTTTTTCAAGTCTTTTGGAAAAAAATATTTTAAACTCTAAAGTTTCATAAAGCATGGAATTTATTCCCTGGAGAATTGTTTAAAGATAACTTTTGTCTTCTTGAAAATGAATACTCATTTTCATAGTCTTTGTATATAATAACGTATTCATACAAAATAATACTCTTGGGTGTCTTTCAGTATAGGTTTAATTTATAATCATTTTAAGTTTTCTATATGATCGCCACTTTCATCAGGAACAGGTTACTTAAAGGAAAATATCAACATATTTTATATTGGATACCTAACAATCATCGATAATCACATTTGTAACTAATTTTTCTATTCAAAATCAAAATTTATCATCAGTTATGTTTAGTTTGAATTTATTACTATTTTTCTCACACTGCACAGTATATCATTCCAGAATATGTTGAATATAACAAAAAAGGACCTTAGTAGAAAAAATCAAATAAAAAAGGATTTTCTGCTTCCTATAGAAACATTTGAGCTTATACATGTTTTATCATCCTCAGATTCCTCAGTTACATTGAGATGTATTTTTTATTCTCTAGTATAAGAAAATCTTGGAGCACTGGTTACAAAAAGGATTGTAAATACACAAGATAATTTTCTCATTCAAACAATTTTGAGGAATTGTAGCTTAGTATTCAAAAATTAATCCCTATTACATTAAATTCATATACTAAGATATATTAATTTGAATGACTTTAATTTAAAAAATATGGTAGTTCCCATATTAATTTTTAATTGTTTTCAATGTGATTTTTTTATTACACCTTATCAAATTGTGTGATACATGCATAAATATAGCAAATACTTCTATTTGGAGTAAAAAGGCTGCTTTTTATGCCTTTCTAAACAAAGGACACATAAAATACCTAAAACAATATTTTTATTTATAAAAAGAAGATATGGGAATAAGAGATTAAACCAACAGTCTTTTTGGATTAAAAACTCTCTTGGAGCACATTTGAAATAAAACTGAATTATCTTCATGAAAGATCTATTTCTATTTAAATAAAAAATTTCTTCCTTCTCAAATATCTGAAATACAAGTGAAGTAATAGTTATGATTATTGGGGAATAATTAAATAACATATTTTTTTCTATAATAAGATTATAATGTTTGCTCTTTTGTTTTTCCTTTCCCCAATATTAGAGGATGAGCTGTTATTGGTGAATCCATATACTCTATAAGAAATACCACCAATATTTAGATATATATTTGTTAGAGAATCTGATTTAATGGGATTTCAATTCTGATTTATCGGACTCTTTATCAAAGGATGAATTTTGTCACCATTTATAATTTTGACATTATTTAATCTGTTTGAGGAGTCCTTTTGGAATTTTCATTCCATTTTGAAATATTGATAAGTCATTTATAAGGTATTTTCAAGAAAAAGATCCAAAATTTTGGGTTTTGGATAGAATTTGGGATTGTTTCAATCCAATTTTGTATAATTATTTTCTTTAAATGAAAAAAAGTTTTGATGGTAATTAAAGACTTGAACATATTTTTTTGTGAATATTTTTTTTATTTTTTCATTTTTTGAGGTTTAAATATTACTATTAACCAAATTCTGATTTTCATTTTTACGAAATGAATTCGGAATTGAAATAATTATGCACCTCTAATAATATGATTAATATTGGACAAAATATTGAACTTTTCTTGACACACTCAACTGTCAGAAAAAGGAATTTTTTAAGAACTGTCCAAGTGTATTGAGGCCCATCTCAAGTCTCTTTGCGGTCCAAAAAGGAGTGAATACTTGATCATTCACAAAATTACTCCCAAATTATGCCTATTCAATGTTTGCTCCAAGAATAATTAGGAACATCAGATTAAAAAAGGAGGTGATTTTACAAAATTCCGTGGTTGAAAATATATTTATTAGTATGAATATGAAGTTGTGAATGAGATTGGTCCTGATCAAAGATCTTCATAATAGATTAATTTTTTTTGAAGGGTTTGAAGATCAATAAGTCTCAAAACAAGTTTCTATTAAAGAAAATATTGATTTCATACTACAAAGGTAATTAAAAGTTTTAAATATGCTTAGTTTCCAGCTCTCACCAACTTTTGTCTCAAAAGACCTTCTTAAAATTTTCCAGAAGATAAAAAAGCCTTCAGCATCCACTAAATATGAGTTTCTATAGAATGAAAGGTATGTTTCATTTCAATTGCATCGGAGGAAAGATAAATATTTATTAAGAACCCCATTTTTCAAAAGAATATAGAATATCAGACAAAGCGCAAAGAAAAAAATAGTCATTAATTAAATTCATATTTGGAAATCTGGGTTCTATAATATACCATTATTCTCATCACTGGCCAGAAAATTGGAGTTCTAACAAAATATGTGACGGTATTCTCTCCTAACATTTACCTTTTGAATCCCATAGATAAATTTAGTAATTTAACCAATGTGCTGGATGATTTTTGAAACAGGGGATAGAGGCATATCTTTTATTGAACAATAAGATATCCTCATCGCAAAATCTATATGTATATTTTCTTGAGGGGTGGAATATATAAGTAGGAATCGCATTGGAGCTTCCTAATATATTTGGTCGATTTTTTGCTTACCAGCCCATAATGTAAGCTTTTGCAAAAATGACAGGCATACATAAATTTACTTTGAAATTTGTGATACCTAGAAAAATGGGTAGCAAACCAGAATGAATTATAAAAATGAAGGATTTTCCTATTATTATTCTGAAGAATGAAACAGTTAAAAAATTATCAAGGATTTCAAATTGAATTCACACAGGGATACAGACAAGAGTTGGCTTTGGTACAGCGTTCCACTTTAGTGAGCTGAAAAAATTTCAATCAATCCATTTTAACAATTCCAATTCAATCACAAAAGATTTGATGATTGGAGAAATCTAAAAGATAATTCTCCTCATATCATGAATATAGTCACTTTAAAAAACCATTCAGAATATCTCCCTGGGTTGGGCAAAGATCTCCTGACTTAAAAATAAAATCCATGGTCCAATTCATTCTATATTTGTACTAAATCTTGTTAAACAACTATATTTATTCTTTATATATTAAAATGTCATTTTGAAGATATTGAGGGATATGAGATTGTTAAAGTCTCTCATCTCTAGATTATAAGATAGATCTTTAATTAATTGTTTCCCCAATTATACAAACCATAACATTCCTTACCTTTCAAAGGGGCCACAAAAATTAGACCCTCTTAGCAACCCATTGCGAGTTATTATTTTCACTTTGGCAGTAATATTTGCATTTAAAAAAGATGAAATTAAAAATTTCCATAAATTGAAAACATTTTCTCATTTACTTCTTTTTTTGATATCAAGAAAAAGGATTTATGGTGATTCCATATATTTCTGAATCAGGACCCACAGATCTGAGTTTAATGTTGAGCTTCAATGTAATTAATTTTGAATTATTGATGGAACCTTCAGATATCATTATTGAATATTTTAAACTAAATATCATAAATAATGAGCTTTGATAAATCACTAAAATTATTAAAAAATTGCTTTCATTATTTTCAACACGTTAGCCTAGATACACCCAGTAAAACTGGTTAATTTTTCATGAAAATGGAAGGAATTTAATGACAGGTCACATTCCAAAGGATAAAAACATGAATTTTCTTCAATATTGTGTTAAATAATTTTCCATTATAATCTCAATTCACATGGTTTTTTAACATACATGGATTTCTTTTGACACAGAAAATAATTTCCCTTTATACTCAACCTCACTGTAAAATCATATTTTACATAGTGTGTTTTGGCTATTTCTATTTTGGTGATTGTGAATCTCCTCACAATCCAAATCAAAAAATTTTCTTCAGGTATCATTCTTTTAAAATAATTCATTGAGGGTTTTTGTAAGTCATAACCATAAGCTGAACGTTTTTCACATAATATATTGAAAGAGTCTCACTTAGTAACATACTATCCCAAAAGCTGGTTCAATACTCCCTTTGGGTTGCATCTAATATAAAATAATTTTAATTGATACACTCATAATTTCAGAAGAGAGAATTTTGTAATGATCAATTAAATAGATGTCAAAGCAGCAGGAACTACAGATTTCCATTTCTTGTTCAAGCACAAGTTTTTTCTATTAATGTTTCTCAATATTATTTAAATTAATGGGATTTTATCCAACAATTGAAAAATAATTAGGTCCATGGCATTAAAATTTTGAGATAACAGAAATTGTTTGGTGTATTACATTAAGAGCAGGAAGATGAAATATTTTCATTAGTTGAAATCATCTTTTGTGTAGATTCTCAAATAATTTTATAGCCATTTGGTTTAAATTTTATATGATATTGAGAATTATTACCTAGAAAAAGATGCTAAAAGCATTTCCTCAATGAATCCTATTCAGAAATTTCAAAAATAATGTGGTAAGAAATATTAATTGAAAATGGAAATTTGAATGAATTTTTGAAGTTTTTACCTCATTTCTATGTAGAATTGCAAATAATACTATATTGCTAGTTGCTATGAGGTAAATCAATGGATACTGGTACAAAAAGGGCTTCAATTACTCTTTGAGGGCTTATCAATGGGAAATAATTAAGAATTTCAATGGCTACAGGAGTCTAAGTTGCTCTTTAACTCCTTGGAACTTCAAAATGGCAGCTTATTTGCTATTTTCTTATGATTTAATGAGATTTTAACTTGGTAACCAAGTTCCCAAAAGGTTTTAGTATACTAATTGGGCCAAGATCATCCAAGGATCAAAGCTTTAGAGCTGCCCATGCCTCAGAGGCCTCAGAAGCTGGGTACCCTGGCTCGCTTTGATGTCTTTTGTCTCCCTTGACTATTTTCACGTCAAAAATGGAAATTCAGGCTTGAAGACTGATCTCTGCTATGGGTGTACCAAAGGTTCATGTAATAATACCATGATATTAAGTGCCACAAACATGAATCACACAGTTCTTAGTGTATATGTAACATGGGATTTCTCACATTCCCATTATTTTGGCATGAAATTGAGAAAAACAAAAGCTTTCACGATTCTTTTATGCGGTATTGATGATCTGGTATTGAAGTATTTTCCATATTACCACCTATTAGAGTTAGTTTAAGCTTATTCACTCTATAGAGCTACCCTGGGTGAATTTTTGTGTAGAGTCTAAAGCTGGCCTTAAATCCATGGATCTACTTACTCACAAAAGAGTTATTCATCTTTTCTGAAATAAAAAATAATCAATTTTGAATACATGCATGACTTATTGGTTATGCATAGTTCAAAATTTATTTTTAAAGATATTTGTGGCCTATTTGTGTATGTGTAATATACCTCAAGGCTCACATTTCACATATTTTTCATTTGTTTTTCCAGTTTTGAAATTTTTTGATTTTTTATAATCTTATATTTGTTTTGCAATGATTTTGTAGTTTTTTGTGTATTTCTCATGTAGTGCTTTTGATTTTGTTTTATTCTTGCTTTTTTTATAAATTGTAAGGTGTGGATATGATGCTTTGTGTAAGGTTTGACTATGAAACAATAAGTAGAAATTACTAATATTTTACTTATTATACTATGAATATCCTTAGAAATAAAATAAATAAGATAAAGAAATAATTATGATAATAAATAGTTTTAAAATTATGGCATCAAAAATATTTATATTATTAAATAAATATAATAATATAATTTATATTAAGAAAAAATAATATAATAAATAAATATATTAATATATGATAATTAATATATTTAAAAGCACTTTATTATTGTTACCAACAAATAAAAAAGGCGTAAAACATTGTTTTTTATTAATAAAAAACAATCAATAACAATAATATTACTAATATTAAAGTTACACATTAATGTAATACTATTGATATTAGTTAAAGAATTATTGATAGTGATAATAAAGAGAAATTATTATAATAAGAGAAAATAAACTACTTTTGACGTCTAATATAATAATTTTGAATTAATTTATGCCAAATGATGTGAATACAACTTATTTCAACTGTATTTACAAATCAAAATAAAAAAATTTAAAAATTTTCTGGATTTTACGTGGAAATGAGATTTTTAAGAGAATTATAAAAAAAACAAGAGAAAAATTGGAGTAATCACATCAAAAATAACTATTATAATAAATATAACTTTTTTTCTTTGATAATATAAGAGATTTATATATAAATAATAAAAATTTTTACCTTTGGATTTAATTGTTTAATTGTTTTTATGCATCTGATGGGAAAACAGAGTAAAAAGAGCTCTATCTATTGTAAATACCTCCCCTATAGAGTCCATTAGGCTTCCAATAGACGTTTACTGATAGTATCCACTGGAAATGATCAGTACTTTAAGGCTAAGTAATGATTATGTCACAATCAAACCTTTTTATCTCATTATTATGCCATTGTTTAGAGTTATCACTATATCTCTATGTTTGATGACATCATAGGCTTGGCAGAAGCCCAAATATCATGTATTTTATTATTATTATTCATAATCTAATATTATTCACCATTTTTGTCACTTTTGTAACTGTTAAACTTAAAATAAGATTACAGTGAGTGATCATAAGTGATCAATTTTAAGCTTGAACTTTAATCATTAATAATAATTGTTAAGTTATACACACTACAGCTGTTCTGAGAGTTAATTCTGATAGCTTGGAATGTACTTCTTAAAGTGCAAACAGAATAACATTACATTTTAAAAACTCTATTTTTGATGATTTTTCATGTAACTCATCTTTTCTATCAAAATTCAATATTTTAAACTTCAAACCTTGATTTCAAGGGGTTATACCTTGAATATTATAATAAGAATAAAATTATTCTTCACTTATGGGCTAGTAGAATCTGACTGTCTACTTTTATTTTTAATTTTGGACCACTTTCACAACAAAGTGGTCAACAGCTCCAGTTATTTTGTTCAATAAACCATTACAAGTTTAAACATTTCTCATAACATGTAAAATAAACTTCATATGTGTGCTCTTAAAGTAATTATGTGGCAACTTTATTTTTGGTTTTACTCTCTATCTTTTATATCTCAAGAGAGATTAGCTAAAAACCATGAATATATGCACTGATCAAAAAAGTGCATATATTCAGCTACATTCCTTAAGTATTAACTTTAGGGAACTGAAATCAACTGTTTTATATGTGGTTTTTATGGAGAATCCAATGTTACAATTTATTTCACGTGTTGTTTCATTGGTTTCTGAGTTAAATAAGTCTTTGTGTCTTTTTTAAGGTATTATTACTTATTCTCCACTAATTTTTGACTTTTCAGACATGCCATAAAAATGACATATGTGTATTTTACCATGAGTAATCTAAAGGTGTAATTTATTTCACATGTTTACTCATCATATTCTGAATTAATTCAGATTTTGTACCTATTTATGGTATGTTCACTTGTTTTCAAGATAATTATTATAGGTATACTTATTATAGGATTTTTCTTGTGACCTTTTTTGGATATGTGGTCATATGTCCAAAGCTCACACTTTGATTAAAAATTAAGTACTTTTCCTGTCCTCAAAATTTGTATCAGGTAAAAATGGATTAAAAAAATTATGAAATATAATTTTTAAGAGAAAAACCCCCAATTTTATTGTTTTCAACATTATAAGTATAAAAAAATTATATTAAAAAGATTTTTTGTTTTACCAACAAGAAAAATGTATCCAAAATTACTCTACAAGAGATATTTAACACTACAAAAGAAATATCTTCAAGAGCAATTTCAATTGGAATTAATTGAGCAAAGGACTGCAGTAAATTGATGTAAGAACAAAGTACTTAAAAAGAATATTAAAGAGAAAAAACAACCAAAAGTGACCAGAGTGAATTCGGAAGCAAAGTGACAAATTTAACAATGATGAAGGATTCTTTGATTAACTTATGGGGTCGTTCAAGGGTAAAAATGATTATAAGGGTTACAAAAAATGATTATAATGATTTTTTCACATGGGTTGAAGGTTTACAATGATAAGAGAAAGGTGGCTTAAATATCTTATTGATTTGTTGAACAGTGTTTTAAACTAATTATAAAAGGAACAGATTCTAACATGAAGAGAGAAGTGGGGCAAAGAAGACATTCTTTTATAGCCACCAATTTTCTTACTCCAAAAGTAGAATTTACTCTTTTCAGTCATAGAAAACAATCTGAAAGCAAAAGATTCAATTATGGTATCATTGAACCCTGGTTTAGGCCAAAAAGGGGCTGGTTTTAGCCATTTTTAACTTTTTTTAGCCATTGTAGACCCTTAATTCAGCCATTTCTATAGTAATACCTAGCTTTGACCCTTCAAAACATGTCAGAACGTGTGTAAGAGATTCAAAGAACAGTTAAAAACCTTTAAAATGTTGTTTTTATCTTGAGGGTAGTTTTACCCTCTTGGCAACACTTAAAACTGCCCTGGTTGGTATCAAAACCTCATCATCAATTGAGAAATAGACCCTGTGACTCAATTCCAGGTCAGAAGTAATGTACGTTTGAGTGAAATTTGAAATCTCATGCCTGTCAGAAAGGAACTTGGTGGTCTGCTTCCACCTTAGAGCCAAAATTCCTTTCTCACCAAGAATCACTCATTCCAATTTATTTTTTCTTTAATTCCTAATTATGTATTATACTTATAATTTACATCTATAATTCAATTAAGTTTTTACAGTACAAAACTGTAATAATTGATACCTCATATGTAAATTAAAGCTCACTTATGTAATACATGCGCACATTTTGACATTTAAGTTGAATATACTTCAGTTCCTCATAGCCTCTAAGCTACACACAACAACTCCATTTTAACAGAAAATGGATGGTTAACACACCATTTGATGTGAATGGAATTAATGCTTTGAGGATCTTCACCTTTTTTACAGAAAATAATAAAAACTTAATTTAAGCTTATTTAGAGTTGAGTTACAAAATCTTTCCAAGAGGTGACCCCACCTTATTTTCGGTGAGGAGTCCAATGGTGAAATAATTTTCATATGTTTATTTTTTGGATAAATATTTATGATCATTTTTATTTAAGGTTTTTCCAAAATTATCTTAACTTTAGTAATTTTGTTAAAAATTCATTTTTACTTAATTTTTTCATGTAAAAATGTGTTTTAACAATCTTAAATTTCAATGTAATTTTATTTTTAAATAATAATTGAGTTTTCATTTTTGTTTATAAATTGATATTTATATTTTAATTTTTTTTGATAATATAAATAGATTTATTATTTGTGGTCTTTTGGGTATATGGAAATACCTCTAAGCCTCATATTCCCTCCCCCTAAAAAAAGAATATTTCTTTGTAATATTGTTATTTCTAGTGTTTCTGAACCTTCTAATAAGTTTGGTAACTTCAGGTATGTCCTTTTCTGCTAACCATTCATCTTCACAAGTTGGGTCACTGTACCTAACAAGGTATTCCCTTACTTTTTTGGCTCTTAACTTCCTATCTTTGAGAACTTTGGTGATTTTCTTATTACCAGATGACTCAATAGGAGGTATATGCTGGGGAACTTTATGTCTAAAAGGAAAATTTTCAGCATCACTAGATTTATACAGTTTTATCAAGCTTACTGGAAATGTAGGATGCTTATTGCCAAGTTCCTCAGATAATTGTACTTCAACTGCATTTTATCCATGAAGGGACTTAATAACAAAAGTTCCTGCAAAGAATTACTTGAGAGTTTTACATCCTTTGATTTTATTGAAGCTAGTGGTGGATACACATACTAAATCTACCACTTTGAAATCTGGAGTTGCATGTGATTTGTCCCATTTGTCTTTTGCATATGAAAATGAGTCCTCCATGCACCTTACTGTGTGATTTTGAGCCTTTTATAGCATTCCTTTGAAACTACTACCTGTGAGATTTATTTCAACCAAATTCTTCCTTAATGAACTTTGGTTAATGTGGGATCCCATCATTTCTCTAGAATAGCAGGATTTTGATTGGTACTGGCATTAATGAATGTTTTATATGCCAATTCCAGTGCTGGTAAGAGAATACACCAATCATGGGTGAACACATCACAATCTTCAAATTCAAGTTCATATTCACAAAATCTTCTCACCATATCTTCCACGTTTTGGATCATCTCTTCAGCCAGACCATCAATTTGTGGGTGGTAGGCTGTAGAGAAGGACAACTTTGGTCCAAATAATTTGTGAAGATTTTTCAATAGTGCTGAGTTAAATTGGGGATCTCTGTCACTCATGATATTTGTGAATATTCCAGTCCATGATATTACTCTATTCCATATTGGAAGAGCTGTTTTCATGGCTTTATCATCCTTGTGACATGATAGAAATATTGGAGTCTTATGAGAGCTGTCAACAATAACTAGGCATTCCTTATAACTTCTATCACCCCCTGGTGGTAGGCCAGTTACCCAATCCAGATGGACAATTTCCCAAGGTCTGCTGGCTTCTTGGATTTTGATCATATTTCCAAGTCTCTTTCCAGTGGAGTTATTTGCCTTTTGAAATCTGTCACAGGTTTTGCAATACTATGAAACATCTTTGTGCCACATTGGCCACCATATACAGGTTTTTATCTCTTCTATTGTCCTGTCCTTAGACAGCTTTCCTGAGAAGGGGGTGTCATGGCAGTCTTTCAGTACTCAAATTATTAAGGACCTGTCCACAACTGTCATTATAAATGTATGCGTAGTTCTGTGGTAAATTATACCATCCAGTAAGTGAAATATTCCTTAATCATATGATTTCTTCCATATTTCATCTGAGTCATGTATTAAAGAGTTGTCTTTACAGTCTTTGGTAAGTAATTGGGATAAGATGCTATAACTCTTATCTTGAGTATAGCTGTTTCTTACTTCCTCAAAGAATGTTGTGTTCAGCTCTGTAACAGCAATTCCTTCTATTGGGATTTGAGGGGAAGCTTCTTCTGGCACATCAGAAGGATTATAAATATTATTTGGTAATGGCCATCTGCTCAGTTCATCTGCATTTTTATGAATATTTCAATCTTTGTGAACAATATTCATATTACCTCTATACTATTGTATGGCTATTTGCCCTTTGAGCTTATTTCTGTTGGGTGTTTTCATGTATAAAAGTGATTTAACAGCAGTACAATCTGTTATCACTTCAAAAGCACACCCTTCTAGGAAATAATTGGGATTTTCTACGCACCAGACAAGGCATAAACACTCCATCTGACTTGCTCCATATCTAGCTTCAGTCAGTTTGATTTTCCTAGATATGAAACATATGGGTCCTTCCACAGGTTTATCATTTATAATCTGGACTTGATGAAGTGCAGCACCTAGCCCATCCCCTGATGAATCAATATAAAGCTTGAAGGGCAGCTTAAAGTCTGGAATCAGTAAGAGTGGAGAAGTGGTCAAGGCTTGTCTCAAAGATTCAAAGGATTTCACTCTGTCAACAGTCATTTCAAATACTGTGTCTTTGTCACATAATTTAAAAAGAGGTCTTGCTATGGATGTAAAATCCTTAAGATTCTGCCTGTAATATCCTTCAAACCCCAAAAATGACTGAATTTATTTTTTGTTATGAGGCATAGGTTTTAGTAGCATTGCTACAACTTTGTTTTTGTTAATCCCAAGGGATAAACCAGATACTACATGTCCCAGTTCTGTGAGTTCTTTAAATCCAAAATGACATTTATCTAAGGAAATTTTCATATTTACAGATTGAATTTTGTTCAAAACTCTTCAAAATATGTAGATATGTTCTTCCAAAGTCTTGGAACAGACAATAATGTTATCGATGTAAATGATTAACCATTCTTCTGAAAGTTCTTCAGGGAAGATTTCATTCATCATTCTTTGGAAGTGTGAAGGTGCATTCTTGATACCAAAAAGGCATCCTCAAATATTCATACACTCCACAATTAACAATAATTCTGAAGTATTCTCTTTCCCTTGTTGTCACCACATTTTTATGAAAGACTTTAATGGCACCCATAGTTCTTATATACACTACTTGAGATATTTGGCAAAGGGAAATTTGGATTTTTGGTATTGGGTACCTGTCTGGAACAGTGTAAGTGTTCAGAGCTCTAAAGTCCCCAGCCATTCTAGATTTTCCATTATTCCATGCCACTATGACTGGTGTAGTTATTTCTACCTCCTCATTGTTACAAAACTTTCTTATTACACCAAGGTCTAGAAGCTCTTTGATATGGATTTCTAGACATCCTCTTGATTTGAGACTTTCTGGATATGCTGGTCTTCTCAATAGTGGTGTGTATGATCTTTCAATATTAAGAATAATGTCAACTTCATGACCAACAATTGCTCCCAGGGGCTCTTTATCTGATTAAAAGGCTTCTTTGTGGTCATATAAAAGGGAAGAAAGTTCACTTTCTTGTTTGTCAGTAGGATTGCGCTGATTTCAGCTTCATTTAACTTCTCAGACTTGAAATTTTCTAACTTTAAGTTGACTGGTGATACTTTGTGTGCTTTGATTTGTCTTTGAAATGGTAAAAAGGCAGATTTTTGACGTTTATTGTCCCCAATAGTAAATTATCTGTATTTATTGTTATGTAAATCTATGCCAGACATGATTAAGTAATCATTTGCCAATATAAAATGGGTACTAGAGCTGTTTTCCATCACAACAAATTCAACAGTTATCCTTAAATTTCCATTTATGTGTGGAAATATGATACTAGTATCGAATTTTCCCAATGCTTTCATTGGATTACTGGCACTATTGAATTTTGTGCCATCAATTGGCAAAAATTGATCTTCATACTTTGATACACAAGTTTTAAGAAATGACTTTTGAAAACAAGAGCAGAAGGCTCCTGGGTTGAGTAATAGCTTAGGGGCTATGTTGTCAATTATCACTTCTGTTATACAGGAGTTACCAGCTGTATAAACTTTTCCCTTTTTGGTTTGGTCTTCATCAGTTGTGCATCTTTAATCTTTGATAAGTCAGCTTTACCATTGATCAATTGTGGCAAGTGGGAATAAGATTCCATGATGTCAAAAGTGGATTTGATATTTTCTACATCTTTTGAAGATTTATAAAGTATTGATGATTTATCATCTGAATTTTCCTCAATTACCTCACCATCTTTTTCAAAATCAGGTTCCTTTTCAATTTCAATTTCATTAATTTTCCCCTATCTTGGACATGAATTAGCTAAATGTGTGGTGCTCTGGAAAATATGGCACTTCCTGATTAAATCGCCAGATTTATATTTCATGTTATTACAGTTTTCTTTCAGATTTTCTTCCACAGAATCTTTCCAAGGTTTCTTAAACCCTTTTTTGAGATTCACCCTACTAGAACCAATTCTGGTCCTGGTGGTTACTTCTTCCAATATGTTAATAATATCTTCTGCTGAAGATTATTAAGTAGTGCTTCTCTTAACACCATGATCCAAATCACCTCCACAATGGCTTAGAATTTTTCTGTGAATCATCAATTCTGACATCTGAGGATATAATTCTGTTAATCTGTCTTTTTGTTGGCAAAACAATGGTAAAGCTCTATCTTTGTCAGCATTAAATTTGGAAGTTTCAAAGGCTGTTTCCACTTTAAATCTCCAAGCATCATTGGAAAATTTGTTAATGATTTGAGTTTTCCACCAAGTCCAACTTTGGTGTCCATGTGCTTTTCTCAATTTTATATACTATCTGTGGGCTGATCTAGTGAACAGGGTTTTAAATGTTCCTGTTACCAATCTGTCTTGTAATTCAAAATCTTCTTTAATCATGCCAATACCCATGATGTATTCCATATGTTCATATTCTCCTTTACCACTGAAGTGAGGCCATTACTTGAGCTTTGGTACTTCTTTTAACAGTGTTTGGCCCATTGATGGGTCCAAGCTGAGGAAAGAGGTGGAAGATTCACTATTTAGTTGTTAAGTTTCTACATCCAATACATGTGGGTTGGGAATTCTTGTACCCTCATTTTGATTCAGAGGTGTTTGTAGTAATTCTTCAATATCATTCATTCTAATGTTGCTAAACATTTGAGAATCTCTAAGCTCATGTTGGAAGCTCTGTATTAAATTTATTACTTCAGTTTTATACATATCTTCCTTATGTTTCAATTCTTTCCATAATTCTGTCTCTCTAGTATTATCAGAAATGACTCGATTCAACTTCATTGTTAATTTTGATACTTCTTTTTCTGAGGTGTCAAAACACTTTTTTCAGTAAATTGTATATGTCTTTACTTCAGTAAATGAATTTGCAATATCATCAAGGATTTTCTTATTATCTTCTTTGATAATATTTATGGCTTGATTTATTCTTGTTTCAATTATTTCATCAATATTGAATTTAAGATATTTTTATGTTAATTCTTTAATGATGGCAGATTGCTCATTGAATTTCTTGCCAAATTAATTGTCATTATTAGAAGTTTCAATTGTTTATAAGGCTTTTTCCAAACACATAAGTGTCTCATTTATTTGGCTCAGACTTAAGTTAGTTGTTTTAAGATTGTTACAAATTGATGAATTTTTATCAGAAATAGGAATTTTCACATCATTTATAGCTATGTACAAGTTTGGGATGCCATCCAGAATATCAGAAATTATTTCTGATATTTTATTCTGGCTTCCTCCTTTTTCTGTAATTCCATCATTTTTCTAGCCATCTGAAATAAATTTTCCATGGAATCCTGCTGAATCTTTGGGATTATGTATCCCTGGCTGTAAGGCTTTGTAGCTGATGTGTTGCCTTTGCCCTTTTTATGAGCTTGTGGCTTCTGCTTCACATTGGAATTTCCCCTTCTGGCTTTTGGGGCTGTTTTTGGTACTTTCTTGGGTGGTGGAGGGTTCTTTTTCCTCCATTCTGCTGTTAAAAGCATCATGTTTTTCTTTATAATCAATGGATGCCATAAATTGATTCACTTGCAAGTTTTGGGATGGCCCAGGAAATTTCTCACAGTCAGGAAAGAATTAATGCAGTTTTTCCACAGATCTGCAAGGATCTGGTACTCTATGTGCTGCAATTAATTTTTGTACGGATTCTTGCTGGATTTTTAAATGTCTACTGAGGATTCTCTTTTTGAAGGTAAAACAGTATTATCATTTTAAGAATGGCATATTTTGTTGGTTTGGGATCCATTTAATGACCCTTGCCCTTCTGTAACTAATTGGCTTCTTCCATAATCATGTCTATAACCTTTTTGGGAGCTTCTTGAGGGGTTATAGCTGGCTCCTGATCAGGTTGAAGGCATTATTATGATTAAAAAGCTCCAAAATAGTAGATCTACATGAAAAACTTACTATTTGCCAAATTATTAGCTTTTTGGAGAGTGTTACTAATTTCCAAATTGATTAATTCTAAAGAAATTGGTTCTGGTTGGTTATTCTGAGTTAGAATAACAGTACTATTATGCTCAGAATTTATAGTGCTTTCAGCAATAATGCTAGTAACTGTTGATGCAGTTTCAATATTTTCTTGTCTTATCACATTTTCAGACACTAAAGTAAATGAAGAAAGCAATTAATTGGGTAAAAAAAGAATTTTCAAAAAGAGAAATGAAGAAATTAAGCCTCTCTTATAATATTAAAAGTTTCTGCTTTTTATGGATTTTTGATTTATGAGTATTTTTATGGATTTTTGGAAGTTTTAAATATAAGAAAAAGGATTTAAAAAGAGTATAAAAATATTTTGTGGGTAAAATATCACTCCTGGCCCCCAAATGTAAGGTGTGTATATGAGACTTTGATTAAAAATCAAGTACCTTTCCTGTCCTCAAAATTTGTATAAGGTAAAAATGGATTAAAAATAGTATGAAATATAATCTTTATAAGGAAACACACAAATGTTATTTCTTTAAACCTTATAAATATAAAAAAATAATATTAAAAAGATTTATTGTTTAACCAACAATAAAAATTTATCCAAAAATACTTTCCAAGAGATATTTAAGGCTACAAAAGAAAGTTCTTCAAGAGAAATTTCAATTGGAATTAATTTAGAAAAGGACTGCAGGAAATTGATATAAGAAAAAAGTCTTTAAAAAGAATATTAAAGGGAAAAAACAAACAAAAGTGACCAGAGTGAATTTGGAAACAAAGTGAAAAAGTTAACAGTGATGAAAGATGCTTTAATTCACTTATGTGGTGGTTCAAGGGTAAAAATGATTATAAGAGTTACAAACAATGATTATAATGATATTTTGACATTGCTTGAAGGTTTAAAATGATAAAAAAAATTGGTTACAAGCTTTTATTGATTGGTTTAACAGTTTTTTAAACTAATTATAAAAGGGAAATATTCTAACATGAAGTGAAAAGTGGGAAAAAGAAGACATTCTTTTATAGCCACCACTTCTCTTACTCCAAAAGTAAAATTTACTCTTTTCAGCTGCGGGAAACATTCTGATAACAGAAAAGCCAATTATGGAATCATTGAGCCCTGGTTTAGGCAAAAAAGGGCTGGTTCTAGCAATTTATTGCCATTTTCAGCCATTTCTATAGTAATACCTGGTTTTAAGCCTCCAAAACATGTCAGAATGTGTGTAAGAGACATCAAACAAGTTAAAACTGTTTTAAAATGATTGTTTTATCTTAAGGGTAGTTCTACCCCCTTGGAAACAGTTAAAACTGCCCTGGTTGGTATCAAACCTCTTCATCAATTGCAACACAGACCCTGTGACTCCATTCCAGGCCAAAAGTGATGAACCTTTGCATTGATTTTGACATCTAATGCCTATCAGCAAGAAATTTGAAGGTCTTGCTCCCCCTTAAAGCCAAGACTCCTGTTGCCCCAAGAATCAATCTTTCCAATTTATTTTTTCTTTAATTCCTCATCATGTATTATACTTATAATTGACATATGTAATTCAATTTAGTTTTTATGGTACACAAATGTGATAATTGATACCTCATATGTAAATTTAAGGTCACTTAAATAATACATGTGCACATTTTGACATTTCAAGTGAAAATACTTCAATTCCTCATGACTTCAAAACAACACACAACACCTCAATTTCAACAGAGAATGGATGGATAACACCACATGTGACATGAATTAAGTTAATGTTTTGAGGATTTTCAACTTGTTTACAGAAAATAATAAAAAATGAATTTGAGATTATTTAGAGTTGAGTTACAGAATTTTTACCCAGAGGTGACCCCACCTTATTTTTTATGAGGAGTCCAATGGTGAGATAATTTTCATATATTTATTTTTTGGATAAAGATTTATGATAATTTATATTTGACTTTTTTCCAAAATTATTTTAACTTCAGTAATTTTGTTAAAAATTCATTTTTACTTAATTTTTTCATGTAAAAATGTGTTTTAACAATCTTAAATTTCAATGTAATTTTATTTTTACATAATAATTAAGTTTTCATTTTTGTTTATAAATTGATATTTATATTTTAATTGTTTTTGATAATATAAATGGATTTATTTTATCTATAATTGTATCTTGTTTTATTATTTGTGGTCTTTTGGGTATATAAAAATGCCTCTAGGGCTCACATAATTTCCGTCATTTTATGTTGACTTTTTGAGTTGTATCTTTTGTGGTCTTTTTTTGATTTTTAATCAAATTGTTTTGAAATTCTCTTTCTTTCTATGTATTTATTTATATCATTTTATATCTACTTATATCTCTTTGTGTGTACTTTTAATGTTTTGAATTATTTCCTTGATTTTTCCTTGATTTTGGTTTTTAATCAACATTTTTTCAATTTTATATTACCTGCGATAAGAAGTCATTCATTCACTTATAGATTTTGTTTTTTTGGTTTTCTTAATTTTTGTTTCCAATTTTTTTCAGTTTGTATTTTCTTAGCACCATCCATGGTGCCAAAAATGCACTTTTGAACTTTCAATGGCGCACAAAGGTACAGTTTTCACTGTTGAAGGTGCCTATGAGCACCATCTTCACCATCAACAGTGCCTTTAAGAACCTTGTGAACCATCAACAGTGCTAAAATGCCCTCTTTGCAACATTTACAGTTCTGGATGTTTATATATATATATATACTTCTTATAAAAATTATCATTAAAAAAACTAAAAATCACCAATGGCCTGGGCCATTGGTCATCTTTCTGTCATTCTACATGGCCTTTGGGGCTGTCGCCCACGACTTTGAGACCTCATCAATGACCTGTTGGGCTATTCATGGGGTCCAGACAGCCTGTACAGCTCTGTACAGGCCATCCAATATAAAAAAACAGCCAGCCTTCTCGACCTAACAAGGCTGGATTATTTCTCTGAAGTGTATATCTCCGTACAGTTCAACAAACCTCCACTGTAAATCTGTGTACGGCTCAAAAACCCTTCATTGTAAAGCTCTGTACAGCTCAACAAACCTGAACTGTACAGCTCTGTGTAGTTCAACAAAGCTTAAATGTGCCGCTCTTTACAGTTCAACAAAACTGAACTGTGCAGATATGTACAGTTCAAATCTTCTAAGCTTTACATCACATTCCAGGAACGCCCTTTTTTGAAATCATAAAAGTGGCCATATCTTGGCTAGTTTTGCCCTCTTTTCAATTTTTGAATTTCTTACACAATTTTTGGGGGTGCCTGTTGCAGCTATGTCATAAAATTTCAATTTACCTTGGGTATTGTTCATTTTTTCACAAATCGTTCAGAATTGGTCATTTGCCACATTTCACTGGAAATTGATTGGGCAGTTCAATTGGTGCTGTTTAATCTGCCAATGTTCATTTAAGAGGCCATTTGCAAAGTTAAATTTAATCAATTTCAATATCATAGATAATACCAGTGCATGTTTTTCACTCAAATTTAAATCATTTTTCAGGTCATCTTGAAAGAATGACAGTTATAAATACAAATCATATTTATTCAATATATTCCAAATTTTTCACATTTATGCTCTAAGTTTCTTAATGATTCCCCATTTTTGAGTGATGTATCAAATACACCTCACAAAGTGGCATAGTAATATGACCTTCATGCATTTATTCCAAGGCTGTGGCACATATTTATATGTGCTTAGCCTTTTTCAAGATGCAAAAGTGGGTTTTTATGTTTCAAAACAATGAAATCACAATTACATGTGGGTAGGGCCCATGGTCCAGCAAGAATCACTAATGTATGAGGTGTGAGGCTGAGGTGAATTTTTATGTGGGAGTTCCAGCATACAATTTTAAGTTCATATTATCCTTATGGAAGTCTGGGGTCACTGTTTGCACTGCACCAGTTATGACCCAGAAGATTGGTGATATTGTGTGATGTATGTGTGCATGAGCCCATTTTTCAGTGGCTGTTATAGCTTGAAATCTTCTGAGTAGAGGTGGGTGTGTTGATGATGTTTGAAGGAGGGCCTCAGAAATACAAGCCCTCTTCCCCTTCCCTTTTTTTAGTAAGGAGAATTCAGGATTGGTTTCAGCATAAGAGTTGACTTTCCTGTAGCCTTTTCAAATGATCAATCATTCATCAGCACTTCATAAGCCAAAGAGATCAATACACTCAATTAACTGTATTGGAAAATATCCCAGGTTCTATCAATAAAAAACTTTCTATTCTTTAATTGTAACCTCTGAGTTCTCTGTTGGTGAGTATTATCACTTCTGTGCAGTTTTCACATACTTAATATATTTTTTGGACTCCAAAAAATATTAATGGGAGTTTGCCAGGAATCATTGAATAATGATTTTCTCAGAAATAGTCGCAGAAGGGTTGCTTGAAGCCCGGTTGAATTCCATGAGGATGTGTTGGATAATGATTCAAATTAGACCTTATAAACTGCAGTATGTGAAAATCTCAAGTTCAACAAAACATTCCTGTTTTAAGAGGAAAATGAACGGATGAACCTGTTTCAAAATTACCAATTCTAAAATCTTCAATAAGGCTTTCTAAAAATAACTTTATTAATAAAGTGGTTTCCTAAAAACCCTCTCAAATGGTTTCTCATCATAGCCACTTTGAAAGGGCTCAATAAGCTGGTCCAAGAATTGTAAGGTGCTAATAATATGCCCCACTTTTAAGTGATAAGAATCTTAATATTTATTTGCCTAAAAACTGGAGTGTTCTAGTTTGGCTAATGAGATGATCTTAGTATTCTCACCCACGAGGGCTCTTCCTAGTGTTGGTCCAGAAACAGTGGATTATTTCCATAGAGAATTGGCCCAGCTTTCTCTTCAATATCATCAAACTCCCTCTCTATAAGGTCTGAGAATAATGAATCAAAAAACACAGAAATAATTGGAACTCAATTGTATCCTATTTCTCAAAATACCATGGTCCATCCTCAAGAATATGAGTCTGATGGTCATCAACCACAAGCAAAATGAATTCTTAGACCAACCAATCATAAATAGTTTTTAACCATTTGGCTAATGAAGAAGAAGAAGAAGAAGAATATGATTATTATAGATTTGGGAAACATAAAGATACTAAAATTGAAAATGAAAATTATGAAAATTATGAGGATGATGAGCCTGAAAGAATCTTTTTAAAAAGAGTAGACTCAGCATTTCTTGATTTTTCTGTTTTCAGAAAGAATCCTTCTGGTGTCAGGAAATCAATACCACAGACTAAAAAAGCCATAAGCTATAATATTTTTACTATCTATCTTATTCCTAGAGGAAAATCTTTATGAGGTCAAACAACTGAATTTTGATTTTGACGGAAAGTGATTGTACTTTTAGTTTTTGTGGTCCAAGCTTACTTCCTGTTTTTCTACCTTCAGATTATTTGGTTCTTTCTTCTTTGCAATGAGATCAATTATTGAAGCACATAAAAGGAGAAATTCTTTGAATAGCTGTCATAAAATACTCAATATTCTTCCACACCTAATTGGAGAAAAATTCCTGCAAGGAATATGGAGTTATCAGGATCTTTTAATGATGTTCAAGAGTGGAAAAATAAGTGCAGGGAAGGTGAGTTCTCTTGGAGCTTGAATAATTGTTTCTTTCCAGTGGGGATTTTGTAACCTAGCCCTTATGATTTCTTTTCTGGAAATTGAACTGTGCAAGATTCTTTGAAAGAATAAAAAGTTGTAAAAAAGAAACATGCACATTATAACTTCTAAACACTTGCTTTTACCCAAGATCCAGTAAAGTGTGCTTGCATTATGTTTGATGAGCTTCTTTTAGATTGTGTGTAATTAGTCAATACAAAAACTTTCAAGAATCTTCCACTCAGATTCAGAAATAAAAATGGAACATTTTTGAAAGCTCCCTGGAAGCTATCAGAGTGATTTTTTCAGATGGTGTATTCCTTGGATCCAATATTCACACAAAAAGAATCAAGTGAAGAATCAATTCTTGAATTTCAATTCTTTAATTGTGGTTCTTTTACAGTAATTTTTCTTTTATACTCCCTGCAATCACTGGTGTGATCTTATTCAAAGAATTAGCGCAAAAACACTTTTTAAAAGCAAGAAGAAACAATTAACTTTCTGAAAGGTTTACCAAAAACTCAGAAAAAACCTATATAGATTTTTCAGCTCATTGAGGTTTTGGACTCCCAGCTTTTTCATGCTTTACCAATAGGAGAATCATTCCATCTTGGAAATTCTTCATGAATTTGGAATTCGGAAGTTTGGTAGCTGAAAAAGAGATTCAGAAAAATTTGATCATACATGGTGGCACTTTGGTAACACAAGGGCTTTCATCACATACATAATTTTAGAAAGAAATTGCTAAATAAAGATAGCTATTTGATGGTTTTCATCAATATTATTAAAAAATATGTAGCTCAATGTACTTTTGCTAGGTTATTTATAGAGAACATGCATTAATCTAGAGATACAGATTTTGCGAGCTACAATATTCATAGCCTTTATGGGTCATACTTTAGAAGGTTGATTGATATTTTCCATTTCCTTTTATCTCATTTTGTTTATGATTTGAGTTTTTATATACTGAATTCTGAATTGCTTTATGATTGTGATATAGGGTGTTGTTTCTACTTTTTTTCTGGATTTATAGAGATTAATCTGTATGGGAAGGGCAAGAATTCTTCTTTTTTGAGCTAGAGGGAAAAGCCAAAAATAAGTTATATTTATTGCAATGCTAATTGGATAATTTCAAAGGTGGCAATAACCTATAATTCAAATATAATAACTTTCAATTGGAAACAACATTTTTAGGTAACATTCTTTTTGAGGCAATAAAAATGTGATATTGATGAAAATGTAAAATGTGGGTCCATTCAGTGTAATATTTCCTCATTCAATGCTATATATTGTTGATAAAGTTTAAATTTAGGGATTAAATCTATAGGAGTAATAGTCTGGGGGAGCTCAATATGGCTTGGAAATAATACTTATGATACAAATAATGAGGAAGTCTTGATTGGTAGAAATAGCGGTTGGGTAAGTAGTGTTTGTGATGGCAATGAATCCATATCTTCAATATATTGAATTTACAGTGCTTAAATTGAGACATCAAGCTATACAATTTGGTGAGTAATTGTAATTATTGTTTAAATTGACATGTGAAAGAGTGGAGAAGTTTTGGGAATTGGGAGTTCATAGCATGCATTGAGAAGGGTCATGTCACAAGAGGTGGAAAAGGAACATTATTATTTCAGAAAAAAAACACTTCATAACTATTTGGACAGTTTGCTTATTATATGGACAGGGTTTGAGGGTGGAGTTTGGTAAAGAAAACAAATACTCCCTTTTCACCAAATGGATAGGTGTAGTTGATATTTCGTCTCTTATTTATTCTTAATAAAATTGAATGCAACAAGGAATAATTTTCAAAGATATTTTGAAAATATTGCATTGATTAGCTATTTGATACATTTTCATTGGTATGGAATAGGTTAAAATTGCTATAAAGTCATAGAAAAATTAAGAATATTGAAATTTAAGAACACTTTTTGTGGGTTCTCAGGGTACCTGTTCAATAAATTATGGTGTGGAATTTGAAACTCAGAGATTTGATGGTCCAGATATTGTCGGATGATTATTTGTTTTTATTTTGAACTGCAATCATATGGTCAGGAATGTTTGAGTTTGGCTAAAGAGCTCATATCATGGTGGTTTAAAAATTGTATTTGTGTTATGGAATGGTGATTAGAACTGTGGTGGTGCTTCATGAAGCAGAAATATTTATGTGAGATGCAATTTAGAGCTTAATTTATTTGATTAAATGTGGAGGGGGAAAAATATTACTATTAATGCTTAACTATGAATATGAGATTTTGGAGACACTTTTCAGTGATGAAAAAGTACTTGAGAGTATTTTTTTGCGCCTTTGAAGCTTATTGCAAAACTTTATTAATAGAGAAATGTGTCTTGTGGTAATTTGTGGTCTATTGGCTATCAAATTACTATATTATGTGTGCAGTAATTGTGATTTATTAAAGAAATCAGTATATCATATGGCCACATTCAATGATTCTCATGGGATGAGTAGTTCTCTTTAAAAACTCCATCAAAAAATGGGACTCAATTCTTCACCTATAACTCTTTTGCCTAAAATCTCATTTGAAAATGATCTTTATATTGTAGACTTCAACAAAATTAGTCTTAACTTGAAGTTCTTTTGGATTGAAAGTCCAGATCCTCCAACTCCTGGAAATAATATTATGCTTCAAATTCCAAATAATTCTAAGCTTATACAATGTAAGACTTATTTAAGCTATCAATAAATTTGCAACATTTGAAATAAATAAAATAATTCATCCATTACAAAAAAATAAGATTTTTCCAAGATTAATCAAGCTCCTATGCCTTGTATAAGATGTGTAAGACAGCTTTTAGCTGGAATGATGAAGATTAAACACCCTGGGGCAGTAAAATTTCCAATAAATTTTCAAAACCTGAAAATTGGCTACGGAAAAAAGAGGATTTTGGGAAATACACCCTGGATTTCAAATTATGAAAATATTGATCAAAAATTGGTGCAATAATCAAGAGGTTGGTCTGGGGTCGAAAAAATGAATGCTTAATTCAAATAAAAAAGAAAATTAACTAAAAAAGTCAAGAAAAAAATCTTTCAAAGACTTTTACTTTTCAGTCTAATTACATTCCTTTGATTACTAAAATTAATATTCTTCTCAGCTGTTTTGAAGCTGAAATGGAAGGGTGGCTAAGAATCTGTCTAAAATTAAGGGATATTTGCTACTACTATTAATGTGTTTCTGTTTAGAGAAAGAGGAATCTTATTATTCATAAAGCCTTAACTGGGGGAGTCTGGGTTACATGAGAATTTTCCAAGGCCATATTTTTAATAAAATAAGACTTTTCTTATAGATGTGGGGGAAAAGACAGCCGGGAATTCTTTTTAAGAAATAATAACTTATTTTAGGGACAAGCAAGCACCATTGAAGGAGAAGGTATTCATATTAATTTGTGAGATTTGTTATTTTTAGGAGTATGAGATTTCCCTGTGCTATACTGAGAATCTGAATACTGAAATTAATAGTGCAATAATGGAGATAGATGATATATTGAATGACTTTAAATCTAAACACAATCCTTTTATTAGACTATGAGATAATATTTAGCAAGAAATATGGCTGGATGTGTTTTGCTTCAATGGGAGTTTTATTAATATTTTTGGTGGGTTATGTGTGGTTTTTAAAATATGATGGCTTGAAGAGTGCTGGAAATGTCGTCTTTTGTGGAAATGATAAGAATTTGATTATAAATTGCTTAATATTGTATAGAGAAGTGTCACAACCACAAATGGTCACCCCCCTCGTTGGGTGTCGTGGCAATTCAAACCTGAATCCAAGTTATGGTCAATTGGCCATACAATATTTTGATGTCAAATTGTACCTTCTTGGTGCTCTATGCCCTCTTTGCCATAGCACCCTTCCACTGGCCATATCCTTCCCGCATTGGCCTCATTAGCCAATTCTTCACCTCACCAACCCCCAGGCCATTATCCTTGTTTTAGGGCCTGGGGGTCCTTTCAGTCTTGCAGGGGCCTATGGCCACTAGCCCAACCCTTTGTATTAGGGGGCTTTGACCTCTATGGCCCGTGGGACCATTAGGCTGCCAATTCCAGGTGGGTTGCAAACCACAAGTGGGCCCACCTAAGCCAGTTTTGGCCCCAAAACCCAACAAACTGAAAATGGACAAAACCATCTAAGGATCCCAAAATGGCCATAATTCAGTCCATGGCCTCTGAAAACCACCGGAGGCCTACATCTTAACTCCAAGCAAGGATTCGGGGAAGAATTTCCCTTCTTCAATGGGCTCTGTACCCAAGGACCCAGGAGTGGTGCATATATGGTATAATATACCACGATGCACCATTTTTGCTCAGCAATACAATGGTGACATTTTCAGGACCAAATTATGTGATTCCAAATGAAGTACCCAATCCATCACCAATTTGAAGGAGGATGTTTTCAGCTATTCAGTCTGGCAATTCCCTGGCAGCTACCAGAAGACCATTTGAGGACCTCAACCACCTGGCCCTGCAGGAATTGGGTTTTCAATTCTCATCAGGACTATTCTAAGGGAAATTCTCATAGGTTATCAATCATTTCAATCATTTTCAAGGCATCAAGTACTCAGCATACCTTGGACAACCCAATTGGTCCATACATGTAGTAATCAAGCATCCTGTATGGCCTTGGCCCATTTGGGTCAATTCATATTCCACTGTGGGAATTAAGTCACACAGTTCAATTTTCAAGATGGCCAGAACTTTATTGGCCCAATTCAGACAATACAGTTTGATTATTCACCTTAAAGGATCAGCTTTTCAGCTTTTCACACATACTGGTCACCTTTCATCACCTGGGGACTTTTTCCACAGTTAATTAACATATTGGATTTATCATTATCCTTATCTTGTTTTCATTTTATTAAAGTAAATACTGATATTCTTAAGTCAGTCATTTGCAACTTTCTTCTTTGCCTGTCAGTGGATATTGGTGGTCATATCCTTTACTAATTCCATTGCTCTTTCTGGCAGGTTGAAACAGTGAATTGAGGATTCATTTGGCTGGCTCTTTGGCTTTTGGCTTCCTTTTTTGCTGGCCATTGGCTTCCTTTTATTTTATTCTTTTGGCATACTTGTCTTCATTTTTATTCTTCCTTAAAGAAATATATTCTTATTATTTCTTTATTCTTTTGAAGCCCTCCAATTGAGCTCTTGATTCCTGAGTGCCAGGCCACTCTTGCTTCCATAAGAGCCCCTGTGAGATTATATCAACTAACTCATAGTTTCTTTTCATTCTGTTCATTCATTCTTTTTTCTCATTCTGATTCACTCATTTCATCAAAGTTATGACTCTTTAATTCTTATGAGCTTTGTGACCTTTTAGCACCTCTCAATTTTCTCTCATTAATTCTTCATTTTGAAAATTGAAAGCTGACCCAGTTTTATCTTTGTTTCTCTTTTTTGATCTTATCTCAAATCATCGTATTATTTCCATTCATAATTCAGGCGTAATCTCAATTTTTCATTTTATTTTTCAAATTGGTCATCAAGATTGTTCCGACACACTCTTCATATCAAGATTCATTTTGAATTATTCTTCAAGAATTTTTTGATTTTAAGGAATATTTCACTTGGACTGATTTTAATGATTTATTTGACATATAATTGATATTGACTTCTCAAAAATTGATTGAACTGAAGATTTTCATTATTTTTCTTATCTTCACATCAAGAATCTTGAAATAAATTGACTTTTCCTCAAGAATATTGATTTATTGACTTCCTGCAAGATTTTGATTTTTACTGATTTGACATATTGATTAATTGACTTCAAGTTTTCATTTCATATTTAATTGATTGATTTACCTGAAGATTTATCATTTGATTCATTGAATTTCCTCAAGATTTGATTGTTGATTTTTGACTTCAAGCAAATTCTGATTTATTCATTTATTTTAAATTTTATTCCTGAAATCATTTCCATTCAACATTCACCTCCTGGAAGGAAGACAAGATCTCAGGCGAGAGCTCAAGCTGTTCTTACTCCAACTCCAAGAGCTCCTCTTGATGGCGCCCCAGCAGTTCCTCAACTGAGGGCCCAATTAGATAAAGGACCCTGCATGGAAGGAGAAGCACCATTCATTCAGGAAGGAAGAGGGCCAAGAAGATCAAGCTCATTCTCAGGAGTAGTTGGCGGATTCCCAGGACTTTCAAGGACCACTCTCAAAGGTCCAGGTGAAGATGGTGAAGAGTAGGAGGAGAATTCTGTGGAAAAGGAAGAGTCTGATGGTACTGAAGATGTTCCTGCTCTGGTGGGGGCATCCCAAGGTACTTGAGGAACAACTCTAGCCAAGGCTGATAAGCCTGTTTCTTATCAGTCTGAACCATTCTTATTGGCCATTATGCAGCAGATGAGTCAAATTATTGCCAATTTTCAAGAGGATTCAGCTTCTGAGTCATAAAGACCACCAGCCTTCAAGACTCCATATATGAAGGCACCAGAAAGCTTTGATGGTACTCAGCCCTTCAAATTCAGAAGCTTCATTTAGTCTTGTCAATTGATCTTTCATAATGATCTGGCAAATTTCTCTCAAGACAGAAATAAAGTCCTCTATGGCACTTCATTTCTCATTGGCAGGGCTAAAAAATGGATTGAGCCTCACCTTTCCAATCTCCCCAATCAAGATCCAAATTACCTTCTAAATTCATGAAAATTATTTGAATCTCAGCTCTTCAACTCATTTGGGGACCCAAATGAAGTCAGGAAAGCTGAATCAGAATGGGATTCTCCAAGAATGAAAGAAGGTGGACATGTTTCTTTATACATAGCCAATTTCAGAATTTTGGTCTTGAGAATTGGAGATTGGGGTGAAAGGGCTCTCATTCATCATTTCAGGAAGAGATTGCCATCCAGGAATTTGGATCAGCTGGCCTCCCATCCTTCAAAACTTGATGGCTGTTACCCCTGAGCTTGATACCAGGTACCATGAGAGGCAAAAAGAGAAGAGTCATCATCAAGAGAAGAAGCCTGAAGCCTCAAAGTCAAATTCTTCTCATCCTCAAAATTCTCCAAGCTCAAGTCAAAAGAAGAAGGGTAATTTTCATAAGAGGGACAAGCCCCATTCTTCTTTATTGAATAAAGATTTCAAGTTAATTAATTCTGAAAAAGAAAGAAGAATCAAGTAGGGTTTATATACCTATGGTGATGGGAAGCATAGTCTTGAGTCCTGTTTCAAAAGGCCTCAAACCAAGCTTGCCCCGCCGTCAGGCAAATTTTCCCAGCCAGGGAAAAGCCTGAGTGAAGATAATGTTGTGTTCAATGGTCTTCACTGGTTTCCATACAGAGAAAAATTGTGCATTCTGAATACTGGTGTCAAAAATTCTCTTAAATTATTTGTTTTTCCTTCTCTTTCCGATTTTTTTTACAGTATTCTCATTGATTCTGGTGCTACCAACTCATTTATTGCAAAGCAGCTTGCTCACAAGTATTCATTTACTATGTCATAACTCCCACAGAAGATTTCTCTGAGTCACCTTCCTTATTTGTTACTCACCACACTAAATATATGGTTGAGCATACTTCATTCCCAAGCTTTGAATGGGATGTTTTATTCAGTGATACTGCCAAGGGAGAAAACCTCATATTGGGCTTTGACTTTCTCAATAATTTTAAACCAACTATTGATTTGAGGCAAGGGCTTATCACCTTTAATTCTGAGCATAAGGACTATTATGATCCTTCAAAAGATTTCAGTAATGAATTTTCTTCTGCCAAATCATGTGCAGCTCTGTTTTGTGATTCTAGAACACCATCTTTTCCATCTTCTGTCCATATTCCTTCCCTTAATTCCCATCAGTCATCACTACCCGCTAGAGATGAAGTCTTCAAAGAGATTCAAGATGTTAGAGAAGATAATTCTGCATCTTCACTTCATCTCTTCTTTAGGAATATGACCTTCCTCTTTCATCTTATCATGACTCCCTTGAGGAGGTGTGGAATGAAGAGGTAGAAACTGTGATGAAGATTGTTGCCTCTGCTTATCACCAGTATTCTGATTTATTCTCCAAGGTTAAAGCAGAGAAACTTCCTCCTCACCATGCCTGTGATCATCATATTGAGCCAGAGGGGTCTCTACCTCCAGATGGGGTGATTGACTCTGTATCAAACCAAGAGTCAGATACACTCAGGGACTACATTTCAGAGAGTTAAAAGAAAGTTTTCATCCAGCCAAGCTCCTCTTCAACAGGAACCCCTGTCTTCTTTGTGAAAACAAAGGATGGTGGCCTCCGTTTTTGTGTTGCTTACCACAAACTTAATCCTGTGACTAGGAAGAACAAGTATCCTGTTCCTCCTATGAACCAGCTTCTTAATGTCTTTAATGGTTCTTCTATCTTCTACAAGATAAATCTTCATAGTGCATATAACCTGCTCAGAATCAAGGAGGGTGATGAACATCTGACAGCTTTTAGAACTAAATATTGAAGTTTTTAGTACTTGTTTATGCCATTTGGGCTCACCAATGCTCCTGTATCCTTTAAAAATCTTGTCAATTATATTTTACAAGATCTTCTTAGTGTTTTTGTTGTGGTTTATTTGCATGAAATTATGGTCTTTTCCAAATCTGCTGAAGAACATGTCACTCATGTGTCCACTTTTCTTACCAGCCTCAGAGCCAATAACCTCTTTGCTAAGGCTTCAAAGTGCCTATTTCATGTTACTAGCATTGAGTGTCTAGGTTATTTTGTTTCTTCTGAAGGCCCCAAGATGGACCAAGCAAAAGTCCAGCAAATTCTGAATTGGCCACCTCCAAGAAACCTCAAGGATCTTCAATCATTCCTTGGCTTTGCCAACTTTTACCACCATTTCATCAAGAATTATTGAAAAAGAATCAGTTCACCCACCAGTTTCCTCAAGAAAGATTCCTGTTTTCCCCTCAACGAGGAAGCTCTTAGTCAATTTCGCCAACTCAAAGAGGCTATCACCACCGCTCCAATCCTTCTTTACCCTCAATTTCAGAGACCAATGCATCCAAATATGCCTAGGGTGCTGTACTGAGTCAGGTCTCTGACTCAGGAAAACATCCCATTGCATTCAACCACCGCAAGCTTATTCCAGCAGAGCTCAACTTCAATATTCATGACAAGGAACTCCTTGGCATAGTCTGGGCTCTCAAGCGCTGGAGGGCTTTCCTTCTTTCCCTTTCTTCTCCTTTTGAGGTTCTTACCAATCATTCTTCCCCTCAATACTTCATGTCTTCAAAAGTCCTTACTCGCTGTCAAGCCTGCTGGGCTGAATTCCTCTCTTAATTGCATTTCTGAATCACCTACTGCCCTGGGGGCCTAGCTACTCTTCCACACGCTTTATCACCTCTGGACAACATTTATCCAGCTAGGGGGGAGGATTTCATCAGCAAAAATCCAATGAATTTTCAACAGCTCATCGAGAAGGATGAAGTCCAACCTTTAAAATATTTTTCAGTCAAGGTGGAATCTTTTTCAAATTTGATTGATTCAATTCAGAAAGCTCTATGGCAAGATTCTCAGAAAAGAAGTATTATTCAAGAATTGGAAAAGGTAAATCTGTCCAATATTATTCTTTTGATTCCTCTTCCCAACTTCTCTTATTCAAAGATTTTGTGGTGGTCCCAAATGACCCTACAATTTGGCTCAGAATCCTTCAAAAGCATCATGATTCTCCTCTAGCTGAACACCCCGGCCAAGAGAAGACTCTCAAACGTTTCAAGTGGGATTTCCCCTGGTCTGGCAAGACAAATTCATCAAGGATGAAGTCTCATCCTGTCAACAGTGCTCAAGAAACAAGAATATTCATCACAAGAATTTTTGATTCCTCAAACGCCTTCCAATTCCAAATGGTCCTTGAATTTGTCTTTCAATGCACTTTATCACTCAACTGCCACTTTCCAATTCTTTTGATTACATTCTGGTCATAGTGGAAATGTTCTCAAAAATGGCAGTTTTTCTTCCCACAATGTCTTCAATCACTTCACTAGATTTTGCCCATTCATTCATCAAGAATATCTTTTCAAAGCAGGGCCTGCCTTCAAGCATTGGTAGTGATGAAGGTTCTCTTTTTGTTTCTTCCTTTTGGACCAATCTTGTTCAGCAGCTCAACATTTCAAGAGATCTGTCAACTGCTTCCCATCCAGAAACTGATGGACAGGCAGAGAGGGTAAAGCAGATACTAGAAAAGTACATTTTTATGTATGTAAGCTATCATCAAGATTATTGGAACACCTGCCTACCTCTGGCTGAATTTCCCTACAATAACTCTCATCACTCTTCAACAAAACAATCACTTTTTTTCACTGTTTATGGAAGAGATCCACAATTTTACTCAGTTCAAATTACTCAAGACACTCCTTCTGGAAAGGTATCAAAAAAAATACAATCTGTTCAGCAAGATGTCAAGAGAGAACTTGAAGTTGCCATAAAAAGGTTTAAGAGGTATGCAGATAAAAGTAGAGCAAGTCCACCTGTTTTCAATCCTGGTGACATGATATAAATTTCTTCCGAGAGCATCAAATCAACAAGACCCACCAAAAAACCCTTTTAAAGATGGTTTAGTCCTTTTCCAATCTTGAAAAAAATCACTACTCATGCTTATCCCCTCAAGTTTTAATCTCAATGGAAATCCATCCATCCAGTCTTCCATATTTCCCTCCTTGACCCAGTCAAGACATAAACAATCCCAAATCGGTATCAAGAGGCCCTCCTCCAATTATCATTGAAGAAGAAGAGGAATTGGAAGTCTCTCAAATACTGGATTCAAAGTTCAAGAGAAGAAAATTATGGTATCTAGTGGAATTGAAAGGTTTCAGTCAAGAACCAGAAAGATCCACTTGGGCACCAGCCAAAAGCCTCAATAATTGCCCTGAACGTGTCAAGAATTTCCATTCTTTATATCCGGACAAGCCAGGCCCCAATTCTTCAAGAGCTTGATTTTTTATGTTGCTTGGTGGGGAGATTAATTACCAAAGGTAAGTCCCAATCCTGGTATGCACCTTTAGGGGTATTCTACTCTTTTCTGTTGTAAGCATCACCTTGGCCACTCTGTGAGCACTTTGTAATTTTGGACACAGATTTCTGGCCTGGCTTTCAACATCAAATTCCAATTTATGGCCATTTCCACTTGGGGAAATTGACCCTTCTAATTCTTAATCCTTTTTCCAAGTCCTTACTTTTCAATACATTCCTTCAGCAATCTTCCTTAATTTATGGCACTGGAAGGAGTGGTAACTCTCAAAATTAAGTTCCTCTCGTGGTGTGCACTTCCCTGACGGGTCTACAATCTTTCAAAACATCACCTTGGCCACTCTGTGAGCACCTGGCATCAAATTGTGTCTTTCCAGGTCGTTGGTCATCTTAAATCAACTGTCAATATCTGTGGTGAAGGTTGGAATTCCCCTCACGATTCTCTTTTCTTTTTTCTTATTTATTTTTCTCTCTTTATAATTTCTCAGAAATTATTTCATATAATTTTAATGCCAATCTTTACGTCAACTCATTCTTCAGAATTCAAAGCCAAATGTCAGAAGAAGACCAAATCAACCTCATCTCATATGCCAACCTCTTTACCAGTCTGAAAATTCTTTTCAAGATTCAATACCTCTGGATTCCCTATACCCAATCTGTCTCAACAGCCTCAACAGGGTTTTACCTTATCTTGGTTCTCAGGAGATCACCATTAAAAGTAGGGGGTTACTGTCACACCCATGAATAATCACCCCCCTCACTGGGTTTTGCGGCGATTCTAAGCTGAACCCAAGTTATGGTCAATTGGTCATATAAAATGTTGATGGCCATAACACCCTTCCACTGGCCATACCCTTCCCTCATTGGCCTTATTGTCCAATTCTTCACCTCACCGACCCCCAGACAATTATCCTTGTTTTTTGGGCCTGGGGGGTCCTTTCAGTCTTCCAGGGGACTATGGCCACTCTAGCCACCACTCTTTATATTAGGGGGGCTTTGGCCTAAATGGCCTTTTTGGCCCATTAAGGCCCCCTACAGCCTCCATGACTCGTGGGACCATTAGGCCCCTTTTGGCCCAATTCCAATGAGGTCAAAAGGTGCCAAGGGGGAGGCTCATCAGCTCCCAAACCACAAGTGGGCCCACCTGAGCCAGCTTTGGCCCCAAACCCCAACCAACTCAGGATCCCAAAATTGGCCATAATTCAGTCCATGGCCTCTTGCAACCACCAGAGGCCTCCAGCTCAGCTCCAAGAAAAAATTCCCCTCAACTTCAGGGGAAGACTTTCCCTTCTTCAATGCACTCTGTACCCAAGGACCCAGGAGTGGTGCATATATGGTATAATAGACCATTATGCACCATTTTTGCTCAGCAATCCAATGGTGACATTTTCAGGACCAAATTATGTGATTCCAAATGAAGTAACCAATTGATCACCAATTTGAAGGAGGATTTTTTAGCTATTCAGTCTGGCAATTCCCTGGAAGCTACCAGAAGACCATTTGAGGACCCCAACCACCTGGCCCTGCAGGAGTTGGGTTGTCAATTCCCATCAGGACTATTCTAAGGGCAATTCTCAGAAGTTATCCATGATTTCAATCACTGTCAAGGCATCAAGTCCTCAGAATACCTTGGACAGCTCAATTGGTCCATACAGGTAGTAATCAAGCATCCTGTATAGCCTTGGCCCATTTGGTTCAATTCATATTCCACTGTGGGAATTAAGTCACACAGTTCAATTCTCAAGATGGCCAGAACTGTATTGGCCCAATTCAGACAATACCACTGGATTATTCATCTTCCAGGATCAGATTTTCCGCTTTTCACATATACTGGTCACCTTTCATCACCTGGGGACTTTTTCCCCAGTTAATTAATATATTGGGTTTATCATTATCCTTATTTTGCTTTTATTTTATTAAAGTAAATACTGATAATCTTAAGTCATTCATTTTCACCTTTCTTCTTTGCCTGTCAGTTGATATTGGTGGTCATATCCTTTAATAATTCCATTGTTCTCTCTGGCAGGTTGAAACAGTGAATTGAGGATTCATTTGTTTGGCTCTTTGGCTTTTGGCTTCCTTATTTTCCTGGCCATTGGCTTCCTTTTATTTTATTCTTTTGAAATACTTGTCTTTGATTTTATTATTCCTTGAAGAAACATATTCTTAGTATTTCTCTATTCTTTTGGATCCCTCATAGTGAGCTCTTGATTCCTGAGTTCCAGGCCACACTTTCTTCCATAAGAGCTCCTGTGACAAGAAGTGATCTGTTTTTTTGAAAATAGGTTCCATGCTCTCTTTTAGGAGTGGGTGAATATGTGATTGGTGTATATTAATCCTGAAATTATCATTATTAAAGTGAGTGCTTTGTTGATTCCATTAAGCATAGAATTTGAATATTTTATTTTTAAGATATTGCAAAAACAAGGGCTACCTGTGCTTTTACAAAAGAAGTCTGGAGGAAATTTACAGGTAGTTTGCCAAAACGTTCTTGAAGTGATATTTTAGCTATGTTGGGGTTTTGAAATTTGGAGAAGGAATCATTTCACAGTATATGTCAGTATTTGAACAACATTCATTATGATTTGATGGATGTGTGAGAAATTAGCCTGAGAATATTTGAATTATTGTGAACTGATAAAATATGAAGAAAAGTGACCTTGATGGGATGGAGTATGTATATCTACATGCATTATGAGCATTAAAATCATTTTTTTGGGATATCTATGTAGATAAAAGTATGATAAGCACAGGCGCATTGCTTGGATAGAGATACGGTAACTTGGACCTGTATACCTATGGAAATGTATTCTTTGAAAGGCTTTTTTCACCTTATAACGCGCAGAGTGGTACTTTGGTGAGCTTATTAAATTCTGGAACCTTGTCATAAGATGGATCCAACAGTCATTGGCCTATGTTTAGAACCCATAATGGGTTCATGTTGGATAAATGCTTGAGTATTTGTCAATTAAAGATAAAAAGAGCACTTTAATAAAACCTCGGTCAGGTGAGAAATATTGTAAAATGATATCAATAAATCTTAATGATTTATGGCAATAACCTTGTGAATGCACTCCAATACCTACTTGAAAGTGTATAATTCATATATTTCTGTGCTGATATGTCTTTTGATAAATGATTTTATTAATTTATATCTTGAAGAACATATTAAAAAACCCCTATCGCAGTACCAATTTTTCTTTTTTATGTAAAATTTCTTAGTTGTAGATATTTTCTGATTAAACAGATGAAAGGCAGCTCATAATGAATTCCCCCTGAATTTGATATCATAATATTTTGCAATATATTCAATTGTGGAACACCTTATTAAATATTCATCTATATTAATATGGATATTTAGTGCCCACAAATTCAAAAAATAGTCAGCTCTTGTATGGCTTGGCTCAAATTGAATAAAAGATGGTACTGGGTTTCATTTTCCAAATACAAGGAATATTTTTGCTTTGTCACTAACAGTACTTATTTGCTGAATTGAAGTATTTGGCCGCAAAGAAATAAATTTATTATATCTTGTGTGAACCAGTTCATTTTGATTGGAGCTTTTGGGTTGAATCATTTTGTTCCATATCTTGGATCAACATATATTTTCATAATCCACTTTAACCCTGTTTTCCTTGTAGTAAGCACAAGTGTTTGTTTTTTCCAGTAAATCTTTTTCAAAGAAAAACTCATATAATGATAGTTTTACTCAAATTTCTCAGTGTGATTTAGATTTCTTTTTTTGTATTTGTAATAAAATAATATCTGCAAAGCTTCCATTTCAACCAGGATACTGACATCCCAGGGGTTGGGACTTCTGTTTGAATGAAATTTACTTAAAGAATATCAGAAACTCCTGTTACAGCTAATTGATCTTTCATTTTAATTTTGAAGATATTAATCCTACCAAAAGATGGGATCAATGTGCATATTTGACTCAATTACGGCTTGAAACAAAGGGTAATATGAAGGAGATTTTTTGATTCTGTTTTTTGTGTTGCATTTTGTGTGATGAAGAAATTCGTCTTTGTAGATTCATGAAAAAAATTTGAAAGGTAGGAGATTTTTGCTAAATTGAGGAAAGTTTCTGATGGCATGTATATATAAAAATATTTTTGGATTACATAATTAATTCATGAAAAAATTTCAGTCTTCTTCATATGGTCCATAAATTCATCATGAAAATCTTGCTTAATGAATTATACTTCCCATAGAAAGCTTCAATGCAAGTTTTTTGTTCCTTTGAAGATTTATTAGTAAATTACTCAAACACAAACACATATGTATCTAAAAAAATAAAAATTATCCTCTTTCTCTCCTTTGTGGATTTATTTCAAACGAAAATTATTCAACACCATATTATCCTCAACAACTAAATCTAAGGATAATTTTCCTCCTCATTTTACTTCTTTTAAAGTCATCTTTATAAAAACACTTACTCCAAATGATTGGCATGTCTCACAAAGAAATTTTACTATAATCTGCCTTTTTCTTCAGCTGTGGAATCAATCCTTGTTCCTTTATCCCAAAATAATTCATTACCCTTATTAATTATCCACCAATGTATTTGATTAACTAATTCAAAGTTAAGAAACAATGGAGGAGGTTATGCTGTCTCCTGAAAAAATATTAAAAGGGGTACAAGTGAATTATTTCTTTTTTATAAAAGGAAACACACCAACACCACTAGCCCAAGTGCACAGCAAAACACAATCATATAATAGGGATGCATTCAGGATCATTTCCAGAGAAATGGAAAAACGTTATTAACAAAAAGAGAAAAATTAGATTCATCTCACAAATCATATATTAATTTTTAATATAATTTAAAATATATTGCTTTGGATATTAGAAATATGCAGAGATTGTTTGATACAATCTGCCAATCATGCAGAGCTATTGTAACCATTGAGAGATTTTGTCATAGATTGATGATGATAAAAAGCTTGATGGGAAAGAAATTTATAGGTCTATATAGCTTTCTTTCATTGAATATGCTTTATTTGACCGTTTTCCCCCTGCTAATAAGTAAGGACTTAAATGAATAATTAATCCTCATTATCTTAGCTTCAATTTAAAAGGCTTATTGCATATAATATGTTGATTTTTGGCAGTAAAACTCTAAAAAACGTTAACATATAATTGTTAGAAAAAAATAAGTATCCAATGGTTTTGGAAATCTAAAATAGACAAATGGAGATTTTCAGAAGTACCCAAAATCCAACCTGATTTGCTACATTGCAATGTATTTTCTCCAAATCAGAATTTGAGCCAAGGCAAAATGTTTAGTATTAGTTTTTTTTGAGTTTACTGATAATTAATACTGGAATTTTCAATTCTTGTGTTACAAATTTCATATCTGCAGGAATTTACTATCTAATTCAAATTATGTGCATTATGATGCTTGAAGACATATAATATTTCTGTGTGTTGAGTAGGTCAAGTTAGATTCAGCTCTTAGTATATTTGAATTTTACAACATAATACCCAATGGGAATAAGATTTTCAATTATATCCCATAATATCTTTTTCACATCAGTTATGAAGAGGAACAGGGATGTATTTTTCAGCACTATACAATATTAATTTCTTTTCTTGTTTAAAGAATTATATCCTCAATAAATATGAATAGGCTCCCTAAGGGGGGTGTGAATAGATGGCTCAGAAAAGGGTTTTCTAGAAATTTAATGAAATACCACACTTGAGATGTGGCCAATTTTATTTTGAGAAGCTATAAAAATCAAGACAATAGTATTTGTCATACTGAAAATACTGCCTCGTGAAGAATATTTATTGGGTTATTTTAAATATAGAAATGATCAATGTTGAAGGGGACCATATTGATAATGAACCTCTGCATACTGAACCCCCCCCATACTCAATGAAACAATCCATGATGAAGCTCCACATACTGAAAGCCCCCAAATACTCAATGAAACCCCTCCGGCCTCTCCTCGGAATATTCAACCCTTTCAAGAAAGGGAAACAATTAAACATGATACGATGGGACGAGATATGACTGATATAATTCCTGACCCTGAGCCCAAAGTGTCATTGTCTGCTAATTTTCAAGGAATATTTTTATACCGCATGGAAGAGTTTCCAGGAAATTTGAATTATCATTCCAATATTACTCAACAATCATGGAAAAGGGGGCTTGATAATATCAATAGTATTTACAAAAATCAATGGGACTATTTACCAACAAAAGAGGCTCCTACATTCATGCCCGTTGGTATTAAGCTGATCAGTAACCAAGAGCTTAAAATGTCGGCCTGGCTGGAGGACCTTGAGATGGCAGGTGAGTTTTATCTTTGTGCATGATACATGATTATTGGCTGTTGACTGGTGATATAAATTGCAATATACAGGGTTAGATTTTTATAAGCCAACAGAAACAGAAGCGTTTTTAGATCACAACATTTAGAATCTCAAATTGATGAAGGAATCAGCTAAACCTCCAGAGAATCTCCCAAAGTCTGAACACTCCTTCTTCAAAATGGTTCAGAGCCTTCTTTACCTGGCCAATCCAGTCAAACATTTTTGGGCAAATGTTATGTTTGAATCCATTAGCTTAGTCTCATACAATGTGATTGCATCCAAACCATATGTTGCACCAACATCAAATTGGCTGATCCTCTTGGACTCGAATGGGGAGCAGTTGAATACCTTGCCTCCTGCTTGAGTAAATCAAAGCAACATGCAACCCAACTCAGCATTGAAGGTGGTGGGGCTGACAATGAGATATCCACAAAGCCGCACAAGAACCTGGAGGATCTAATGGATACAGTTATCCATTTGATGATTGCGTACAACATGGTATGTGCACATACAAAGGTCAAAGTTAATGGCATCAAAGGGAAACTCACAAACTCAAAAAATAATGAGGCCATCAAAGATCTTTTGGCGTGTCACAAGAATCTCCGAATAAATAGAATTTGCTATGGTATAATAGTGGCATTCTGTGCGGCAGGGGTTTGTGGTTTGATGGTATGCTCAGATGACTGGAGAACAAGCTCAGTTAAAGGAGCTTTATCACTAATTGACATTTCCAAAAAACTTTCAGAGGGTAAAAATCTGGTTGAGCCAGTGTGGCTACGGACTAATAAGTATATATGTAGTTTACTGAATAAAAGTTTCTTCTCATCAGAGTCTTTTAACCCCACTGTACCTCTTAGATTTGAATTTGCACGATGCTTAGTATTAGACTTTGGTGATGCCTGGGTGGCAAAGCGCGGTCTTGGTTCAAGTGATGAGGTCACCTTGACTGTACCCAGGTCAGCTAAACTCACAACCAGGATTGACCCATTTTAGATTAGCTTTGTACTAGATAGATTGTAATTGAATTTTGAAAAGTTATTTATGAATTTAATAATCATGACTTCCTATCCTACTACTGCCCAGATGCCACAGTCTGAATACCAATAGTAATTGTACAGCAGCATGCCTCCATACATCATTGAAAAGACTCTGACAAGATGCATGTAATATGTGACTATGAAACTGATGATAATATTACTATTAATCAACAGTACTATGTCTGTTCTTATGAAATATGATAATAAAAAATTATTATAACCACAATTAAATAATTATAAAATTATTCCTTTCACGTGTTATACACTACTAGTGATTATAACTGTGAGCAGTAATTGTCTACAAGAATCAATTACAAGAAGAATTTAATAATAAAAACTTCTTTTATTAAAATAATAAAATTATTTTAATATATAATTATCTTTTACAAGAATAATTATAAAGATAATTCTTGAAGAAAACTATTACTAGAGAAAAACTTTAAGAATTAAAGATAAATGACTCACTAATACTCCAAAGAACTTATTGATAGATAAAAGTAGAGAAATTTGATGTGGAATTGTGGATTTAAGGGATCAAAAGGATTTATAACAGTATTACAACAATATATAGTTGGATTCTATGATTTCACGTCTTTCTGGTTGATTTTGAAAGATTTAAAACACTTAAGAATAGCTTATAACTAATACTTACTTGTTGGTAATAATGATTTAATAAATTGATAAGATGATGATACGGAAAAAACAGCAAGAAGAGGCTTCTTTTAAGTCAACAACAGCTCACAGAGGCGTGCCATGGAGCAAACTGAAAAACCAGTGAGTGAGAAAACAATAAACCTTTTTGGATTAATGATTGCATCATCTGTTGTCACGTAAGATTATCATAATTACTTACTTGATGCTTTTACGTGACTACCAACCCCAATATGGTTAAGAATAAAAGGAGTAACATCTGTAAATCTTCTTTTATTCCAAAATAATCATTGATTTCTCAAAGCTATCAATGTTATTGCCAATTTCATCACAGGTTTTAATTACTGTGAATTTTTGAAGATTCAGTGTTTCACGTAGAATAGTCAAAAATGGACTATAGGTAAAACTTTTAATTTTACTAGTAAAACTGTAATTCTTTTTGGTTGTACCATAGATAATACAGTTCTCTATTGGTCCTGAAAGTTTCAGAAAGATTCATTAAGAATTGTAATTTTAATGAATTTTTGAAGTTTTTACCTCATTTCTACGTAGAATTGCAAATAGCAGTATTTTGCTGGTTGCTATGAGGTAAATCAATGAATATGGGTCCCAAAAGGGTTTTAATTACTCTTTTAGGGTCTAGTCATGGAAAGTCATCAAGAATTGACGTGCTTACAGGAGTCTAAGTAGCTCATTACCTCCTTGGCACGTCAAAATAGCAGGTTATTTGCTATTTTCTTATGATTACAGTAGGTGTAACTTGGTAACCAAGTTCCCAAAGAGTTTTAGTTTACCAATTGGGCCAAGATGAGCCATGGATCCATGCTCTGGAGCTATCCATGCCTCTGAGGCCTCAGAAGTTGGGTACCCTGGCTCTCTTTGATGTCTTTTGTCCCCCTTGCTTATTTTTCACGTAAAAATAGAAATTTAAGCTTCAAGTGAGATATCCACTATGGGTGTACCAAAAGTCCATGTAAGAATACCATGATATTAAGTGCTCAAAACATGCATAACAGTATTCTTAGTGTATATGTAACATGGGATTTCTCACTTTCCCATTATTTTGGCTTAAAATCAAGAAAAACAAAAATTTTCACGGATCTTTTATGTGGTATTAATGATGTGGTATTGAAGTATTTTCCATTTTACCACCTCAAATACTTAAATTGAGCTTATTCACTCTATGGGGCTACCCTAGGTGAATTTTTGTGTAGAATCCAAATCTGGTCTTAAATCCATGGATTTACTTACTCAATAAAAAGTTATTCATCTTTTCTGAAATTGAAAATGATGAATTTTGGATATATGCATGACTTATGAGTTATGGATAATTCAAAATTTCTTTTTAAGATAATTGTGGCCTATTTGGGTATGTAAAATATACCTCAAGGCTCACAACGCAAGCTGAGTCAGGCAGTTGTTCGCGCGAGTAGCACACGCGGGGGCATTGTGGGAGGTCGCATTTATCACTTCCCGCCAGCCCATAATAGGCCAAATGTTCCTGTGTCTTTCAAGAGGACTAGGATAACTAGGGACCCGCAGCAGGATGAACATTGCATTTGCGTGTGCTTGCAATATTCCAAATGGTTGGATTGGAAAGTGATTGCATGGGAACATTAATATGTCAAATTGAATAATGCACTATCCACTGCAATTTTCAGGTTCAGGTATTTGAGATCGCAAATTTGCAAAGGTCAGGTGTGATCTTTCTTTTTAGCCGCAATTAAAAAAGATTCATTGACCACAATTCAATTTAGGTGATATTAATAAATCAGTAATCATTTGGTTTCATCTCATTTTCTCCTGCAAGCTTGCCATTCACGAAAAAAGGAAAAGAGCGTAAAAGGGAGCTTGCTAGAAAGCATTGGGCTGAGGAAGGAAAGTGTGAGTTGCTCGCTTAATTTCAGTGTATATATATAGATATATATATATGCTTCCACATTTATGTGGCACCCTCATTGGGCCCCACGGAAGAACATTGGCTTTAGTTGGTTCAGATTGTGCCAATGTCATGTGGGCTCCAACAGGGAAGTCAAAGGATGTGTGCCGAAGAAAGCTCCTTAGGCATTGGCCACCATTCTGGACTCAAAGCTCCTTTGCTTCAAATGGCAGGAAGCAGTATCTGATATCTTGTGTACTTCAACACATAGTGATCCCTCAACCACTCGGGAATAGTGGGAGATCCCGAAAGACATATGAGCACAAAACAACCCAAATGAATAGGCTGTTTTCCTCCTCTTGCCCAACAGCACAAATATCAATGCCAGTATCAGCAAATATCACCCCAAGTGAAATTTGGCGGGTTGTGGATGTCAATCAGATCAAACGCATTCACTTTAGCCGTGTGGTAATTTTCTCTTCAACCAGATTACTCATTGCCCTTGTTGAATATTGACCATTCACAACAATGAGTGAAGTCGCGGTAAATCAATGGGATGAATTATCACAATTCTTATTTTGCGAAAAGAGATTCACCCACCCAATTGAAACAAGTGGAGCATTACTAGAGGGATTTATGTTCGCAATTGGGTGGCGCAAATGTAGCACGAAGAATGAACAATTTGGTCTGTATGGAAGTGTTGGGAAAATTGAAAACACAAAAGATGAATGGCAGAACCAAGGTGCCAATCTTAGCTCAGTGGGTTGCATTCTAGGTCAATCCTTATAATCTGTTGGGGATAATTTAATTGAGAAGATTCACAATTGCTACAGCTCATTGGGGGTTCCATCTTTTGATCAAGTCAACTATGAAGCCAATATGCCCACAAATCAGGGTGCATTTGAGTTTGCTTCCGCACTCACTTTCACCATGAATGGATTCAAAAATGCACCCCATGTTGATAAGGATGCATCGCTGTATGCTTCGGGATGGTTGTTCCAAGCTGATAAGCGGACCGGCCAAATTCAAAGAGATGCATCAAAGCAGTGTACAGGGGGGAAATTGATTTTCCCAAATGAGCATTTTTGGATTTATCTATCCACATGTCATGGGCTCATTCAGGTAGTGTGGGCCAGTAGTACATTTGTTCATTATACTGAGCCAGCACAGGACAACGAAAGCACAACACTAGTGGGTATGTCCGCACAATGCTCAAGCAGGTTAGCAAAAACAATGTGGCAAAAAAGCCATGGCTATTATGAGATTGGCAAGAGAGCAGGATATCAAATAAGGGATGGTCATACAATCTCATGCCAATTCAAAGAATGAGGATATTTGCATGTGTGTTGTGTAAATAATGATGGGGTAAGGCAGAGGACAATATACACCAGGATTCAATGGTTTCAAGTGCAGGAGATGGGGTGTCTCACATGAAAAAGGGGTGAAGTGGATTCTGTACGGTGGCATGCCATTGTACATATGTCCTGGTTTGTTGCTCTTGTCCAGGATGCCGATGCTTCACACGCAAATCCTTATGCTTGTGCAGGTGCCAACAATGCTAAAAGTTCCTTATGCCTATGTGGGGTGCCAATGGTTCACATGCCAATCCTTATGCCTGTGCAGGTTCCTGAAAGCTCACATGCCAATCCTTACGCCTGTGCAGGCTCCCAAAAATTCACACACCAATGCTTAGGCTTGTGAAGGTTCCCCAAAATGCTAAAAATTCCTTACACCTGTACAGGCTTCCGACGATTCACAGGCCAATCCTTACGCTTGTGAAGGTTCCCCACAATGCTGAAAATTTCTTACGCCTGTGCAGGATCCCGAGAATTCACACACCAATTCTTACGCCTGTGCAGGCTCCCAACAATTCACACGCCAATCCTTACGCCTGTGCAGGCTCCCGACAATTCACATGCCAATCCTTACGCTTGTGAAGGCTCCCAAAAATGCTAAAAATTCCTTATGCCTGTACAGGCTTCTCACAATTCACACACCAATCCTTACGCTTGTGAAGGGTTCTGACAATTCTGACAAATTTTTACGCCTGTGCAGGCTCCCGACAATTCACACGCCAATCATTACGCCTGTGCAGGCTCCCGACAACTCACACGCCAATCCTTATGCTTGTGAAGGTTCCCAACAATTTAAACAATTCAATAAATGAGTAAGATTAATAGCATGTGACCATAGGAAAGGCCATGTTTCATGAATCTGGAGTGGATTGCTCACCTGCGGGAACCTCCCGCTTTTTTACAGTTAAAAATTGATATGGCTCTAAACCATGGAAGAAGAAAATATAGGAGACGGTAACGGCGACTATTGGCGCAATTTTGGAAAAAGAGGGTCACACAAACAAATACTCACTCAAAACTTTGGTGGGGCACTTATAAAGATTTTTCTCACGCAATAGGATACTTGAACCATTGAGGAAAATATAATTTCATGTGAGCAAAGAATGTAATAGAAATGGAAAATAACAAACATTGGATACAAATAATTTATTTAAAAGAAAGTATTACAAATAATAAAAAGAGGAAATAATGAGATTTTTTTAATTTTATTTTTCTAAGTATTTCAAGACTATCCCTGTGATGTCCTCCTTTGGATAAGCCTCCAGTGCCTGGGCAAGGAGGGAGTTTACTTCCTCCCGGAATTCCCAGTGCATCTCATTTCGATGAGTTGCATCCACGAAAGAAATCATGTGGAGCAAGCGGCGATGCTCCAACAAGATTTGGTTGATCGATTCGTGGACGATGGCTCTAGGAATCATCAAAGTCGGTCGTAAGTCAGTGAATTCCTGGCAAGCGTCATCGTGGGAATGAGAGGGGCTTTGCGCCAGGGGGGAGGAGGCGTTGGGGTTCTTGGGGGCACTGGAAGAGATCTCTGGGGAAGGTGGGCGAGTCGGGTAAGAAGAAGGGGGATGGGGAGGGGGGGATCCAACGGGCGTATTGTCGATGATAATGATGGAGCAGGGAGTGGCAGGACAAGCTGGAGATGGTCAAAGGAGGGGTGAGGAAAAGCTGAGTAGAGTTAAAAAAGTGAAATTGGGACTTACCAAAAGGTTCCTCCGTGGGTTGTGTAGGAGCCACCTCAGGTTCTTGCTCACGAGTCGTATCGTCCTCAGGTGGTTGGGAGGATGGACTTGGGCCAGGAATAGGTGGCTCTTTGGTTTGGGAGGGTTCTAAAAAAGGAGTAAGAGTCAGTTCACGCGACTCAAAAGTGAAAGTGAAAATGAAATGAAACTTTGGTTGCTTACTGCGGAATAATTCCTCAGACCATCGAGTGCCACTCGGGCCTGGAGTGGGTTGCCGCGGGGTTTGCTCGCAAGGCAAACTAGGAACGGGGGAGTCTTGTTGGGGGGATTCAGGGGGTTTTGTTCTATGAGTAATGGAAAAAAGTCAGTATTATTGCGTGAAGAGAAATGAGATAAGGAGGAGAAAGATAACTTCCTTTGGCTTTTGAATCCCATCAGTGACAAGACATGGTGACGATCAGCCCAAGCTCAAATGTCCTCTTTCCATTGCCATGCTTCATCGGCCGGATAATCACTTTGCTCCGGTCGAGGAGTGAAGTGACCATTGGATGGTGGCCTAGGAGGGGGGGTGGACAAATCAATGCTTGAGGGGACAGGGCTAATCGTCTGGAATCGTTCCCGTCGGCCTGCTTGAGGTCCCGGTGTCCATTTGTGATTTGTGCTTGAATATTGTTTCATCATTGTTGACCACAAAGGAGTCCTTGCGAGGGCCTCTTGGGCGAGAACTCCTCTGGCCTGGTGGTCGGAAGGGGTGAACAACAAACGAACATTTCTTGTGTGCTTGTCGGAAAGGATCACAAGCGTTGGTTGTTGTCGAGGAACGAATGCAGGGGATACCTTGCTTGGTGCATAAAGTGCACGAAATCTAAAAACAAGACAATTGAGGTTAGTAACTGAATAGAAAGTAAACAATCAAGAAAGAAAATGAAGATGTAAAATGAATTATAAATTTAAAACGTTAACAAAATAAAGACGCTCTATTGGGAAGGTTTTAAAATTCTGGAAGAGAGTTGTGAAGAAAAATAAGTATTAATATTGGTACCTAATGTCAACAAAAGTTTAAAAAATAGGTAACGCACAAGGTGGATAGAAGTGAGGTTCTGAAAGGATCAGCAGATTAAACAAACAGGAAAAAGGGAGGGGTGGGCTTAGTGGAGTGCGAAAGACAGGAAGACCAAGGGCAATACGCACAAGAAGGAAAAATGCGGGTGAGGTTGAACGAAGTGGAGCGGGTGAGAAAGAAAGTGAAGGGCTTGTTGTGTGAAGATTGCCTTTTATCCCATGGTGAAGCTGAGACAATCTCAGCAGTTTCAGCACCCGCAAAAGTCTCAACTTCAAGGCGTGTGGGCAAAATTGAAGCTCAGTCGCAGAGAATGCTGCAACTGAGAAGGGAAATGCTGGCGTGAGGCAGAAGAACAATGGGGTTCTGGCTGAGTATTGCTATTGATGGAATTGTCAAGCTCAGTCAAATCGCCAACCAATCACCCAGGAGGGTGGTCATGAGGCCCTTGTTGAATTTCCATGGTTGGTGCAATTCCCAAATGCCCCATGCAGAAAAGAAAATGGTGCATTTGGTCACAAGTGACCGCGGCGCGATCACTGGCCGTATGGCCTGGTGATAGTCTTTGAACAAAGGGGGGGCTGTAAGACAAGTGAAGACAGCGTGAGCTTGCCTCGACCCATTGCTCAGGTTTGCTTTGGGGTCATAATTGAAATGCTCAGTGGCTGAACATTTTAATTGCACAGTAATTGAACTATTGATATAACAATATCAAATGCACCATGCTGAGCCATTGCTCAGTTGTTTTTTTATGCACACAATCTGAGCATTTGGCACAGCATTGGATGACATTCCAGCCAGGTGCAGCATTTCACACGCTTTGGTGAAGTGCTCCAAACTGAGCCTTTCAATGAACTATTGCAAAAATAGTTCATTCCATGGCTTTACTGAGCACTTCCACACAGTGCTTTTGACCATGACATGATCAGCTTGTGTGTGCAAATTGGGTGAAATGCAATGCTGAGCATGTGCCACATGAGCTACGTATATGCAAAAAATCGGAAGGTGCATGCACATTTGCTATATGCATGCAGGCTCAAGTAGTATTACACCTTCCTAATCTGTAAGGCCAACACTGTAGTATGCAGTACACCTTTGTAAATGTATGCTGCGGGGCAGAGCAAAAGCTGTTCAACAATGTAACATGCAATCACCTCAAGCCATCGAGTCATATATCTCAACTGCATCCCTTTGATGCACCTTGTTGGACAGCTCTGCCTAACTATGGCACATATGCAGAGGTAATCCAAGTTAATGTAAGTGGGTCACAGTGGGATGACTGTTTATTTGGGTCATACACAAACAGTGAATTCCATCCGGTGCCATTGTCGGGGCAAACAATGACTGGCCCCACTTGTTCATTGCGTGTTCTCATTGTCGGGCAGCCACACGCTTTCATACGCAGGCAACTTTCACATGCCTGGAAGACATTTTACTGCCAGTCTTCCGACCGGCTATTTTCTTGGTCAGGTGGTCAGCTTGACTGCAGACCCTCACCTACTTGCGCGTGGAAACCTGAGGCCAATCAGTGTGGATTTGCTTCAGCCTCATCGTCATTAGAATAATCCCGGCCTATGATTGTTGAGGCTGGTTATGTTTGCGTGGGGATCTCCCACCACGGGTCATTTTCTGCACGTTCTCACGCGCCCTGCACAAGCTGTTGGGCCTGGCTTGCAGCCAAAAATTCCCTTGGGCGGGTGGCCTCTTTCTCCGGAGTTTCGTACATGTGTGGGATTTGTACCCGCCTCAAACGCAATAGGGGTGAATGTATATGTGGATCACGGCTCATGGTCGGTGCCCCTCTTGATCATGCCACACATCCCCCCTGGAAGCCCAGTAGGCATCAGTCATCAAAAAACTTCACGCAAAATCAAACTCATGTTCGGTGGCATGCCACCAAGCATATCTTACCCGCCCACACACAAACATCCCCACAGTGAGATTGCCCTTTGAAACTGCCAACATTGGCCAGTAGGTCCCTGTGCAACAATTAACCTGGGGAGGATGCACTCATTGTTTGCTTTCACACCAGCAAACATGGCTGCATGCCTCTAGTATGCCCCTCCACAATAAGTTGCTACAACCCACCCAATTTTGGATATGCTAATGTCAACCTTGTTCCACCAAAGGTTTCATATCTTGCTGCAGATCCAGCAGTCATATCGGTGCACCCACATTTTGGCCACCTTGCCTTGATATATGCCCCAAATCGGATATGAAAATTATGAGCCCAAGAGGCCCACCCCCATCAAGACCATTCACGTAACCACAGGCCATCCCCCCTTGACCCCATTGCTGCCTCTCATATAAGTTCCCCACCTGCGCTTATTCATCTTCATTCAATTTAGCTAACCCTTCCCAATCATATAATTTCCAACTGTCCCCAAATAATTTAAAATAGCCATCATGTCAACCCCTTCACAACCACTTTGCACTGGGATGATTAATATTCGTATTCAAATAAAGAGTGCTATAGCCTTAAATCCTGAGAATTCCCACTTAGCTTCTTGGATTATCATATGGCACAATCAATACAGCATATTTGTTTATCTCCCCAATCACCAGCGTGCTATTGGCTCTCTACCTCGAACCCTTTCCAAAACGTTGATACCATTCCTTGGGGCACCAAAAACGTTCATGCACTGTGGTCCTGGTGGGGCATGGATTGAAAACTACCAATCCAATCCTACTCAAATATTATTTTTTGAGGGAGTATTTATGACTGATTCAAATGATCCCTCCTCATCTCAGAAACCCAATCTAGCATTGCAGTTCTTCACATGGTATCCCAACATTTTATTCATGATGCAAATCTTTCGAACACAAGATTTCAAGCTTAAAATGCCCAAAGAATATGACTGTAATACTCATAGTTGATGTCAACTCTTTACTCCGACATTTCCCGCTTCAAACTCGACGCCAGCTTCATATCCTGCTGTTTTATCATTGATTTCCAAGCAAAAACTGATACAATTACCGAGTGGATCAGACCTCCCCATGCCATTATTCAAACCCCCCTCCTCCCTCATCAAAAGACCAGACTAGCTTTTCTCTGGGATCGAGAAATCCCCAATGGCCAATCAGCCCGTAACCTTTGGGCCACCTCACCCCCAGGATCCACTTTTAATTCCAGGCACATCATTACAAACAAGGTCGTTAGCTCATTTGAATCCCTCTTGGAGGACTGCTCGCGGATGATATGGGATTAGGTAAACCCATTCAGGCCATTGCATTAATTGGTACCTCCAAGGAGCCTATGATTGCAAACCCCCATTGCTCCACATGAACCATGATCATCTGCCCCCCTTGCTTAATTACCAACTGGCAATCAGAAATATCCAAGAATGCTCAGGCTGGAGCACTGCATGCCAAAATCTACCATGGTCCCACTCGTTACTAATTATGCGAGGCCGACATCCTAAAATATGATATCATCATCACTTCTTACAATACTATCACCCAAGAATTTAAGCAAACCAATACCTCTACATCATTCATTTTTCAAATCAATTGGCATTGTATAATTTTGGATGAAGCACATTGAGTGGCTGAGCTTAAATGATTCAAATTACCTTTTATATCCAATAACCCTTGCCCTATCTTATAGCTATATTTTCTCTCAATACACTGCCACTCACCGTGCCATTAATAGCCTCCTTTTATCCTGTTGAATATGTTTAACGGGCACACCTATTCACAACACCATTTATGACCTTTTGGGCATAATATCATTCATCACTAAACCCCAGAGCGCCAATCAAGATAACTGGTCACCATTCATCCTGAGTAGTCTTTCCAAAGGTTGCAATGATATTTTGCATTTGGCATTGTGGCATTTAAGATTGAGCCGCACCAAAACCACACATCTCAAATCCCTCCCCACTATTAGCCATCATTATGAGCCGCTCCCACTCAACCCAATCATGCAGCAAGAATATTCTACATTATATGAAGAATTCCTATCATCCAAAAGCAAAGGACCAGGAGAATTTTTCAGAAATATTAATAAGCTGTGAATATGTTGTGACCATCACATCATGCTTAACACAGTTGCGGAGGCAGATTTGGAAGACCCCGAGGGCAGGAGCACTCAGGATAACTCCCCAACAATCACATGAACTATTGTGGATGTGGAAACATGCATGATGAGTAGTAAAATTGCACACCTCCTACAAAGCTTAATGAAGAAAAAACAAACAAGGTGTGGTCCAACCAAATTGGTGGTTTATACCCAATGGACCCAATTTCTATATTTGTGCGTTAATTCTAATATGAATCCATTACCAATTGAATCCAAATGACTTTTTTATATTGTAGAATTGGTATTGCACTTACCCATCACTCAATCCTTTCAGCACAAATTGATGGAATAATTACCGCACGAGCACAGGAGAAGGCACTGGAGAATTTCTTCAATAATCCTGAATGTGAAGTACTGATTGCATCAATTGCCACAGCTGGAACTGGCCTCAATTTAACTTGTGCTAATATGGTCTATTTAATGGTGAGGGGACCCCCAAAATTCTGCCCTGATTTGCGGCCCCTGACATCCACATTTCCAGGAGCCCAATTGGAACCCAGCCATTGAGGCTCAGGCTGTTGATCGACTCCATCGTATTGGCCAAAAACAACCTGTAAAGGTCATCCACTATATCACTCCTCATTCAGTTGAGGTAAACATGTGGAAGGTACCTTTCAAGCTCATCTTTGACCCTAATTGTATTGCTATTCTAAAATCTTTCCTTATGGAAATACCATTTTCCAATCACTAATAGGTCCAAGAAAAGAAAAAATGATTAACTGCGTGAGCCTTATTGATATTATATAATTTGCGTTTGACCAAGTTGATCACACCTTCGCACCCTGGCACAGGTCCACAATTATGAACACCATGAGCTGGATTGAACTCCTTCAATATTTACTCAATGAAAATGAGCAATAAAGTATTATTTCTAAGGGAGACAGTGATACAGTACAACTCATATTGTCTATATTCTGACATATCTAGCAAGTTGTTGCATCTTTAAGAAATAATAATCAGATTGTATTACACCTCCACAAATAATTCACAAAATGTTAATTTGTAACGGTGCTATACATTTATATCACTAACTTATTGCAGAGCATCACCATGCGGCCTAATAACGGGCATGTCAACTATTTTGAGGGCGCTAGTTTGCATCTTCTTACAGCTTTTGAGCCAATCTTGATCAAATACCTGAAATTATAAGCCTTCCGGAATATCACCATCATCTGTCAATCGTAATTCTGGCAATCTATCAATAGTTTTTTTACCCTTTTTTTAATGTGATTACAAAAATCTATGTCCTGATCCATTTTTAGTACCAATTCATTAAATAACTGGGAGCACCAGCGTAATCCCACTTTGCGGTAAACTTGACAGCCATTTTCCAGTACCTCCTCAGTATCTGAACATACTCGAGGGTCATTGAATTGTGATTTCAGAATGGGAAATTTAGCCATATCACACCATTCACAACAGCGCTCACAGGTCTGCACCTAATCAAGTAGATCATCATCAGTCTTTGCTCACAATGAAGAATAGATACATTAACTAACCCTTTGACGAATCTTTGCAAGCTTTTGATTCTCCTTCTTTTTAACCAAATACTCCGCATCATTTTGAATAGACTTCCATTCTCTTTTCAAATAAGTGAAATATTGCTCCATTAAAGCCGCCACGGCCCCATAGTTATTATGATCCTTGTTCCAACAGTAATGATGATACTCGGTGCTGACCAGTGTGAGACGGAAGGTACGGTAAAACGCCATAGAAATCAGCTCATTGAACAGATGTTGGCTTGGGCTCTCCCAGTCCCAAGTGAATCGCTTTAATCCTAGCTTGTGGATCTCATTTTTGCAGTAGATTTGGAAATCCTGAGAATTGTGAACCTTTGAGATATGACCACATACCCAAAAAAGGTCACAAGTAATATTTAATCTAATTATACATTAAAAATAATTACATTAAAACTACAAAAATACCATAAATTGGCATAAACCTTGGTTTAACTTAAAAGCCAATGAATAAACATGTGAAATGAATTATACCCTTGGATTCCCCATGGTAAAATACACATATACCATCTTTATGGCATATCTGTAAAGTCAATATTTAATAAGTTATAAGTAATAATACCTTATAAAAAACACAAATCCTTATTTATTTAAAAGACCAATTAAACAACATGCAAAAAAATTGGTACCATTGGATTCTTCATAACAATCCACATATAAAACAATTAAGAAGCTAAGCTTCAAAGTCAATACTTAAGGAATTAACCTGAAGATATGTGTAAGGTGTGGACATGAAACTTTGATTGAAAATCAAGTACTTTTCCTGTCCTCAAAATTTGTATAAGGTAAAAATCAATTAAAAATAGTAAGAAATATTATTTTTAAGAGAAAACACGCCAATTTTATTGCTTATAACTCTATTAGTATAGAAAAATAATATTATAAAAATTTATTGTTTTACCAACAATAAACATTTATCCAAAAAAATACTCTACAAGAGATATTTTAAGGCTACAAAAGAAATTTCTTCAAGAGCAATTTCAATTGGAATTAATTGAGCAAAGAACTGCCAGCAATTAATTAAAGCAGAAAGTCTTTAAAAAGAACATTAAAGAGAAAACAAGCCCAAAAGTGACCAGAGTGAATTTGGAAACAAAGTGACAAAGTTTACAGTGATGAAAGATGCTTTAATTCACTTTTGGGGTGGTTCAGGGGTAAAAATGATTATAAGAGTTACAAACAATGATTATAATGATTTTTTCACGTGGTTAAAAGGATTAAAATGATTTAAAAATGGTGTCTGGAATCTTTTATTGATTGGTTTAACAGTGTTTAAATTAATTAATAAAAGGAAAAAGATTCTAACATGAAGAGAAAAGTGGGGCAAAGAAGACATTCTTTTATAGCCATCAATTCTCTTACTCCAAAAGTAAAATTTACTCTTGTCAGTCGTGAAAAACAGTCTGACAACAGAAAAGCCAATTATGGCATCATTGAACCCTGGTTTAGACCAAAAAGGGCTGGTTTACGCCATTTTTACCCATTTTTAGCCATTTTAGACCCTTAAATCAGCCATTGCTATAGCAATACCAGGCCTAGAGCCTTCAAAACACGTCAGAATGTGTGTAAGAGGTGTAGAAACCAGTTAAAACTGTTTTTACTATGATTGTTTGATCTTAAGGGTAGTTTTACCCTCTTGGCAACAGCTAAAACTACCCCAGTTGGTATTAAAACCTCATCATCAATTGAGTCCACAGACCCTGTAACTCAATTCCAGGCCAAAATTGATGAACTTTGCGTGAATTTTGACATCCCACGCCTTTCAGCAAGGATTTTGGGGGTCTAGCTCCCCCTTAGAGCTGGAGTTCCTTTTCCCCCCCAAATTTAATCTTTCCAATTTATTTCTTCCTTTAATTCCTCATCATGTATTATACTCATAATTTACATATGTAATTCAATTGAATTGTACAGTACAATACAGTAATAATTGATACCTCATATGTAAATCAAAGTTCACTTGTGTAATACACGCGCTCATTTTGACATTTCAATTGAATTCAATTGAAAATACTTCAATTCCTCATAACTTCTAAACTAAACACAACACCTCAATTTTAACACAAAAATTGATGGTTAACACCACATGTGGTGTGAATTAAATTAAAGTTTTGAGGATTTTCAACTTTTGTATTGAAAATACTAAAAACTTAATTTAAGCTTATTTAGAGTTGAGTTACAAGAATTTCACTCAGAGGTGACCCCACCTGATTTTTTATGAGGAATCCAATGGTAAAATAATTTTTATGTTTATTTATTGGATAAGAAGTTATAATAATTTTTATTTAACTTTTTTCCAAATTTATTTATTTTTTCACAATTTTGTTAAAATTTCATTTTTACTTAATTTTTTTCAAGTATAAATGTAATTTTATAATTCCAAAATTTAATGTAATTTTATTGTTAAATTGTAATTAAATTTTATATTTTTAATATAATTTTTATATTTATATTTTGATTTTTATTTTAATAATATAAATAAATTTATTTTATTTATATTTATATGTTCATTTTGTTTTTTTGGTCTTTTGGGTATATGGAATTACCTCTAAGGCTCACAATATGCACTTTTTTGGTCAACGCATATATTCAAGGATTTCAGCTAATATCTTTTGAAATATGCATGATAGAGTGATGAACCAAAAATAAAGTCATCACGTACTTACTGTATTAATACAGAAATGAAGTTTATTTCACAAGTTATAAACAAGGTTAAAACCTGTAAGGGATTATTGATTAAAATCAACAGAGCTGTTGAGCACTTTGTTGTGAAAGTCGTCAAACTTAAAAAAAAGTAGACAGTCGGATTCTACTAGTTCATTTGTGAAGAATGATGTATTTTGTATTATAATATTCAAGGTATAACCCCTTTAAATCATAGTTTGAAGTTTAAAATATTAAATTTCGACAGAAAAGATGAGTTACAAGAAAAATCATCAAAAATAGAGTTTTGATTATGTAGTGAAATGCTCTTGGCAGCATAATGGGGTTATGCCACGTTATTAGAATTCACTGTCTAAATTACTGTAGCGTGTAAATCTTAAAAGGTATTAAGGATTAAAGTTTGAGCTTAATTTGATCATTTATGATCACTCACTGTAACCTTAAATTAAGTTTAACAGTCATATGAGTGAAAAAATTGGTGAATACTATTAGTTTATGATTAAAACTAATAAAATCCACAAATTTTGGGGTTCTGCCAAGCCTTTGACGTCATCAAACTTAGAGTTATAGTGATAACTCTAAATAATGGCGTAATAATGATGTAATATGGTTTGATCATGATGTAATCATCACCAAACCTTAATGTTGGACTCTAGGAGGGAGGTATTTACTATAAATAGAGCTGTTTTTACTCTGTTTTCCCCTCAGACGCATCAAAAACATCAAATGAATAAAATTAAAAGGTAATATCTTTATTCTTTATATATAAAACTTTTATATTATTAAAGACCAAAGATCATCTTATTATAATCATCAATTTTGACGTGATTAAATCATTTATTTAATTGTTTTTGTTAAAAATCTCTCTAAAATCTCATTTACACGTGAAATCAAGAATATTTGTAATTTTCTCTATTTTTTATTGTAAATACAATTTGGATAGGTTGTATTTACATTTTTTTTGGTGTAAAATATCTCAAAATTATTATATTAAGTATTAAAAGTAGGTTATTTTCTCTTATTATAATAATTTTCTCTTTATTATTACTTTAATAATTCTTTAATTAATATAAATAGTATTTATATTAATTTATAACTTTAATATTGGTAATATTATTGTTATTAATTGTTTTTTATTAATAAAAAACAATTTCTACACCTTTATTATTTGTTTGTAACAATAATAAAGTGCCATTAAATATATTAATTATTTTATATTAATATATTATATTTTATAATATAAATTATATTATCATATTTATATAATAATATAATCAATTTTACGCCATACTTACAATAATTCTTTATTATTATAATTATTTTTATCTTATTTATTTCAATTATATGGACATTCATAGTACAATAAGTAAAATATTAGTAATTTTTACTTATTGTTTCATAGTCAAACCTTACATTTGGGGGCCTGGCCGTGATATTTACTCTAAAAGACCTTTAAAAAGATCCTCATTGGGCTTATCCAATAATAAATTATACTTATAATCATAAAATTATATAATAATTTTATATTTATTGATTTTAAAAGCTATTGAGGCATTTGGAAAGCAATTGTACTGTCTTACACATGGTTTTTCACATCCTTAGACTTGCAAAAACTTTCTTTGACTGACTCTAGTGATTGAAAAAGATATTTTTTAAATTAAAAAAAAATTTATATTATAAATTAATTTGATAAAAGAATCATATTCATTTTTATTTTATTCTTTAAAACTAAAAAACATCAAAAAAAATAAAAATATTAAAAATACTAAAAACCAATAAAAAAGTTATTTTATTCATTTTAATTTCATTTGTTTAATTCTTTTCATGTTTTCTAATAAAAAAAAAAGATATAAAAGCAATTTTTACATGGAAAATTTCCATATCTTACCAAAAAATAACACTTTTATATAAAAGACTTATATTTATTTGTCTTTTTTAGTGTTTGAAGACAACCCAAAAGAGGACAACCAAACCACTGTTGAAACATTGGTGGAAGAAACTTGTCAACGTTCTCCAACACCAATAATGACTAAAAAAAGAAAGCCAAGAAATTGGACTTTCCAGGACCCACTATTCAGGACTCTGAAGGTGAGTACCTCATTTATAAATTTCCATAAGAGTATTCCTGTTCTGAAATCCTCTTATTTCTATTTTTCTTATAATATGACTACCAGAAGAGGCTCCCAATACTCCATCCAATCAGATAGAGCTGGACTCAGAGGTAGAATCGATTCCTCAAAAGGGAAAAGGAAGGGCAATATCCCCAGTGGAACAGAATCCACACAAGGAAGTGCCTTATCCCAAAGGCAAGTCCCAGGAATGCCCATGGTATCTGAACCTGAATTGGAACTAAGTATGAGTAACTCAGATAGGTACAAATCACATTCAGAGGGCTCAAATAGACATTTACATGAGCCAGTACAAACAGTACTACACAGTGTACAAGGACAAAGATTGGGAAATGTTGCCCCAAACACACCAAGGAGTGATGAACTCCTGGCACATCCTAAAAAAGTTCCTCAAAGAGGAGGAAAGAGTGAGATACTCCAATGGATGGAATCCACTATCATCCAAACCTCAAATCAAAAAGATCAAGGAGTATCATGCCAAAAAGAAGGAGGCAACCAAGGAAGAAGCCTCAGTAGCTTCTACCAGCAAGCCCCAAGTCAACCCACTTCCCCAAGAAGGGAAGAAGAACAAGAAAAAGAATTGGAGAAAACCATATTTCCCAAGATACAGGATCCCCAAAAACCAAAAAGATGCCATGGACAATGTATTCAAAATGGCCAGAACTTTGATGGAATTCAAAGACAAAGAGGAACAAAGAATGAGACAACCCCATTTCCCAAAGAAATAACCTTGTCTCCTGATGTTGTAAATACTTCAACAGAGCTTAAAAATAGTATTTTACCTCTTAAAAACATTAAAAATAGTTTATTATCTTTCCAAGAAATAAATAATAGCTTATCATTTTTAACAAAACTTGTTGCAAAAAATAAGAAAGAAATTGATAACATTAAATTTATGATTGAAGATAATTAACCAAAATTATTAATTGACAATACTAAGAAATTAATACAAGCACAAAAAGAGTTGTACAAATACTTAAGTGATATCAAAGAAAAAACTTTGACAATCAATTATGATGTGAGTATTGACAATATTACAGAAAAATTAAACAAATTAAGTATTTCTGTAGAAAAATTTGAAGAAAAGACTTCACCACACCAAAAATTACTTTTGGACCATGTGGAAAAGAGTGATGAATAAAGAATGCATCTGAAAGATGACATTCAAAGTGAAATAAGGCTTATTACTGAAAAAATGGATAAAATTAATGAGGCGAACTTTAATATGCCAAAGCTATCAACACCATTTTCTCACATAAGAAGCCCTGTCAAACCAAAAGAGGAATTAGCAAATCCATTCATAACAGACTTGAGTCACCAAGACAATAACTAAGTCTTAATGAAGGAAGCACCTCAATTGAAAGAATGGTCAACATTCACAGGAGAAGGTGAGTATGACCACATGTCAGTTATCAAAACAATTGACATGCTACAAGAAGATTATGCCATACCAGATGAATTAATCACTGCAAGATTACATTCATTATTTGAGAAATCTGCAAAAAGATGGTATTATGGCATAAGGAAAACAAATGCCAAAAATACCTGGTCTTGGTGGAAAGAAGAAATAATCACCAAGTGGGCTAATGATGCCTGGAGGTACAAAATAGAAAATGCATTTGAAAATTCTTTCTTTGACCCAGAAAAAGACAAACCTTTAACTTGGTTCTTGAAACAAGTTGAAAGACTTAATGCATTGTACCCAAAAATGTCACAAAAAATGGTGCACATGAAAATACTCAAGAAATGTGGAGGAGAGCTAGAACATTTCCTAAGAAGCAGGTGTATAGAACCATGCTCCACAGAAGAGTATATTAATGCACTAGAAGACATAGTGACAAGAACAAAAATTGGCAGGACTTGGAAGAAATTGGACATTAAAAGCCCAAATAAACCATACATCAAAAAAGATAAATCAAAAGAATCCTTCAAGCCCAATACATCCAACAATAATAAGCAAAGAAAATGCCATAAATGTGGAGGTATTGGACACTTAGCCAATAATTGCCTTAAAAAGGCAAAGATTAAGGAAATTGTGGAAACAGAAAACCACAATGACAAAGAAGAAGAATATGACTCTGAAAAAGAGACAGAAGAATCAGAAAGTTCTGAAAGTGCTGAAATCAATATAATTAATGCACAAATTAATAATATTGATATAATTTATGAAGTACTGGCTGTTAACTCAAACTTACCACAAGCTGGGACATCTGACACAAACCTGACAAATATACAAGATGCCAAAATGTATAGAACCAAACCTGCAAGAGGAATGGGATATACAGCTGGAAAATTGTCAGGATGAAACTATGAAAGAGTGGTAATATAGGCTATTTACAACTCAAACTATGTTTGTGACACGGTAAAAATACTTTAAGAAGGTTTTGAAACGATTAAGAATAAATTTAAAGGGCTTTACTATAGTGGTTATAGTGGTGGTGAGCTCTGTTGAAAACCCTGGGTGCAGCTTTATCTGTTGGGTTACAATAATAAAAGACTACAATAATTAAAACTTATAATTATACCTGATTATCAACAAAGAGTAAAACTGTTTTTGACAGTTTACTACATAGGTTATTCAAGAGCAGGATGAGGAAAGGCTTTTGACTGTGAAAAGCCCTCCTTTTATCCTGAAATTGAGGTGGAAAGGCTGCTAGACCTTTCCACATAGAGGAAGTGAAGATTTTTCACTCTCTATGACAGGCTTGTGGTTTGAAAACAACCTGTATACCCTGTATTGGGCTCAGATGTGGTTTTGAAACCACATCTGGGCGGTTTTCACCAATACAGGGTGAAAATTTTCATCTGGGGACCTCACAGCCTGATTCTGACGTGTATGACGCGTAGAATGCTGTACAGAAACTGTATGGGACCCCAGTATTGACTGACATATGAGGTATTGAAGTAAAAACATGCTTCTTCGTCTATTTGACACCTCATATTCATGTTTATGGGATATTATCCCATGGTAAGGCTGTATATGACAGCAAGTGGGATTTTGACCTTAAAATGGTCATAACTCTGCCAGTTTTTGAGATATCAAGCTCAACATTGGTTCATTGAATAGCTCTGTATAAGCTCTACACAATGGTACCCAACTTGACATGGTTATCATTAAATATGACAAAGTTATCCCATGTACAAGTATTTTTGTACATTGGCGTGGTCTGGGCAAAAGCTGTATTATGCTTGTTTGGCCAATAACTTCTGTTGTAGTTGAGCTATGAGGAAATGGATGGCACCATCAGATAGCCCTGATTGTTCTCTTTCCAAAAAGACCCCACTTTAAGTATCTCACACTAAAACTGTAAAAGTTAGATGAGAGGTGAATGTTTTGTTCACCCTTATTTGGTCTGAATTTGACCATAACTCAAGTAATACTGGTGCTAGCTCAGTTTCGCTAGAACCATTAAATAGCCCTGGCTTAGAGCTTCATTTTGAATACCCATTTGGTGGGGTTAAGCCTCTCCTTCTAGATTTTAGATGAGAGGTGAAAATTAAGGTTTATGCTCAGCAATAACTTTGAGCAGGAATAACTTTGTTATTTCTTGTCCTATGGTGATGGGACTTATATTTTCAGAAAGAGGTAAGCTTCCTCTTTCTTTTGATACCTTTTGAGCTAATTTGGCTCAGCTCCATGTTTTGGTGGTATCTTGGCTATACCATTGGTTTATGGTATTTTGGCTGTCATGCTTGTGCTCTGGTTTTGAGTCACAGGCTGACAAAAATCAAGTATAAGTATTGTTATGGTTGATAACCAAGAAGGAAAAGTTAACTTAGATACAGGAGCCTATTGCACCTGTGTGGGTAAAAGTTATTTAAAAACCATTGTCCCAGACTGGCAAGAAAAACTTATGCCAATACAAGGTGTCAAATTTAGTAGTGCAAGTGAAAGCATGAAGCCCCTTGGAATAATTGATTTAACACTAATTTTTCCGCATCCCTCACAATGTGTCAGAATCAAAGTAGAGTTTGTAGTAATGGACAACTGTACTAGTAATCCCTTCATACTTGGGAATAACAACTTATAAATTTATGGTATAGATATCTCTAACCAAAAGGATAGATATTTTAACATAGGAGACAACAAAAGACAAACGTTTGGCTTCTTAAATAACAAAAAACAAATCACATTTATTAAGAATTAAGAAAAAATTCCAGAAAAGGAACTTTTTATATCTGAACAACTTAAAGAGGCAGAATTCAATCAAGAATCAACAGAAAAAATGAAAGGAAAATTGATTGACCTCTTATTTAAGTACAAAAATGCCTTTGCAACTGACAAAGAGCCACTAGGTGCAATAATTGGACATGAAGTGGATATAATTCTTAATGTGGAAAATCCTTACCCACCTTTACTAAGGAGACCTGCTTACCCAGCTAGTCCAAGGGCTAGAGAAGCCTTGGAGGTACACATTAAAGAATTAATGAACCTTGGAGTATTAAGAAAGGTAGGACATAATGAACAGGTAGAAGTAACTACACCTGTCATTATAGCTTGGCATAATGGAAAATCAAGAATGGTAGGAGACTTCAGAGCCCTGAACACCTATACCATTCCAGACAGGTCTCCAATACCCAGGATCCATGAGACATTGACACAATTGTCACAAGCTAAGTTCATCACAGCCATGGATGCCTTAAAGGGTTTTCATCAAAATGTCTTAACAGACAATGCCAAAAAACTACTGAGCATAATAGTCCACTGTGGAATTTTTGAATACTTAAGAATGCCATTTGGCATGAAAAATGCACCTTCCCATTATCAAAGAATGATTAATACTATATTTCCTGAAGAATTATCAGAAGGATGGTTAATTATGTATATTGATGATATTATAGTTTGCTCAGAAACTTGGGAAAATCACCTTACAAGACTAGAAAGGGTACTACAGAAAATAGTCCAAGTAAATATGAAATTTTCCTTGAAAAAGTGTCATTTTGCATACAGTGAATTAAAAGCACTAGGACATGTTGTCTCTGGACTTAGTCTAGGCATAGACAAGAATGAAGTAGCAGCAGTACTACTTAAGCCAATGCCGCAAACCAAAAAAGAAATGCAGTCATTTCTAGGATTTGCTGGTTACTATAGACCGCATATAAAGGACTTTGCAAAAATTGCTTAATCCTTGTATAAGCTATGTGACCAACAAACAGTCTATGAAATTACAGAAGAAAGAGTCAAGGAATATGAAGAATTGAAAAATTCCTTTACAAATGCCCCATTTCTTCTAATGCCAGATTGGAAACTACCCTTCAAACTTTATATTGATGCTTGTGGAGAAGGACTGGGTGCTGCACTACACCAGACACAAATTATCAATGATAAACCAGTGGAAGGACCAATTTGTTTTATTTCAAGACAGATAAAGCCAACAGAAGCAATATATGAAGCAAGCAAAATGGAATGCCTCTGCTTAGTGTGGGCTTTAGAAAAATTACATTACTACTTGGATGGAACAGTATTTGATGTTATTACAGACTGTAATGCTGTAAAATCTCTATTAAATATGAAAACTCCAAATAGACATAAGCTGAGATGGCAAATTGCTATCCAAGAATATAGAGGAAATATGACTATTGTTCATAAATATGGTAATATTCATAAAAATGCAGATGGTCTTAGCAGTTGGGCTCTAGCAAATACCCCTGACAATACAGCGTGGGTACCACAAGAAGAACACCATATAGAAGGAATATGTGTTACAGGCATTGGCACAGAATAATTTAACCAAGTTAAAGAAAGCTATAAGATAGACAAAAATTGCCATATCTTAAGACAACTTCTAATAAAAGACTGCAAAGACCCATCACTATCATCAAAACTAGATGAAACATGGAAAAAGGAATATGATGAAGGAAGATTCCACCTCCTTGATGGAATCCTTTACCATAGAACAAGACACACATGTGTTATGGCCTTAACAGACAGAACCCTGATAAACACTATTTTACATGAGTGTCATGATAGTGTCGCAGCTGGACAACTTTCAGAAGAAAGAACACTAGAGAAGGTGAAAACCTGCTCTTGGTGGCCAAATTGGAATAAAGATGTCATAGAATACTTCCAAACCTGTGACAGATGTCAAAAAGCCAACAAAGCCACAGGAAAGAAATTTGGAATGATGATCCAAATCCAAGAACCAAAATCCCCTTGGGAAATAGTTCATATTGATTGGGTAACAGCATTGCCCCCAGGAGGAGACAGAAGATATAATGCATGCCTAGTATTGGTTGACAGGTATAGCAAAACTCCCATGTTCCGACCATGTCATAAAGATGACACAGCTATGGACACAGCCATAATGATATGGAATAAAGTCATTAGCCATACAGGCTTATTCCAGAATATTATAAGTGACAGAGGCCCAAACTTCACTTCAGCATTATGGACAAATCTCCAAAACTTGTTTGGGACAAAGTTATCATTCTCAACAGCTTACCATCCTCAAACTGATGGTTTATCAGAAAGAATGATACAAACCTTAGAGGATATGATCAGAAGATTCTGTGCTTATGGGCTATAATTCAAAGATTCTGATGGTTTCACCCATGATTGGTGTACACTAATACCAGCTCTTGAACTGGCATATAAAACATCAATCCATTCTTCTACTGGCAAAACACCAGCAATGCTGGAAAAAGGTTGGAATCAAAGACTTCCTTATGATACCCTCAAAAAGGATTGACTGGATATACATCCAACAGCAAGCAGTTTTAAGATAATGCTTGACAAGGCTAGACACCATGCAAACAGATGTATGCAAGACTCTTTCAAATATGCAAAAGATAGATGGGATAAAACTCATAAGCCACCTGATTTCAAACTAGGAGGCTTGGTCCTAGTATCAACCCTTAACTTCAATAACATAAAAGGCCCAAAGAAATTAAAAGATTCCTTTGCAGGACCATTTATGATAAAAGCACTTCATGGACCCAATGCTGTGCAATTGGAACTCATAGGAGAACTAATGAACAAACACCCAACTTTCCCTCCAATTCTGATAAAACCTTACAGCTCAAGTGACAAGGAGTTATTTCCACTAAGAAATAAACCCCCACTTGAAATTCCCCCCTTGGAAGAAGGAGAGGAAAAGAAAATAGTAAAAGTCCTTAAAGAAAGAAGGACAAGAAACAAAAAAGAAAGAGAATACCTTGTAAGGTATATAAACTCAACTCAAGAAGATGAATGGCTACTTGAGAAAGATATAACAAATTCTGATAAACTACTAAGAAGGTTCAGACATGAAAGAAAGCCTGGAAAATAGAAAGGTTAAGCATCATTGAGCTTCAAGACTAACAAAGTCTATTGAAGAGGTAGGACAGTGAATGATACCCTAATTACACATATCAGATTGTGGTACAATCTTTTTTGGTGGTAGGGAATGTGAACCTTTGAGATATGACCACATACCCAAAAAAGGTCACAAGTAATATTTAATATAATTATAAATTAAAAATAATTACATTAAAGCTACAAAAATACCATAAATTTGCATAAAACTTGGTTTACCTTAAACGACAATAAATAAACATGTGAAATAGGTTATACCATTGGATTCCCCATGGTAAAATACACATATACCATTTTTATGGCATATCTGTAAAGTCAATATTTAATAGGTTATAAGTAATAATACCTTATAAAAAACACAAATCCTTCTTTATTTCAAAGACCAATGAAACAACATATAAAATGAGTGGTACCATTGGATTCTCCATAAAAATTCACATATAAAACAATTAAGAAGCTAAGCTTCAAAGTCAATACTTAAGGAATTAACCTGAATATATGCACTTTTTTTGTCAACGCATATATTCAAGGATTTTAGCTAATACCTTTTGAAATATGAATGATAGAGTGATGAACCGAAAAAAGGTCCTCACGTAGTTACTGTAGTAATACAGAAATGAAGTTTCTTTCAAAAGTTATAAACAAGGTTAAAACCTGTAAGGGATTATTGATTAAAATCAACAGAGCTGTTGACCACTTTGTTGTAAAAGTGGTCCAAACTTAAAAAAAGTAAACAGTTGGATTCTACTAGCTCATTTTTGAAGAATTATGTATTTTGTATTATAATATTCAAGGTATAACCCCTTGAAATCATAGTTTGAAGGTTAAAATATTAAATTTCAACAGAAAAGATGAGTTACAAGAAAAATCATCAAAAATAGAGTTTTGATGATGTAATAAAATGCTCTTGGAAGCATAATAGGGCTATTCCAAGCTATTAGAATTCACCCTCTGAATTACTTTAGCATGTAAATCTTAAAGGTTATTAAGGATCAAAGTTTGAGCTTAATTTGATCATTTATGATCACTCACTGTAATCTTAAATTAGGTTTAACAGTCATATGAGTGATACAATTGGTGAATAATATTATTTTATGATTAAAACTAATAAAACACACAAATTTTGGGGTTCTGCAAAGCCTTTGACGTCATCAAACCTAGAGTCATAGTGATAACTCTAAATAATGGCGTAATAATGATGTAATATGATTTGATCATGATGTAATCATCACCAAAGCTTGAAATATTGATCAATTCCAGTGGATATGATCAGTACATGTCTACTAGAAGCCTGTTGGACTCTAGGAGGGAGGTATTTACTATAAATAGAGCTGTTTTTACTCTGTTTTCCCCTCAGACGCATCAAAAACATTAAATGAATAAAATTAAAAGGTAATATCTTTATTCTTTATATATAAAACTTTAATATTATTAAAGACCAAAGATCATCTTATTATAATCATCAATTTTGACGTGATTAAATCATTTATTTAATTGTTTTTGTTAAAAATCCCTCTAAAATCTCATTTACACGTAAAATCAAGAATATTTGTAAGTTTCTCTATTTCTTATTGTAAATACAATTTGGATAAGTTGTATTTACATTTTTTTTGGCGTAAAATATCTCAAAATTATTATATTAAGTATTAAAAGTAGGTTATTTTCTCTTATTATAATAATTTTCTCTTTATTATTACTTTAATAATTCTTTAATTAATATAAATAGTATTTATATTAATTTATAACTTTAATATTGGTAATATTATTGTTATTAATTGTTTTTTATGAATAAAAAACAATTTTTACACCTTTATTATTTGTTTGTAACAATAATAAAGTGCCATTAAATATATTAATTATTTTATATTAATATATTTATTTTATTATATTATATTTTATAATATAAATTATATTATCATATTTATATAATAATATAATCAATTTGACGCCATAATTGTAAGAATTCTTTATTATTATAATTATTTTTATCTTATTTATCTCATTTATAAGGACATTCATAGTACAATAAGTAAAATATTAATAATTTTTACTTATTGTTTCATAGTCAAACCTTACAAGACTGAACCTGTGTTGATGGCTCATTGAAAACATCCTTGGGGACATATCTGAGTTGACCAGCCACTTGAATTGCAATTTCACGCTCTTCTGTGCTTGGTGGTGCTGGTATTGAGGAAAAATCCTTATCCCTAACTTTGAGTAGGAACAGGCAATGGGGATTTACTGCTGATCTCATTCCATGGAAATTCTCTGGAAGTTCTGCTTTCAGCCATTTTTGTTGCTCCTTCTGGCTTGCACGTTTTGCCTTATTGTGAGCTTTACGAGCCTGGTTCCTTTTCTTTCTGACCTCGGATTGTTCAAGCATACTCTGGGCAAGGGGCATTTGAGGATGGGTGAGCTCATTATTTGACTGAGTGCCATGCTCATGCGTTGTGAAATTGTCCCTCCTTGGTTCATCATTTGTTTCCATTTGAGTTGGAGACATGTTCTCATCCTCATCATCCACCATTTTTTCTCTTGATGAACTGGCATGAGCTGATCTTGGTTTGGAGGCATATGGATGCTGACATTCAGTGGCTTTCTCTTCATGGACCAGAGGTGAAGATGCATAAAGTTCATAATCTGCCATGCACATCATCAGTTAACACATCAAAAAATTAATGAAGACTGGTCATACTCACAATCTTCAATTTGCTCCTGAGATCGGACTGACTTGCCTTTAGGTGCCATATCTAACCCATGAAACAAAAATATCGAATTGTGAAAAAGGTTATACCCCGAAATTCAAATGACTTACTTTGATGAAGCATCAATCCTGGATTTCCCTCCGACAGACCACTCCAAGTTACATTCTCCACTGGTCTTTTTTGTCGCCCCCCAACCACGCTCCTTTCATCGCCCACATGTACCTGAGATCCTTATGGGATATTGAGGGTTGGCTGTTTACTTTGGCCAAAAGGATCCTGGGATGCAACTGGATGCCAACCGGGATTAAGGAGGAACTCACATGGAAATTTTGATTCGGGATTAGCGTTTGATGAGATTTGAGGTGTGCCTTCTGGCCCCTGATACACATGCGTTTGTGTATTAGTGGGATTCGGGGGAATTGGAGTGATGGAAATATTTGGGATCGACCAAGTGCTTGAAGCTGGAGCCTTTGGATTTCCCACATCAATGTTAAGACCTGATACATTCATTGAGGATGCGATAGGGGTTGTGAGAGGAATGTTGGGACTCAATGGTGATTGTGTTTGAACATATTCTATGCTAGATTCACTATCTGAGTCATGAACAGAATCTGAACGGGATTTATGTGACTTGGAAGATGACATAAGGGCCGAAAAAGTACAGTAATTTTTCTAACTAAATAAAACACCTCAGTATTATGATAAAATAGAGTGATATGAGATGAAATCTTTTCAAATTTAGAGTAGAGATATTCTATGAATATTTCTAAAAAGAGTGTTATTGGAAGTCTACTAAGCCTCTCTTTAGGAGAATCCTCCCTACCTCCTCTTGAGCTCCTCCGCTTTTGTCGGAAACCACCATATAATGTAATATTCCCTTGATCTCAAAGGGGACCCATCATCCATAAGTAATCATATTCGGTAACATTTCCGCCTCCCCATTGTCACATTTTGTGAATTATCCAAACTGCCAATATATGAATTTAAATTCCAAAGCATCATACATCTGTAAAGGGGTATATTCATGAAGGAGTTACCCACAAAAGAGACATCACCTTTTCAAGAAAGGCAAGACAATCCAAATCACATTCCAACTAATTAAAAGCCTGCTGCACTCAAACCAAATACCAAGACTTTGTGTGCACTCCAACCCTGTATGTAATAGAGTTATATTGTTATGTCTGTAATAAGGTTTAACCCATGTGCGATGGTGTGCCAGCGTACATGGTTTGAAAGTCAATCCCCTAAAATTAATGTTGACACATCCCTATTGGAACGCCCCTCAAGGGTCAAAACCGCAGTATCGCCATGTGTAAAGAAAATAGAATATGTATGAGCATTGAGCAGCATGGCATTTTACCCAATTAAACTCCTAGCCAATTCCGCCATCCAGATGAGACATGTTACACTCTATCAGCTGCAGCTCACGCACCATTACAAATGGGATAAAATTCTCAGATGGCTCAAATCATCTCCCCCTTCATAAATAATCACTCAATTTTTTTGTCAATTAATAACACTCCTAAATAATTTCACATCAGCCATAGATATTTATACACAAACTAACCTTACTGCCAATTCCTGCAACAATGACAACCTGCCGCTATTCCTCAATGCGTATATGCATGTGTCAACACTGCTCAACTCAAACACACTCTTCCCCTGAAGGTTATAGGCACGGAGTTGCCTTCACACCTTTCCAATATAAACAGCACATTAAAAAGCTCAAATCAACCATTGCACCCAAATCTCTTCCAAAAATCCCTACTTCTGCATCAGGATCTGAGTGCCCACAACTTCTATTGGATCAAATATTCCCAGCTGATTATTCACCATTGACCCAAAGCACCTTCTCCACAGGACCGGGTCTCAATTAAACTGCACAGAAACCCTACAGCAGCAGTCAAACCCTTCGCCCACAAGACCTTGGAATGATAATATCTGCCATTCTATCATTAAGGTATAATATACCCCACAGGGCTTCACACATTCTCAACCCTGCCCTAAACCTGCTGATCAAGTCCAGCATCTCAAGCTCCGGTGGTCCCCCCACTCCTGCATTCCATATACCTCAAGATCTGAGTACCATATTTGAACATCTCCACTTGGAACCAGTGATTCAAAACTATATATGTTGTCCTCAATGTTTCTCTCTTAATGGCCTTACTGAATCAGTCACAACTGACCAACCCCACTGTCAAGGCCATAATGACCCAAATGATCATGCTCTCCCTTTCACACAATCATTAGGCAAATTCATCTATTCATTTGAAGCCCACATGCAAAACACAACCAACATGAAGAAAAAAATTTATACCAACAAAACATTTCATTTATCAACCATTCAAAAATTGGCTTGCCAGATTTCTCCAGCGGGCTGGAATTCTGGAAATTCTTCATCAAAATCAACAATCCCAAACTCCCAAAGGTTCCCCAAAATGTGACGTCTGGGATGGATTGGTCTGGAGATGCTTCACTGGCACTAGAAATATCCATGACCCCCCATTAATGTCCATTCCTGGTGCATTGGCCTTCTCCATTTATGTGGACTGGTTTAATGCACATGGAAAGTCCACCCGGTTGGCCAGCATTGGACCTATCATGCTTATTTGTCTTAATCTCCCCACAAGTGAAAGATTGAACCCAGAGAATGTCTATGTTGCAGGAATCATCCCTGGTCCAAAGGAGCCAACTTCCCTTCAATTGAATTACCTATTAATGCCACTCATCAACGAGCTCATAGAGCTATGGCAAGGTTACCATTTTTCACCCACCTCAACATGTCCTTCAGGATCCTTTATCCGTGTTGCCATTCTCACAGCCATTGCGGATGTGGTTGCCATGCGCAAGCTTACTGGATTTATTTCCTATTCAGGCAACCAGTTTTGTAATTTTTGCACCATTCACAAACCTCAAATTGAAGAAATTGGTCCTCAATTTCACTACACGTGCTCATATCAAAATCATAAATCAACCATTGCCAAATGGCTTTGGGAAACCCCACAATAAAGACAAGCAATTTTCTCTGAGTATGGAGTGCGATATTCAATTTTAGAAGACCTTCCGTATTGGGATGCAACCATAATGGTTAATCTTGACATAATGCATAATTCAATACTGGGAATTTTGAAGGATCATGCAACTTTCAAATTGTGCATTCCAGAGTCCAAATCAAAAATTTACCTCAGGTCCTGCAGGAAATCCAATGACACCAACAGTTCAGACTCAGATTCTGTGACCTCCCACAGCTATCTTGATAAAATCACATTGAGAGAGGCCTGCTCCCTGAGAAGAGACACATCAAAAATAATAAATGAGCCACTCCCCACTACTTCCACCCAAAAAAACTACTTCCCAATGCCCACCCCTCACACGGAACATCCATCTAGTGGTTCTGTGGAGATTCCTTCATTTGATGCGGATTACATCCCCACTTCTGAAATCCCCTCTGAATTGGATATAACTGCACTGAGTGATCACCACATCAAGGGTGAGGCTCTGGAGCAGCTCCAACAAATCATATCTGAGACAATAATTCCCTCATCATGGACAAGAGTACCTCGCAACATGTGTTCCCCCTCTCATGGTAGCTTAAACGCCGCTGAATGGGCTCTCTTATATAAGGTCTATATTCCATTTTTAATGCTCATTCAACAGATGTCATTAGATGTACACCAATCCGCCAACATTCAAAGAAAAATGGGTCAGTCAGAAGAACTTGCAAATGAACTAACCAAGAATACATTCCATTTGATTAGTGCTATCAACATTGCCACAAGTTGGACTGTTGCAATAGATGATGCTACTGCATTTGCTAAACATTGAAAAAATACCGCCTTTCCATTCAAAACCTGTTCCCAAAAGAGAAAGTTAAACTAAATCATCATTTTGATGATCATATTCCCTAACTCTTCCAACGTTGGGGCCCAGCACAAGCCTCAGCCACATGGGGTTATGAGCGCTTGATTGCAATATTGGCAAAAATGCTGACAAATAGCAAAATCTGTCTGTCAATTAATAAGATCAATATATTCACATTGATTAAACACCTGAACTGAATAAGAATAACTTCTTGGAACTATGAATAGATGATATAGATAAAACCTTACTTCAACATATCTGTTGATGTTTGGACCTTTCCGTTCTCCTGAGATCCCCATCCGTGCCATGTGAAATAAAACAGCTTTTCAAATCACAGCCACCTGCCCTGTTCAATCACCATAAATATAACAAACCATACCGCCATGACCAAGAGAATTATGATTACCTGGTTGAGTACTTACAGAATTTTCATGCAACAAGGGAAATAGTTGATTGGATCAGCTTAGAAACTACCGTGCAATCCACAAGTCCTCCCACTTCAAGGATTGTCTCACCTTGGTATTTTGCATTTTCAAACATTAATATTGGGAAAAATATATTTTCAACTGAATCAAAAAATGTCAGCAACAGTGTGATATGTTTTCTGAGGGGCAACTCACGACGATTTGGTATTATTAATAGCATTTTTAAAGTCTCTGAGCCATCTAGCATACTGAAAAAGAACTTTCTGATCTTAAAAACTTTGAAGATTGATGTGAATTTCTTACCAGATTGGCTGCATCTGAATATTTATAAATCTGTTGGTTTTGATGATGCACACTTGATTATATCTGAAGAAGAACTTGAAGGTAACTGTGAATTGTATGATAACAAAGTTCTGTCATGTGGACTGCTTGTAATGATAAAGCCGTTATTTCATGATATTTAGTCTACTAAAATGCAAATCTCTCAGATTCATTAGCAATTTCCCTAGTGAAATAACTGCCTCAAAATTTAGTGACAGAGACATGCAATTGTGACAAGCAAAGCCCATTATTTCACATTGCCACAAAGAAGTTACTATTTTGACATTGGGTAAAGTGTGAATAAGCCAAGTTCAATTATCAAATGACCCACACACTCACCTTTTACAGCATCCAAAATTTCTAACTGTGCCATCATCATGTTGGAAGGGGAATCGGCCGTTGCGCACCTGCACCTGCACCCGCCAATGCACACGGAAGCGCACCTGCACCCGCGGTATTGTGCGGGGGGCTCTACCAGTGTCATCTGCAAAACGACAATCCCGCTCAGGCGCAGTCCTTTCATGGATGACCTGGTGAAGTCAAATCCCCCGCCTACATCAAGACTGGCTGAAGGACCTCTTTGATGTGTGTTTGTGCAAACAGGCAGGTCTTGTGCAATTTTTACCAACCATCGGATGGTTGTGGGATGATCAAGTGGTGAGGAATCTGAGTTGAAGGCACAGGGGAACCAATATTGGTGGATGTCACAGGATTTGTTGTAAGACAAGAGTAGGACGTGTGCTCAACATTTGCTTGATTTTGGCTTGATGTGAGCTAGACTTTTATCCTGCTTGACGTTTGCTTGACGTGAAGTCAATCGCCAACGATTGACATGAGATTTGCCCTGGTGAATACTTTTTAAAACTTCCAGAAAATCTGGTTGTATTACACCAAAATAATTTTACAAAAGATAATAAATGAAATAAAAAAGAAGACACTTCTTTTTATTAACCATTGCAAACAAGACTCTTATATATATATATATATATTATGTTTTTTTATGTGAAATAGTACATACACTTACAATATGAGAGAGAAATAAATATAACTTGATAGCACTTATAACAGTATAGGATTATTAAGGGAAAAATAACTTGAAATATATTCAAGTAAAATAAGCTAAATTGACTGGGTGTTGAGCTATATTTATAACCTAAAAAAATCAACTGCTATAGTATAATATGTGAGATGTTTTGTGAGGTTATGAAAAAATAATAAATTTATAGATTATTATTTCAACAAACTCTTTGATCTTATACAATGTTAAGCTGTTTGTTCTGAATATTGATTGTAGAATAGGAGTAGTATTAAGTTAATGTAAAGTTATTAATTTGGTGATATCTCATGACTAAAAGAAATATATTTGCAATATAATATGAAGATTTTTCCTTATAACTTCTGAATGGACAGTTGATTCATCTGAATAGGGATGTGAAAATGTTTTTGATTATGTTAAATAATGTAGTTGAAGTTGCTGATGGATTTAATTTCAGTTGTTTATGTATATTGATGAAGTTGAATTGGTTTAAGGGGTTCTACTTTAGCTTAAAAGTAGTGAAATTCCTTTGAAAAATTCAGGTTTTATTTTAAAGCCTGAGAAAATTACTTTAAAGTGATAGTTTTATTTTAAAACCATCTAAAATTACTTTTAAGGTTTAATCACTAAACTCCAGAGATGCCTTACCCTTGAGCTTCAAGTATTAAGATCCTGATTTTTATGAGTACTAGTCTGCCTGCTAGTGAGGGATGAATTGGACTCTTTTCACACTATTGGTTCTCTTGATCTATGTCAACAAATAACCTCACTTACTAAGCTTAATTTATCAAACCAATTTCTAGTTTAACCTCTTAGATTAGGGATTGGAAAAAATAAGTAGAAGTTACAAATTCCAATTGGAAAAAGTCTGGAGCGGAAAAAAGTTTGACTATTTATATTCTTTAAGGGGAATAGGGTTTTCTTAAGCTTTTTCATGCATATGCATATGAATACTAGCTACTTTTTAGTTTCCCTTGGATTACTAAGAATTCTATCAACCCATAGCTAGTTTACTACCACCAAGATAAGGTTTTATACATTCACTCCACTCATCACTCTTGTTGCCCTTTACACTATACATCCTTTATTATATTTTTTAATAATAATCAATACTACTATCAACTCAATAATTCACAGCATTAAAATTTCAAGCAATTCCCTTCCACTATCATCAACCCAATGGAATACTCAAAATAATCCACACTACTACTATTCTATATCCAAAAATAAAATGACCTCAAAATAAAATAAATATAACTTCACTAACTCAGAATAATAATGATTTTTTAATTCAAATAGAGCTCATCTCAATAATCTTCTCAACAAAAGCAACTAAATAAGGCTTCCACAAAATATTTTGAATTAAAATCAACCACAACTTCACAATTTCCACAAATAAGAGAAATTAATTCCCATGTAATACTAAAATAATACAGCTCTCATAATTTATATTATTATTATTATTTATTAAAAATTTACACAAATTGGAATCCAAAAATCAAATATTAGGGTTTTTCTTTTCGTGAATTCAAATATTCATTAAATCAGTAGAATACTTACTTATCTTGTTTTTTTATATAATATTAGTATTTAAGGTTACACACTCAGGTTCTTTTGATTATGATATTTATTTCTCTTCTTTTTTTATATTTTTCTGTTAAGCTAAGCTGGCATAGGTCTACCACATCCCCCTCTCCATTTAATGCTGTCTCCAGCATTTCCAGTGACGCTTAAGGGACAAATCCCTTTTTTTTACCACTTTTCTTCCTTCATTTACACCTGCCTCCTGCCAAAATGATAACAAATAAAAAAACCTGTAATATTTAAGAGAATTCCCATGAAAGATTTCCTTGTAGGCTCGTTATATTGATCTTGAATCTTCACTTTGTCTTCTTTAAGTTATAAATCTTGAATTTTATTTATTTTTTTATTTTTTTATATTTTATTTAGTGATTAGGGATTCATTCCCTCCCCATTTTAAAAAAATACTTGTGATATTATCATTGTGTTTTTTATGCTTTATTCAAAATATGTGTATAATAAGACTACCTCTATGAAATCTAATAATGAAATTATCCCAACTAAATACCCAAACAAAGACCCAAGAATAAAGCTTATTGAAGGGCCACTTTCCCCCAAAAACGTAACATCATAAGGAGTGATGAGAAGAAATAAGTACCACCCCTTACTTTTTATAATAATATCATTATTACTTCTTGAGGGACAATTTCCCTCTCCATTTGTTCTTTTAACTACTTTTAATCCTTCACTGATACAATTATTTCCCAAGACTTTCCATAAAAAAAGTAATAAACATGAGAATTATTAAAACCAAGAAATAGAAAATATTGGCACAGTTTAAGGTTGTATCCAGCACCTTGAATTTAGTCCATAGACTATAATAAAGATAGAATATATTGATGAGGAAGTCTAAAGTCATACTCAGGACCTTTGATTTGGTCCTGAGACTGAAATTAGTATAAATTATGTTGATTAGGCAGTTTAAGGTCATACTCAGGACCTTTTTAAGATAATACCTCAACAGTTCATCCACTTTTGTTTACCAATAATATTTTCCTTATTTTATTATGTCCAAAGAAAAATACTGATCAAATTAATACACAAAAATCAAATTTATACTTAAAATTTATATTATAAAAGAGAAGAAAAATAATAAAATGCAATTTTATCTGTGCATATCTATTCTTTTCACTTTCTTCTTTTGATATATAGTTTTCATTATGTATTTACTCATTTTTAGAATATATACTCATTAACTCTGAACACAACACTTGAGTATATATTTATATTATTTAACTATTTCTTAGCCAATCAGCTTCACATTAATAATAAGATCAGCACCAACGTAATATACAGGAAAATGAATAAAATGAATCAATTCAAAACATGAAATAATATATAAAAAAAATAATGGTAGAAATAACAATAATACCCATAAAATATATGTGAAATAAAGATAGCTATAAAAGAAAAGGGATGAATACATCCCTTAGTTATATATTTTTTATCATTTTTTCATTATGATTATTATTTTGATTATTATTATTATTATATTTTCTTGTTATTTTTTTTAGTTGCATAACTTCACAAATTTATATATATTAATTTATATTGATACCATCAAAGAAAAGCAAGTGTGTAAGATGTGTCTATGAAACTGTTGATAATATTACTATTAATCAACAGTACTATGACTTTTCTTATGAAATATAATAATAAAGAATCATTATAACCACAATTAAATAATTAAATAGTTATTTCTTTCATGTGTTATGCACTACTAGTGATTATAACAGTGCAGAGTAATTTTCTACAAGAATCAATTACAAGAATTTAATAATCAAAGCTTCTTTTATTCAAATAATAAAATTAATTTAATATATAATTATCTTTTGCAAGAATAATTATAAAGATAATCCTTGAAAAAAACTATTACTAGAGAAAAACCTTTAAGAATTAAAAATAAATCACTCACTAATACTCCAAATAACTTATTGAAAGATAAAGCAGAGAGATTTGACGTAGAATTGTGGATTTGATGGATCAAAATGATTTTATACCAATATTAAAACAATATATAGCTTATTTCTATGATCTCACTTCTTCCTGATTGATTCTGAAAAAATAAAAAACTGAAGAAAAGTTTAACTAATACTTACTTGTTGGTAACAATGATATAAATGAATAAAGTGATGATGATGTGGAAAAAACAGCAAGAGGAGGCCTCTTTTAAGTCTAAAACTGCTCACAGAGGCGTGCAACGGAGAAAACTGTAAAACAAGTGGGTGAGAAAATAATAAACCTTTTTGGATTATTGATTGAATCATCAGCTGTCACGTAAGATTATCATAATTGCTTAATTGAGGTTTTTGCCTGACTACTAACCCATTTATGGTTAAGAATAAAAGGAGTAACAACTGTTAATCTCCTTTTATTCCAAAAAGATCTTTGATTTCCCAAAGTTATGAATGTTATTGGAAATTTCATTACAGAATGTATTTTCTGTAAATTTTTAAAGATTCTGTGTTTCATGTGGAATCCTCAAAAATGGACTGTAAGTGAAACTTTGAAGTTTACATATAAAAGTATAATTATTTTAGATTTTTATATGAATTCTGCAGTTATCAATTGGTCCTGAAAGTTTCAGAAAGATTAATTAATAATTGTCATTTTAAGGAATTTTTGAAGTTTTACCTCATTTCTACATAGAATTGCAAATAGCAGTCTATAGCTGGTTGCTATGAGGTAAGTCAATAGATACTAGTCCAAAAAGGGTTTTAACTACTGTTTTGGGGTTTATCCATGGAAATTCATGAAAATTGACATGGTTACAGGAGTCTAAGTTGCTCATTACCTCCTTGGAACATCTAAGGTTATTTGCCATTTTCTTATGATTTACTGAATTTGTAACATGGTAACCAAGTTCCCAAAAGGTTTTAGTTTACCATTTAGGCCAAGTTCAGCCATGGATCCAATATTTGGAGCTGTCCATGCCCCAGAGGCCTCAGAAGTTGGGTACCCTGGCTCTCCTTGATGTCTTTTGTCCCCCTTGCCTATTTTTTATGTCAAAATAAAATTTTAAGCTTCGAGTGAGACATCCACTATGGGTGTACCAAAAGTGCATGTAAGAATACCATAATATTAAGTGCCCAAAACATGCATAACACTATTCTTAGTGTTTATGTAACATGGGATTTCTCACATTCCCATTATTTTGGTGTGAAATAGAGAAAAACAAAATTTTTCATGGATCTTTTATGTGGTATTGATGATGTAGTATTGAAGTATTTTCCATATTACCACCTCAAATAGTTAATTTGAGATTATTCACTCCATTGAGCTACCCTAGGTGAATTTTTGTGTAGAATCAAAATCTGGCCTTAAATCCATGGATTTACTTACTCAATAAAAAGTTATTCATCTTTTCTGAAAGTAAAAATGATGAGTTTTGGATATATGCATGACTTATGGGTTATTCATAGTTCAGAATTTTATTTTTAAGATAATTGTGGTGTTTTTGGGTATGTAAAATATACCTCAGGGCTCACATTCCCTCCCACCAAAAAATAAAATTGTAATACAATTTTATCAATGGTATCAAGAAGAAAAAGGCCCCAAAAGGGGTTAATTTCCACTGTCCAACCTCTTTACATTGCTCAGATCAAGTAATTTAAAGCACGTTTATAGACATATTCAGGCTTGTGGCCTTCTTTCATGTCCAAATCTTCTTAAGAGCTTATCTGAGTCTGGTATTTCTGATTCTGCATGCCATTCATCTTCATGTACTGGATTTCTATATCTGACGAGATATTCTCTCTGATTTCTACCCCTAAGTCTCCTTTCTTTTATGACTTTCTTTATTTTTCTGTCTTCACTCTATTCCACTGGTGGTACAGTCAAAGGAGTTGGGTTCCTTGAAGGAAACAATTATTTGTCAGCTGGTTGATAAGGTTTTATCAAGCTGACTGGAAAGGTTGGGTGTTTATTCTCCAATTCACCACTTAATTCCACTTGAACTCCATTTGCTACATGTAAGGCAACAATAACAAAAGGTCCCACATAAGAATCTTTGAGTTTCTTTGGGCCTTTGATATTATTAAACTTCAAGGTTGAAACTAGAACTAAGTCCCCTACTTTGAAGTCTGGTACTTTGTGAATCTTGTCCCACTTCTGTTTAGAATATTTAAAAGCATCATTCATACTCTGTTTTGAATGATGTATCACTTTATCAAGCATCATTTTGAAGCTGGAAGCTGTAGGATGAATGTCAATCAAGTCTTTCCGCAGTGTATCTGCTGGGAGTCTTGGATTCCATCCTTTTTCTAACATAGCAGGAGTTTGACCTGTTGAATAATGGACTGATGTCTTATATGCCAATTCTAATGCAGGTATAAGAGTGCACCAGTCATGGGTAAATCCATCTGAGTCTTTGAGTTTTAACTCATATACACCAAATCTCCTGATCATGTCCCCTAAAGTTTGAATCATTCTTTCTGCTAGCCCATCTGTTTGAGGGTGATATGCGGTAGAGAATGATAACTTAGTACCAAACAATCTATGAAGATCGGTCCAAAGTGCAGATGTAAACTTGGGATCTCTGTCACTTATGATATTCTTAAATAATCCTGTATGACAAATAACTCTACTCCCTAGAAGAAGAGCTGTATCCATAGCTGTGTCATTTTTATGACATGGTAAGGATAAGGGAGTCTTGCTATATCTGTATACAATTACTAAACAAGAACTATAACTTTTGTCACCGCTTGGAGGAAGTGCTGTGACCCAATCCATGTGAACAACTTCCCAAGGGGATTTTCGGTTCTTGAATATGGATCATAAGTCCAAATTTCTTGCCTGTACTCCTGTTTGCTTTTTGGCATCTGTCACAGGAATGGCAATATTCAATGGTCTCTTTTCTCCAAGATGGCCACCATGCACAGTTCTTCACTTTTTAAAGTGTTCTGTCCTCTGACAGGTGTCCAGAGTAGATGCTATCATGGCATTCATGAAGAATGGTATTGATAAGCAGTCTACTACACAATGACATCACACAAGAATGTTTGGTTCTGTGGTAAATTATTCCATTACAAAAGTGAATCTTGCTTCAGAATAGGAGCTTTCCCAAACTTCATCAAGTGCATTTACCAAAGATTGATCTTACCAGTCTTTATCTAATAAGGAAGTCAAGATATGGCAATTCTTGTCTTCCTTATAAGATTCTCTGACTTCTTCAAAGAATTCAGTCCCAATATCAGTTATGTTAATTTCTTCATTTGGAATCTGTGGTTCTGCTTCCAAAGGTACATAGGCTGAGTTATCAGGGGTGTTGGCTAATGCCCATCTGCTAAGTCCATCAGAATTCTTGTGAATGTTTCCTGCTTTTTGAACTATAGTCATGTTTCCTCTATATTCTTAAATAGCTATTTGCCATCTCAACATATGTGTGTTGGGAGTTTTCATGTTAAGAAGTGATTTCATGGCATTACAGTCAGTTATCAATTCAAAAAAACTGCCATCAAGATAATAGTGTAATTTCTGAAGTGCTCATACCAAAAATAAGCACTCCATTTGGCTTGCACCATATCTGGCCTCTGTTGGTTTGATTTTTCTTGAGTTGTAACAAACTGGTCCTTCTGTAGGTTTGTCATCAATAATTTGGACTTGATGTAGGGCTGCCCCTAATCCATCTCCATATGCATCAATGTACAATTTAAAAGGTATATTCCAGTCAGGAATGAGGAGTAAAGGTGCTTCTGTAAGAGCTTTCCTTATCTTCTCATATGCTTTAATTCTCTCCTGTGTCATTTCAAATACTGTTTGTGGATCACAGATTCTATAGAGTTATTGGCTAGAACTGCAAAAGCTTTCAAGTGTTGTCTTTAATAACTGGAAAATCCAAGAAAATACATCATTTCTTTTTTATTCTGGGGTATTGAATTAAGTAACACTGATTCCACTTTATTTTTGTCAATACCCAAGCTTAAACCTGAAGCAATGTGTCCTAATGCTTTGAGTTCTTCAAAGCCAAAGTTACATTTCTTGAGTGAAATCTTCATATTCACTTATGCAGCTTTGTGAAGTACTCTTGAAAGTCTTTCAAGGTGTAGAGACCATGAATCAGAACATCTGATAATATAATTGATAAGCCATCCTTCAGATAATTCTGTAGGGAAGATGGTATTCATCATTATTTGATAATGAGATGGTGCATTTTTGAGACCAAATGGCATTCTAAGCTACTCATAAATACCACAGTGAGTGATAATTCTAAGTAATTTCTTAGCTTTAGGCATCAAAACATCTTGATGAAAGCCTTTAAATGCATCCATTGATTTTATAAAATTGGCTCTAGAAAATTGGGTCAAGTTTTCTTGTATTCTAGGAATTGGATACCTATCTGCAACTGTGTAGGTATTCAATGCTCTAAAATCTCCAACCATTCTTAATTTATCATTATGCCAACCAATAATAACAGGTTTTGTCACTTCAAATTCTTCATTGTGGCCCACTTTCCTTAGTACACTTAGTTGGATCAACTCTTGGATGTGTTTTTCCAAGGTTTCTCAAGCTCTGGGACTTGCTGGATAAGCTGGTCTTCTAAGTGCTTGAGGATATGGTCTATCAATATTAAGAGTAATATCAACTTCATGTCCTTTTATAGCACCTAATGGTTCATTATCAGAGGCAAATGCATTATTATATCTGTATATCATATCAATAAGTTCATGTCTGATTTTTGGTGACAATGATGGGTTACTTGGTCCTTCAACAAGTTGATTAGCCACAAATTCTTCTTTATAAGTATCTTTTTTAGAAGATACTATTGATATTTGTTTTGGAATATTGGAAAAAGCAATTTTTTGTCTTTTGTTTTCTCCAATTGTGAAATATCTGTCTTTCTGGTTATTGATGTCAATACCATAGATATTCAAGTAATCATTTCCAAGGATGATAGGTTGAAATGTGCAATTGTCCATCACTACTATCTCTGTTTTCATTCTTATGCTCTCTTCAGGGTGTGGGAACACAATATTAGTGTCTAATATGCCCAAAGGGTACATATTGTTACTGGCACTACCAAGCTGCACATCTTCTATCACTAACAGATGGTTTTTTGATTCAGGAATTATAGCTTGGAGATAATCTTTTCCCACACAAGTGCAAAATTCCCCTGTATCCAAATTTACCTTGGCTTCAATATCACTCATCAGAATTGATGTGATACAAGATGCTCCACCAGTATAACCCTTTCCTCTAGCAGGTTTGGTCTTAAACATTGTGGCATCTTGGATATTTATCAGGTTATGACATTCCTCACTGTACTGTGGCAAGTGAGTATGGACTTCTGTGACCTCAAAGAAAGCTGTTACATTTTCAATGGTATAGTCCTCTGCTGGTGTATCCTCAGAGACTTCAGAATCTAGGTCAGATTCTTCTTTCTCTTTAGTACACTGAGCTTCTTCAATGACTTGAACTTCATTTTTTTTTGTCTTTTTGGTGCAAGTGTTGGCTAAATGTGAAGTGATTCCACATTTATGACAGTTCAAGACAGGTTTCTCAGGTCTTGTGTCCTCTCTGGAAATCTTTGGGACCATCTTGGTGTCAGGATGAGTCTATGTTGAAGTGGAAATAAAGCTATTTACAACTAAAAATATGACTGTGACACGTGGAAAATAGTTTAAAATAGTTTTATAAGGGTTAAAGATGGATTAATTTAATAATAAAAAGGGCTTTATTATAAGAAATATAGTGGTGGTGAGCGCTGTTGAAAGCCCTGGGTGCAGCTTTACCTGTTGGGTTACAATAATAAAGACTACAATACTTTAAATTAAGAGTATACCTGTTTATTACCCAAGAGTAAAACTGTTTTTGACAGTTTACTACGTAGGGTATTCAAGAGCAGGATGAGGAAAGGGTTTTGGCTGTGAAAAGCCCTCCTTTTATCCTAAAATTGAGGTGGAAAGGCTGCTAGACCTTTCCACGTAGAGGAAGTGAAGATTTTTCACTCTCTATGACAGGCTTGTGGTTTGCAAACAGCCTGTATACCCTGTATTGGGCTCAGATGTGGTTTTGAAACCACATCTGGGCAGTTTTCACCAATACAGGGTGAAAATTTTCATCTGGGGACCTCACAGCCTGATTCTGACGTGTATGACGCATAGAATGCTGTACAGAAACTGTAGGGGACCCCAGTATTGACTGACATATGAGGTATTGAAGTAAAAACATGCTTCTTTGTCTATTTGACACCTCATATTCATGGTTATGGGATATTATCCCATGGTAAGGCTGTATCTGACAGCAGGTGGGATTTTGACCTTACAATGGTCATAACTCTGTCAGTTTTTGAGATATCAAGCTCAAAGTTGGTTCATTGAATAGCTCTGTATGAGCTCTACACAATGGTACCCAACTTGACATGGTTATCATTAAATATGACAAAGTTATCCCATGTACAAGTATTTTTGTACATTGGCGTGGTCTGGTCAAAAGCTGTATTAAGCTTGTTTGGCCAATAACTTCTGTTGTAGTTGAGTTATGAGGAAATGGATGACACCATCAGATAGCCCTGATTGTGATCTTTCCAAAAAGACCCCACTTTAGGTATCTCACACTAAAACTGTAAAAGTTAGATGAGAGGTGAATGTTTTGTTCACCCTTATTTGGTCTGAATTTGACCATAACTCAAGTAATACTGGTGCTAGCTCAGTTTGGCTGGTACCATTGGATAGCCCTGGCTTAGAGCTTCATTTTGAATACCCATTTGATGGGGTTAAGCCTCTCCTTCTAGATTTTAGATGAGAGGTGAAAATTAAGGTTTATGCTCAGCAATAACTTTGAGCAGGAATAACTTTGTTATTTCTTGTCCTATGGTGATGGGACTTATATTTTCAGAAAGAGGTAAGCTTCCTCTTTCTTTTGATAACTTTTGAGCTAATTTGGCTCAGTTCCATGTTTTGGTGGTATTTTGGCTATACCATTGGTTTATGGTGTTTTGGCTGTCATGCTTGTGCTCTGGTTTTGAGTCACAGGCTGACACTTGGACTCTATAGGGATTTTAGTCCAAGTTTTACCAATTCTTGTTCTAGTAATGATATCTTCCAATTCCTTGATGTAGTACTCTGTTGAACAGGGCTCTACACCTCTGCACTTGATAGCATGTTCTAGTTCTCATCCACATTTTCTTAATATTTTCATATTAATCATAGTTTCAGACATATCTGGGTGTAAATCAGATAATCTGTCTTTTTGCTTGAAGAACCAAGTAAGTGGTTTATCTTTTTCTGCGTTAGAAATGGCACTTTCAAACGCATTTTCCATTTTCAACCTCCAAGAATTATTGGCCCATTTGGTAATCATTTCAGATTTCCACCAAGACCAATCATGTTTTCCATGATCTATCCTCATCTTGTAATACCATTTCTTTGAAGTTCTGGTAAACAGAGAGTGTAATTTTCCCACTATAATTCCATAAGGTATGTGCAAATCTTCTTCTTGCAACATATCAATATTTCTGATGAACTCAATATGGTTGTATTCTCCTTCACCAGAGAATGTTGGCCATTGCTCCAATTTGGGAATATCTTTTGCAGAAATAACATTTTCTCTCAAGAATAAGGTTAAACTTTCTTTAACAGAAGGTTTTTCTTCAGTAAAGGTGTAGAATGTCTTGGCATATGTGGTTAATAATTCTTATGAATTTGCTTTACATTTGCAATGATTTCATTTTTTAACTTCTGCCTTTCACTTTCACTTTTTGCCAAATGTATCAGGGTGAGTCTATGATGAGAGTATAAAAGTATTTACAACTCTTAAATATGACTGTGACATGGTAAATAAAGATTTAAAAGATTTCTATAAGGGTTGAAGATGGTTTAATTTAATAATAAAAGGGCTTTACTATAAGGAATATAGTGGTGGTGAGCTCTGTTGAAAGCCCTGGGTGCAGCTTTACCTGTTGGGTTACAATAATAAAGACTACAATACTTTAAGTTAAGAGTATACCTGATTATTACCCAAGAGTAAAGCTTTTTTTTACAGTTTACTACGTAGGGTATTCAAGAGCAGGATGAGGAGACAATTCTGGCTGTGAAAAGCCTCCTTTTTATCCTGAAATGGGGTGGAAAGGGTGCTAGACCTTTCCACATAAAGGAAGTGAAGATTCTTCACTCTCTAGGACTGGCTTGTGGTTTGCAAACATCCTGTATAGACTGTATTGGGCTCAGATGTGGTTTTGAAACCACATCTGGGCAGTTTTCACCAATACAGGGTGAAACGTTTCATCTGGGGACCTCACAGCCTGATTCTGATGTGGATGACGCGTAGAATGCTGTACAGAAACTGTATGGGACCCCAGTATTGACTGAATTATGAGGTATTGAAGTATTAACATGCTTCTTTGTCTTTTTGACACCTCATAATCAGAGTACAACTGTATCTTCTCATAATACAGCTGTATTGACCATATTGTGGAAGTATAACTTTCAAATGGCCATACCTCTGTTGGTTTTTGAGATATCGTGCTCAAAGTTAGTTCATTGGATAGCCCTGTATGATCTCTAAACAATGATACCCAATTTGGTATGGCTATCATTAAATATGGCAAAGTTATCCCATGTACAAGGTTTTTTGTACATAGGCGTGGTTTGGGCAAAAAGCTGTATTGAGCTTGTTTGCCTCATATCTTCTGTTATAGCTGAGATATGAAGAAGTGGATGGCACCATCAGATAGCCGAGATTGTGCCCTTTCCAAAAAGACCCCACTTTAGGTATCTCACACTAAAACTGTAGAAGTTAGATGAGAGGTGAATGTTTTGTTCACCCTTATTTGGTCTGAATTTGACCATAACTCAAGTAATACTGGTGCTAGCTCAGTTTGGCTGGTACCATTGGATAGCCCTGACTTAGAGCTTCATTATGAATACCCATTTTATGGGGTTAAGCCTCTTCTTCTAGTTTTTAGATGAGAGGTGAAAATTAAGGTTTATGCTCAGCAACAACTTTGAGCAGGAATAACTTTGTTAATCTTTGTCCTATGGTGATGGGACTCATATTTTCAGAAAGAGGTAAGTTTCCTCTTACTTTTGATACCGTTTGAGCTGATTTGGCTCAGCTCCATGTTTTGGTGGTATCTTGGCTATACCATTGGTTTATGGTATTTTGGCTGTCATGCTTGTGCTCTGGTTTTGAGTCACAGGCTGACAAAATGTGTGGCAAAATGATTGGTATTTTTAGCTATTTCCAAGTCATTATCTTTCAGAATTTTAAGTTGATCATTAATGTTTAAAATGGAAAGATCTTACATTTCATCATTTTGAACTTGGTATTTAATCTCAAGTCTGTCACATGTATTTGTAAGTAGTTCCAGTGTGGTAATTACAGACTTATGCATCTCAGCAGACTGTTTGTCATTATTTTTAAGTCATTGATTTCCAATGTTATTTTAGTTAGCTTTGCATCAATTTTACCATTTCTTAAATCAATATTGGATTGAACAAAATTTATTTTATCTATCATTTGCGTGGAAATGTTCTGTGCATTCTTTCCTGCTTCTTGACTGTAAACTCCATGAGAGTGCTGGCCATATTGAACACACTGTCCATGGCTGAAGGTTCCAATTTGGGAATCCTGTACCCTTGTGGGTAAGGTCTGTGCCAATTTGCTTTGCCTTTTCCCTTTCCTGATGGTTCTTGGGACCTCTCTGTTTGCTCTGAGGTCCTTTGGGCTTGTCTTTGGACACTTCTGGAGCTGGCTTGGAGCTGGTAGACGCCATTGGGCCTTCTGTCTCCAAAGCTGGAGTCATTTCCAGTTCCTTCTTCTGGTCTATGGATAAAATAGTTTGGTTCTTCAACCAATTCTTTATCTTTTTGATCTTGTCTTTGAAAGACAATGGGCTCCAACCTCCTAAGAGTTTTATGGTCTTCTCCTGACCCAGAAAGCTCTTGATGCATAATTAATAGTTCATGGCCCCCTGCCAAAGGCTTGAGCATATTTCCCACTCCACTTCTTCGGTTGCTCTGAGCCAGTTTTGGTATTGGCATTGATAAATTTCTATTTCTGCCACTTGAAAGTGGTTCAGCCCTTAAAATATTATCATGAATCAGTTCAGATTCAGAATTTACATCAAAGTTTGTGGGTACAGACCTTGGGGAATGGGGGGAACTCTGGCATCCTCCAAATGTGTCTTTCTTGAGGAAGACTTGACACTTTTGGATTTGGTCTTGCCTCTTCCTTGTCCACATCCATCTGGTTGGACTGAATAGTTGCTTCCATTTCTGGTATGCACCATTTCTCACATCAATTTTAAGATCAAGAGTGAAAATATAAAGATACAACACACCTTTTGGTTCTAATTTATTCTTTTCAGAGTTGAATAAAGTGCCTCTTCTAGCAATTTGCACCTCAATACTGTCCTCAGATTCTGATTCTGAAGATTCTGGACTGGTTATATATCTCTTACTGAGTCTGTTACCAGCTGCACAGTATCTGATTAAAGACACTAGAAAACTTATAAAAGAGAAAAATTATTTTTTGTACTTTTGAAAATATTTTTAAAGATTTTTGAAAAGTTTTTTATTTTTTAATATTAAAAAATTATTCTTTTTAAAGAAAAAAAATTAAAATTTAAGATTTTGAATGAAAATTAATTCAGAGTAACTAAGATCATAATTTTATAAGTTTTTGGATGTGAAAAAGGCATGTGAAAAAACAGTATAAAATTAAACCAAATTCCTCAATGAGAAATATTTTAAGAAAATTTCAACTTTAAATCAAAAGAAGAAAATTATTAAATTAATATACTTTTGAAGTCAAGGATAAGATTAAAGCAAAGTCTATGGTTAAAATCATGGCCAGGCCCCCAAATGTAAGATGTGTCTATGAAAATGTTGATAATATTACTATGAATCAACAGTACTATGACTATTCTTATGAAATACAATAATAAAAATTATTATATACACAATTAAATAATTAAAGAATTATTTCTTTTACGTGTTATAAACTACTATTGATTATGGCAGTAAGCAGTACTTGTGTGAACATTTAATATATGACCACATGCCCAAAAAGGTCAGAAGAAATATTTAAAATAACTGTACCTTAAAAATAATTACCTTAAAAACTACAAAACTGTCATAAATAGGCCCAAAACTTGGTTTAACTTAAAACCCAGTGAATAAACATGTGAAATAAATTACACCATTGGATTCCCCATGGTAAAATACACATATACCATTTTTATGGCATATCTGTAAAATCAATATTTAAGGAGTTATAAGTAATAACACCTTATAAAAAACATGAATCCTTAATTCTTTCAAATACCAATGTAACAACTTGTGAAAAAAAAACTGTACCATTGGATTCTCCATAAACCTCTACACATAAAACAATTAAGAAGCTAATATGCAAAGTCAATACTTAAGGAGTGAAGCTGAATATATGCACTTTTTTGGTCAACACATATATTCAAGGATTTTAGCTAATATCTTTTGAAATACACATGATAGAGTGATAAGCCAAAAATAAAGTCACCGTGTAACTACTGTAGGAACACACAAATGAACTTTATTTCACAAGCTATAAAAAAGCTTAAAACCTGTAATGGATTATTGATTAAAATCAATAAAGCTGTTGACCACTTTGTTGTGAAAGTGGTCCACACTTAAAAACAGTAGACAGTCAGATTTTAATAGTTCAAGAGTGAAGAATTATGTATTTCTTATTATAATATTCAAGGTATAACCCCTTGAAATCATGGTTTGAAGCTTAAAATATTAAATTTCAACAGAAAAGATGAGTTACAAGAAAAAACATCAAAGATAGATTTTTGATGATGTAATGAACTTCTCTTAGCAGTGTAATATAGACATGCCAAGCTATCAGAATCCACTCTCAGAATAGCTTTAGCATTTATAACTTGAAAGTTATTAATTATCAAAGATTAAGCTCAAATTTGATCATTTAAGATCACTCACTGTGATCTTATTTTAAGTTTGACAGTCATATAAGTGATACAACTGGTGAATGCTATTAGAATATGATTAATACTAATAAAATCCACAAAGCTTAGGCTTCTTCCAAGCCTATGATGTCATCAAACGTAGAGTTATAGTGACAACTCTAAATAATGGTGTAATTATGAGGTAAGATGGTTTGAACATGATGTAATCATCACCAAATCTTAAAATATTGATCAATTATAGTTGAAAGCATCAGTACACGTCTACTAGAATCCTGTTGGACTCTAGAAGGGAGGTATTTACTATAAATAGAGCTCTTTTTACTCTATTTTCCCCTCAAACGCTTACAAAACACTAAACCATCAAATCAAAAAGGTAATCTCTTTATTCTTTATATATAAAAACTCTTATATTATTAAATACCAAAGATAATATTATTATAATCATCCTCTTTGACGTGATTATTACAATTATTTAATTTTTTTGTTTGAATTTCTCTTAAAAACCTTTATTCCACATAAAATCAAGACAAATTGTAATTTCTTATAAAAATTATTGTAAATACAATTTAAAAAGGTTGTGTTTACATTTTTTGGCGTAAAATTACTCAAAATTATTATATTAAGTATTAAAAGTAGGTTATTTCTCTTATTATAATAATCTTTCTCTATTATTACTTTAATAATTCTAGAATTAATATAAATAGTATTTATATTTATTTATAACTTTAATATTAATGATATTATTGTTATTAATTGTTTTTTATTAATAAAAAACAATTTTTATGCCTTTGTTATTTGTTGGTAACAATAATACAGTGCTTTTAAATATATTAATTATCTTATATTAATATATTTATTTATTATATTATTTTTTTCATAATATAAATTATATTATTATATTTATTTAATAATATAATTATTTTTAGACCATAATTATGATAATTCTTTATTATTACAGTTATTTTTATCTTATTTATTTCTTTTATAAGGATATCCATAGTACAATAAGTAAAATATTAGTAATTTTTACTTATTGTTTCATAGTCAAACTTTACAAATTGTCTACAAGAATCATTTACAAGAAGAATTTCATAATAAAAACTTCTTTTATTAAAATAATAAAATTATTTTAATATATAATTATCTTTTAAAAGAATAATTATAAAGATAAATTTTGAAGAAAACTAATTTTAGAGAAAAACTTTAATAATTAAAGATAAATCACTCACTAATAGTCCAAAGAGCTTATTGAAAGATAAAGCAGAGCGATTTGACATAGAATTGTGGGTTTAATGGATCAAAATTGATTCATAACAAAATTAAAACAATATATAGCTGATCTCTATGATTTCACGTCTTTCTGATTGATTTCTGAAAGAATAAAACACTTAAGAAATAGTTTTAACTAATACTTACTTGTTGGTAATAAAGGTATAATATAATAATGTGATGATGATGATGATGATGATGTGGAAAAAACAGCAAGAGGAGGCCTCTTTTAAGTCTAAGACAGCTCACAGAGGCGTGCCATAGAGCAAACTGAAAAACCAGAGAGTGAGAAAACAATAAACCTTTTTTAGATTATTGATTGCATCGTCAGTTGCTACGTAAGATTATCATAATTGCTTAATTGAGGCTTTTATGTGACTACCAACCCATTTATGTTTAAGGATAAAAGAAGTAACAAATGTAAATCTTCTTTTATTACAAAATGATCATTGATTTCCCAATTTTTATAAATGTTGTCGGAAATTTCATCACAGAATGTATTTTCTGTAAATTTTTAAAGATTCTGTGTTTCACGTGGAATCCTCAAAAATGGACTGTTAGTAAAACTTTGAATTTTACATATAAGAGTATAATTATTTTGTATTTTTATATTAACTATACAGTTAGCAATTTGTCCTGAAAGGTTCAGAAAGATTCATTAAGAATTGTATTTTTAATGATTTTTTGAAGTTTTGCCTTGTTTCTATGTAGAATTGCAAATAGCAGTCTATGGCTGGTTGCTATGAGGTAAATCAATGGATAATAGTCCAAAAAAGGGTTTTAATTACTCTTTTGGGGGCTATCCATGGAAATTCATTAAGAATTGACATGGTTACAGGAGTCAAAGTTGCTCTTTACCTCCTTGGCATGTCAAAATAGCAGGTTATTTGCTATTTTCTTATGAATTACTGAATTTGTAACACGGTAACCAATTTCCGAAAAGATATTAGTGTACTAATTGGGCCAAGATCAGCAATGAATCCAAGCTTTGGAGCTGTTCACGCCTCAGAGGCCTCAGAAGTTGGGTACCCTGGCTCTGTTTGCTGTCTTTTGTCCCCCTTGCCTATTTTTTACGTCAAAATAAAATTTTAAGCTTCAAGTGAGATATCCACTGTGGGTGTACCAAAAGTTCATGTAAGAATACCATGATATTAAGTCCCCAAAACATGCATAACACTATTCTTAGTGTATATGTAACATGGGATTTCTCACATTCCCATTATTTTGGTGTGAAATAGAGAAAAACAAAAATTTTCATGGATCTTTTATATGGTATTAATGATGTAGTCTTGAAGTATTTTCCATATTAACACCTCAAAGAATCAATTTGAGCTTATTCACTCTATGGAGCTACCCTAGGTGAATTTTTGCGTAGAATCCAGATATTCCCTTAAATCTATGAGTTTACCTACTCAATAAAAAGTTATTCATCTTTTCTGAAATCAAAATTGATGAATTTTGGATATATGAATGACTTATGGGTTATGCATAGTTCAGAATTTATTTTTAAGATAATTGTGGCCTATTTGGGTATGTAAAATATACCTCAAGGCTCACACCAGCAGAGGAACTTACTTTTGGTAATTACCACTCCTACCAGTGCCATAAAAAAAATAAATTTTGTGAAAGAATGAATTGGAATTAGAAAAACTTTGAAAGAAATTGAGAAAAGGAATGGTCTGTTTGCCCAAGTGAAAATGACCATAATTTTGGAATTGATGTTGAAAGCCAGGCCAAAGATCTGTGTCCACAAATTGCAGAGTGCTCACAGAGTGGCCAAGGTGATGCTTACAACAAGAAAGGGCAGAGTACCTCTGAAGGTGCATACCAGGAGTGGGACTTACTTTTGGTAATTCCTTGCCCCACCAAGAACCATGAAAAATCAATCTCCTGAAGAATTTGGTCCTGGCTTGTCAGGATATAAAAAATGAAGATCCTTGACCAGTTCAGGACAATTCTTGAGGCTTTCAGTGTGTTCCCAAGTGGATCTTTCTGAGTCTTGACTGAAACCTTTCCATTCCACCAAATACCATAATTTGCCTCTCTTAGCTTTGAGTACAGGATTTGAGAGGCTTCCCATTCCTCTTCTTCAATGATTATTGGAGGAGGAGGCCCTTGATGCCTATTTGGGGTTGTTGATGTCTTGACTGGTTCTAAGAGTGAAATATGGAAGACTGGGTGGATGGACTTCCATTGAGATGTGAGCTTGAGGTGATAGGCATGATTGCTTACTTTCTTAAAGATTGGAAAAGGAGCCAAACATCTTTCAGAATTTTTTCTGGTGGGTCTAGTTGATTTGATGTTCTTGGAAGAAAGCCATACCATGTCACAGGGATTGAAAACAGGTTGACTGGCTCTACTTTTATCCACATATATCTTAAGCCTCTCTATGGCAACTTCAAGTTCTCTCTTTACATCTTGTTGTACTGATTGGTCTTTTGTTGATAAATTTCCAGCAGGAGTATCTTGAGTAATTTGAGCTGAGTCAAACTGAGAATCTCTTCCATAAACAGTGAAAAACGGTGATTTCTTTGTTGAAGAGTGGTCAGACTTATTGTAGACAAATTCAGCCAGAGGGAGCCAGGTGTTCCAATAATCTTGATGAAAACTGACCTACATTCAAAGGTACTGCTCTAGTATCTGATTTACCCCTCTGTCTGTCCATCAGTTTCTGGATGGTAAGCAGCTTAAAGATCTGATAAAATCTTGATCTGCTGACAAAGATTAGTTCAAAAGGAAGAAACAAAAAGGGAACCTCTATCACTAACAATTCTTGAAGGAAGGCCATTGTTTGAGAAAATATTCTTGAAAAATAAATGAGCCAAATCCAGTGAGGTTATTAAATACATTGTTGGAATAGAAACTGCCATTTTTGAGAATCTGTTTACTATGACAAGGATTGAGTCAAAATAATAGGAAAGTGGCTATTGAGTGATGAAATCCATTGAAAGACGAATCCCAAGACCATTTGGAATTGGAAGAGGTTTGAGGAGTCCAAACTTCTTGTGGTGAATATTTTTGTTTCTTGAACACTGTTGACAGTATGATACATAATCCTTGATAAATTGCATCATGCCAGGCCAGTGAAGATCCCACTTGACAAGTTTGAGAGTCTTCTCTTGGCCAGGGTATCTGGCTAGAGGAGATTCATGCCTTTTTTGAAGTATATTGGGTTGGATTGTGGGGTCATTTGGAACCACCACCCGGTCTTTGAACAGGAGAAGTTGGGAAGAGGAATCAAGAGAATAATCTTGAACAGATTTACCTCTACCCAAATCTTCAAGAATACTTCTATATTGAGAATCTTTCCATAATGCTTTCTGAATTGAGTCAATCAAACTTGAAAATGATTCCACCTTGACTGCAAGGAACTGTGAGGCTTGAATTTCATCTTTCTTGATTATTTTTTGCTAATTCATTGGATTCTTGCTGATGAAATCTTCCACCCTCTCTGGGTAAATGGTGTCCCATTGTGACAATGCATCTGGAAGGGTGGCCAGGTGGCCAGGGCGGTAAGTGATTTAAAAATGAAATTCAAAGAGAAATTCAGCCCAATGGGCTTGATGGCAACTGAGAATCTTTGATGAAATGAAGTATTGAAGTGAAGAATGATTGGTGGGGACTTCAAAGGAGGAAGAGAAAGTAGAAAAGCTCTCCAGCGCTTGAGAGCCCAGACTATGCCAAGGAGTTCCTTGTCATGAATCACATAATTGAGCTCAGCTGGGAGACGCGTATGGCTATAAAATGCAATGGGATGTTTTCCTGAGTCAGAAATCTGACTCAGTACAGCAACCAAGGCATAATCTGATGCATCAGTCTCTACAATTGTGGTTAGAGAAGGATAAAAGTGAGAAAGGAGTGGAGCAACTGTGAATGCCTCTTTGAGTTTCTGAAACTGTCTAAGAGCTTCCTCATGGAGGGGAAAATGGGAATCTTTCTTGAGGAAACTTGTGATTGAACTAATTTTCTTTGAATAATTCTTGATTAAATGGTGATAAGGGTGGCAAAGCCAAGGAATGATTGAAGTTCCTTGAGGTTTCTTGGGGGTTGCCAATTGAGAATTTGCTAGAATTTTGCTTGGTCTATCTTGAGGCCTTCAGAAGAAATGACATAACCTAAGGACTCTACACTAGGAACATGAAATAGGCACTTGGAGGCCATATCAAAGAGGTTATTGGCTCTGAGTCTGGCAAGAACAGTGGACAAATGGGTGACATGTTCTTCTTCAGATTTGTAAAAGACCATAATGTAATCCAAATAAAGCACAACATAAATATCAAGAATATCATAAAAGGTATCATTGACAAGGTTTTGAAAAGAGGCAGGGGCATTTGTGAGCCCAAATGGCATAACCAAATACTCATAGATGCCATATTTAGTTCCAAAACATGTCAAATGTTCATCACCTTCCTTGATTCTGAGCTGGTTATAACCACCACAACAATAAATCTCGGAGAAGATAGAAGAACCATTAAATAAAATAAGAAGCTGATTCATAGGAGGAACAGGATACTTGTTCTTCCTAGTAACAGAATTTAGTTTGCGGTAATAAACGCACAAATGGAGGCCACCATTTTTCTTTTTGACAAAGAGGAAAGCTGCTCCTGTTGAAGAGGAGCTTGGCTGCATGAAACCTTTCTCTACATTCTCTGAAATGTAGGCCCTTAGTGTATCTGACTCTTGGTTTGATAAAGAGTAGATCACCCCAGCTGAAGGTAGAGACCCCTCCAGCTCAATATGATGATCACAGGCGCAGTGAGGAGCGAGTTTATCTTCTTTCACCTTGGAGAATACATCCAAATACTTGTGATAAACAGAAGGAAAAACCTTCATCATGGTTTCTATTTCTTCTGGATCTTTCTCTTCATCCCACAACTCCTCCAGTGAGTCATGCTAAGATGAAGGAGGAAGGTCCATATTCCCAAAGAAGAGATGAAATGAAGATACAGAATTATCTTCTCCAGCATCTTGAGTCTCTTTGAAGACTTCAGCTCTAAATGATAGTAATGACTGATGGGAATTAAGGGAAGGAATATGGACAGAAGATGGAGATGATGGTGTTCTACAATCACCAACCAGAGCTGCACATGATTTGGTATAAGGAAAGTCATTACAGAAAGATTTTGAAGGGTCATAATAGTCCTTATTATCAGCATTAAAGGTGATCAGCCCTTGCCTACAATCAATAGATGTATTAAGATGATTGATAAAGTCAAAGCCCAATATGAGGTCTTCTCCCTTGGAAGTATCAATGACTAAAAAGTCTCAATTAAAGCTTGGGAAAGAAGGGAGCTCAACCATATTTTTAGTATGGTGAGTCACAAATAAAGAAGGAGACTCAGAGGAGTAAGAAATGATAAGTGGAATCTTCTCTGGGCATTCTGACATGGTCAAAGAATACTTGTGAGCAAACTGCTTTTCAATAAATGAGCTGGTAGCCCCAGAATCAATGATAATACTGTAAAACATATCAGAGAGAGAGAAGAAAAAAAAGAATTTAAGAGAATTCTTGACACCAGTATTCAGAATTCACAATTGTGCTCTTGATGGAAAATAGTGATGACCATCAAAAACAACATGATCTTTACTCTGACTTTTCCCTGGCTGGGAAATTGGCCTGATGGCTGGGTAAGCTTGTTTTGATGCCTTTTGAAACAGTACTCAAGACTATGCTTCCCACCACAATAGGTACATAAACCCTCCTTGATTCTTCTTTCTTTTTCAGAATTCATCAACTTGAAATATTTATTCAATAAAGAAGAATGGGGCTTGTCCCTCTTCTAATAATTCTTCTTATTCTTTTGACTTGAGCTTGAAGAATTTTGAGGATGAGAAGAATTTGAATTTGAGGCTTCTGGCTTCTTCTCTTGATGATGACTCTTTTCATTTTTCCTCCCTTGGTACCTGGTATCAAGCTCCAGGGTAATGGCCATTAAGTCTTGAAGAGAGTTGGTTCTTGAAGGATGGGAGGCCAATTGATCCAAAATCCTGGATGGCAATCCCTTCCTGAAATGATGAATAAGAGCCCTTTCACCCCAAACCCCAATTATTGAAACCAAACTTCTGGAATTGGCTATTTAGAAAGAAACATGGCCACCTTCTTTCATTCTTAGAGAATCCAACTCTGCTTCAGGTTTGCTAACTTCATTTTGGTCCCCAAATAAAGTAAACAGTTGAGATTCAAATAAGCTCCAAGAATTGAGAAGTTAATTTGTGTCTTGATTGGTGAGATTGGAAATATAAGGCTTAATTTCATTTTGCAGCCCTGCCAATGAGAAATGAAGTGACATAGAGAAATTTCTTTCTGTCTTGAGAGACATTTGCCAGATCATTATGAAAAATCAATTGACAAGACTGAATGAAACTTCTAACTTTGAAGGGTTGAGTACTATCAAAGCATTCTGGTGCCTTCATAGATGGAGTCTTGAAGGCTGGTGGTCTTGATGCTTCAGAGGATGAAGCTGCTTGAAGATTGGCCATAATCTGAGTAATTTGCTGCATAATGGCCAATAAAGATGGTTCAGACTGATGAGAGACAGACTGATTAGACTGGGCTGGAGTTGGTCCTCCAGCGCCTTAGGATTCCCCCACAGGAGCCCAAACACCTTCAGTACCATCAGAGTCTTCCTCTTCACCATCTTAACTGGGACCTTTGAGAGTGGTCCTTGAAAGTCCTGGGAATCTGCCAACTACTCCTGAGAATGAGCTTGATATTCTTGGCACTCTTCCTTCTTTCCTGGATGGTGCTGCTCCTTGCACATTTGGTCCTCTGTTTAAATGGGCCCTCAGTTGAGGAACTGCTGGGGTACCATTAAGAGGAGCTCTTCGAGTTGGAGTCAGAACAGCTTGAGTTCTGGCCTGAGATCTTCTCTTCCTTGCAAGAGGTCAATGTTGGATGGGCATGATTTCTGCATAAAAATGAAATAAAATGAACAATAATCAACATTTGAAGAGGAAAACTTGAGGACATTTGAGATAAAGCTTGAAGTCAAAAGTCAAAATCAAAATCTTGAAGAAAACCAATAAATCAAAATGAGATCTTCAGGTAAATCAATGAATTAAATATCAAATGAAAGCTTGAAGTCAATGAATCAAATAAGTCAAAATAAAAACTTCAGGAAAATAAATCAATCAATGTCAAATGAAATCTTGAATTCAATAAATCAATAAGTCAAATGAATAAAAATCAAAATCTTGCAAAATAAATCAATAAATCAAATGAATTCTTGAGGCAAAATCAATTTATTGCAAAATTCTTGATGTGAAAAATCAGCAAAATCAATGAAATCTTAAGGTCAATCAATTTTCTTGAGTTCAATATCACATTATGTCAAATCAATCAATCAAATCAAAATCAATTGAGTTCTTCCTTAAAAATAAAAATTCTTGAAGAATAGATCAAATATGAATCTTGATGTGAAGGATGTGTCTGAATAACTTGATGAACAATTTCAAAATCAAATGAAAATCAAGATTACTCCTGAATTATGAATGAATTAAAATCTTATTATTTGAGATAAGATTTAAAAAAGAGAAACAAAAATAAAAGTGGGGCAACTTTCAATTTTCAGAATGAAGAAACAATAAGAGAAGATTGAGAGGTGACAACAAATCATAAAGCTTATAAGCATTAGAGAGTCATAATTTCAATGAAATGAGTGAATCAAATTATAAAGAAAGAATGAAAAGAATGAAAAAAAATTATTAGTTAGTTGATATAATGTCACAGGGGCTCTTTGGCAGAAAAATAAGAGCGGCCTGGCACTCAGCAATTAAGGAACTCATTTGGAAGACTCCAAAGAATAAGGAAAATAAAAATAAAGAATTGAATTTCTCTAAGAAGAATTCAAGTACAAAAATGAGATGCAATAAGAGAATTGAGAAGCCAAATGGCCAAAGAGCCAACCAAGTAAGTCCTTAATCACTGTTTCAACCTTTCAAAATGAAAAATGGAAGTAGGAAGGATATGACCACAAAATATCCATTGACAGGCAAAGAAAGAAAAGATAAGAGGTGCTAAATGACTGACTTGATAATATCAATATTCACTTAACCAAAATGGTAGGATAAATAAAGATAAAATAAAATCAAAATATATTAATTAACTGGGGGAAACCCCCCATGGTCAAGGCAGGCTGGTATATGTGAAAAACTGAGAGCTTTACTCCTTCAGGCTGACAGCTGGTCTGTATTGAATCCTTGAAGCTGTATTGACAGCTTGATGAAGTTTATACCTTGCCAGATTGGGAAATGAACTGTGTTGAATGATTTTCCCATGATATATGATTGAAATACAGATATTTATGAAAACAGACTGTAGTTAAATGAATTTGGTTGCCAAGTTGGATTTATGGAGCATTGACACTTGACAACTTGTTTGTAACTGCCTCTTGAATACACCTTGGGAATGAAGTGACAGTATTCCCTTGGAGGGAATACTTGAAGTGAGAATAACCAATAAATTCCCAATGGCATCATTGGTCTTTGAGAAATTACACCTGCACTTGAGCATTGATGGGTCCTCTGGATGACATGACACTTTGATGACTTATTAAATGTCAAATTACCCCTCTGATATTGACACAATTGAATTTCTGGTGAAAAAAGGTGGAGAATGGTGTATAACACCATTTATGGTAATTTGAGTTGCTGAAGGGTGAAAGTGGCCAAATGTCTTTGTGAGTGAAGTAAAGAGGATGAGAGTAAAAATTGGGTTTTCGGTGTCTTCATAGGTGACAAGGTGTTTCTGGGTGTATTGGCCAAATACAGCTTATACAGCTCTAAAACTGTATTTGCGCAAAGTGCGCAAAAATGCAAAAAATGCACAAAAGTGTGCAAAATGCACAAAACTGGCAATTAAGCCCCAACAGGCCTGATCTGGCCTTTTGGACATATTTCCCATAATATGTGGGAAAATGGCATATACAGCTGAATACAGCAAAAATGCGCAAAATGCACAAAGTGGCCAAAAATGTGAAAAATGTATAAAAGTGTGCAAAACTGTATTTAAAGCTTAAAAAGCCAAATAAAGGCTTTTGGGATGTATTTTCCCTGTTGACTGGAAAATACCTGAGAGTGCCCCAAATCAGAGAATGGCTTGGAAAGGCCTGATGATAGTGAAGGGGCCATGTTGGCCCCAGGAGTGAAATAACCATAAAAGGCTAGAAAGGATGAGAGGGCCAATTTTCCCAGTGATTATGGTTATGGCCAAATTGCCATAAGATTCAGATGGAACTGATATGCCATATGGAGTCCAGGAGGGTAATTGCCATGGTTGTGAAAATTGTTAGGCCTATTATTAATTGGGTCTGATAGAGACTTCTGAAAAGCCTTCTCTTTTTGTAAAGCCCCAATCTTAATTCTTTATTGGGGACCTCTGTAGTGATATTGTTTCAAATACTCAGAGTGGCAGCTAAAAAACCATTGACACCCTTGGAAACATGATTATTTCAGCAATCAAAAACTGTATACCTGTTATTTCTCCCTCAAGGACTACCTCATCCCATCCCACATCAAATGGAGTTCTACAATAGAAACTCAATAAAAACCAAAAATAATTTTTTTTCCCAAATTATATCATCAATTTTATTCTAAAAAGTGAATTCATGACTATAGATAGCTGAATTTGAGAATTAAAAATCATCAATTCAACCTAGAATAATAATTTATAAAATGACATTTATCTTCATTTAATTATAAAGATATTTTTTATTTCTTTGGGACAAATACAATCCAAAACGTTTCATATATATCAGATACTAATCACCATGATTCTGATATTTGGAAATTCTTTGAGCTCTTCCAACATTTTTATCTATGAAGTAGCATTTTTCTTCACCTGTCCAATTGCTTTTTAAGAGATTTAAAATGATAAAAAAAGTGAGCTGTGTTATTTTTGGTCACTACTTCAAGAGGTGGTTTTGTTTTGTTGATGTAAGATTTATTTTGAAAGCCATATTAATTTCATGATACAATTTCTTAACCCAAATTCAAATTCCAAGTTGCAATCTGGAAAATGAAAAATGATGTATACATTTTCTTGGTGGTGATACTGGATTTCCATTTTTGTTATCAATGTAACTGAATAAACAATATGTAAGATTTTTTTAATTGTTTTCACAGTGAGAATGGTTGTTAAAATTATTATAAATATCTGAAAAATTTGAGAAAAATCTTCTATTTTCATTTTTTTCTTTATCATTCCATTGAGAGTTATCCCAAATTTTTGATTTCCAATTTTCATCCAACCTTCATTATTAGCAGAAGCATATTTTGTGAGAAAAGAAAATCTATGAGAGAAAATTATTAATCTTGATAGCTTGTTCCAGAATTCTCCATTTTATTTCGTTTCTTTCAGGGAAACACCTTTGATATAGTGTATATATCCCTAAGAACAATCAAAACAATTTAATCTTTTGCTTTTTAAATGGAAAATATAGTAACACTTACCTGCACTTTTTCCTTTTTCATGTCCAACTCTAAATCCAAGACATTTTGTTTGCCCTCCATTCAAATGCTTGTTACTTTTTTTATGCAGATGGTTCTGTGCCATGAAATAAAAAGCTTGTATTATATTTGATAATTGGAAAATAGCTGAATTTGGATTCTACATTTTTTAATTGGATGGATTTCAATTATACAAACTGAATATTTTCAATTTTTTTCATCAATATAAAATCTAGAATTATCATTATCAATTTCAAAATAATACCTTTTTTAGTTATAATTAAATTATTTTCATTTTCAATATTTCTGGACATTTTTCAATAAATTCACATTTATAATATTCCTTAGCTTCTTCAGAAATTTCACCTCCTTCTACTTCTACAGAGCTTCCTTTCTCTTTTAAGAATAAGTTTTCAGTTTATTTGTCTTTATTATTCCTTTAATTTATTTCATTTTAAGTCATTATGAAAAAAGAGATTAATTCTTGAAGTAGTATTACAAAGGACAAATAATGATCTGAAATTTGCAACTTTTTAGCCACTTCATTCCTCTTCTTTTATTCTGAGTAAAGTATTATTCATTACCAAGCCTAGATAAATTTATAACCAATAATCAATTATTACCATTCACTGAAACTCTTCTCTTTTTTTAGTTCACCTCTTTGTTACTTTTACTTACTATTTTGCACCCTCAAATGCTATCAAAACAATCAGGGCCATTGAAGATCCATAATTGGCTCCATTGACCCTGGCTGTTTGTTAGAAACTCTTTTTCATGCTTCAAATTCAATTATAATTAATCATCAATTGAAATTAACAGCAATAAATATCAATATTGTTAGAAAATTATAATTATAATAATCATAATCATCACACTAATAAATGTCCTTTAGTAAGTGCATTTAATCTCAAAAATGTTTTTTTTCTTTAAAACTCTATCATCTGTACTTGATAACTAAATATGAAAGATATTTCAATGCTTTTCTTAGTCATTACATTATTGAAATGTTGGATACTTCCTTTGATATTAATTTAATCCTCATTACTGATTATGTGAGGTAAATTCTCAAGTACTTTTCCATCATAGTAATATTAATAGCTGACTTTCTATTTTTGTAATAATTTTTACTGATTCTCATGTTTTGTTAACATTCCATTATTAATCTCCAAAAACCACCCCACAAAATAAGTTGATTCTGAAAACAATAAAAATAACTCTTGAAATTTTGAGAATAAATATTTATCCCTATAGCTCTTATCAGGGTGGTTCAAATTCTATGATTATTTCATTTTAAAATTATTTGGCTTCCAGATTTATTAAATTTTCATATCCAATCTAATAAGAAATAGTGTCAAATTCACAATCATGGAATCCAAAAATTGTTTTCCTTGAAAACCTATATTGAAAAAATCTGATAGTAATCTATATTTCACACCTCAGTTTAAAATAAGAAACATTGCATTTTATTCCAGGAAAGATATATTACTGGCCAGAAATTCACACAAATAATTTCCTTGGTTACTGTAAGATACTATATTGAGTGCCATCTGCTTTGATAATATGTTTTCTCTGCGAAATATGATGGGCATTTTTCCAATTTTAAGCCCATTGAAAATTCTCATAGGATTTTTTGAGTGGAAGTAATTCTTTATAAGGATTTAAAATTTGAAATGGGGGACGTTTGCAATTAGAAAAAGGAATTGTGGTAGAATGTGAAGCATAAACTTCAATCTTCCTAAGAGTTGGTTTATCATCCATTGAAAGAAGAAATTTATCTTTTATTTGAAATGTGTGAGTATATTTATATATTTGGGGTAAAACACCTTCCCAGATTTCATGAAGCTGTGTTATAAGGGGTTTTAGGAGAGTATTTATTTGAGAAGTAGGGGTAAATTAATAAATACAAAGATTATGAGGTTTATAATGGGTATTATGAGGAAGGTTGAGGAAAATAAGAAAAATAACTCCTAAAGATATACTTTTTGATCCTGTCTTCATAACATAGGAATTCATCCAATATAAATAAGGTCCAAAAGTCAAACTAGAAGGATAAGAAGTGAAATGGTTTCTTGGGAATCTTTTAAAGTGATCCATAGGCTTCCATCCAAATTAGCTTTGTATCTAAGGTTAGAACTAGACTGAGATTGAGCTTAATTCTTCAAATTTTTCCATAGTAGCTTAGTTGAAATCCAAATTTCAAACTTTGAAAAAGTAATCTGTTTACGGGATGATGAATGGTTTTATTTTTATCTTTTTTATATATTTATTTTCAAAAACTTCATGTATTTCATAGGTATTTGGTAAGATATCTGGAAATTTTGATGATTGGGAATTAATTGGATTTGAGCTTTAAGCAAATCAGTGTCCATTTCTTTCCTCAAGTGTATCTGAAAACTAAATAAAATTGTAAAATAAGACTTCTTCTTCAAAATCTTTCTTTAAAGATGAAATATTTTCAACGGTTTATATGGATTTAGGTATTTGTTCCTGGAGCCTATTGACTTTTCCAATCATATTATTGAGGTAAATTATTTCTCTTTCAGTTTTTATATTTTGATGACAATTTTTTGAATCATCTTTTTTCTAATACTTTAAGTGACTCCTTTAATCAGTGTAATAAGGGGAGATGGGTGGAAAAATTGAAATTGAGGTGGTTGCAGTAGATTGGAATCTATCATTTTAGGTCTATGCACCAGGGCACATTTTGATTTGCTTTCTGGAAAGTGACACAAAGTCAAATTTTACTCACATTAATTAATTATAACTCCAAATTCACTTTTATTTCATAAAGGATTCACCTTGGTGGAATTTTAAGCCTTAGTTAGAATTGCATGATTCTTATACTTTTGTAATGAATGTATGCACTTGTTCTCTATAGGAATGCAATATTACCCATTAGAAGTAATTTGATATGCTCAAAATTAATGTTCTTCTTGATTCAAAGTTTGTTCTTATATTTATTGATCAAATTGATATTTAGAATAGTTGATAATTAATAATATTTGGAAAGAGCATATGGACATATTAGAAAGAACTGATCTTTCGGGGAAATCAAGATAAATTCCAGGGTTAATAGACATAAATATACCATAAATAATAAAAAGGGATGATTTTTCCACTTAATTGAAGGTTAGAAATACATTATCACTTGCATTTTGAGTGTTCAAAACCATAATATTTGAATACACTCCTTTAAGATAGGGTAAGGATTATCCTTATTGTCTTTGATATTACTTTGAGGCTGTATATCAAATGAAAAACTATATACTTCAAAAGATAGGGATTTTTAGAGGGGCATCTGAATAAGTATTTATTAATAGCTTAATATATTTCTTATTTTATGTTCAAAAATATTTGTGGGTATATCAATCAAGTAAAATATGAAGTAATATGCTTTCCATGGATCTTTTGTGGATAGACAGAAAAGGAAGGTGAAATGAGGATTGAAATGAAATACTGAAACCTCTTAATCACTAGTTTCTAAGATTACTACTGGTGCTAGTACTGACACTTGTTTTGTGAACCTTTGAGATATGACCACATACCCAAAAAGGTCACAAGAAATATCTATCATAATTATACATTAAAAATAATTACCTTAAAACTACAAAAATGCTATAAATTGGCATAAAACTTGGTTTAACTTAAACACCAATGAATAAACATGTGAAATGAATTATACCATTGGATTCCCCATGGTAAAATACACATATACCCTCTTTATGGCATATCTGTAAAGACAATATTTAATGAGCTATAAGTAATAATACCTTCTAAAAGACATAAATCCTTATTTATTTCAAAGACCAATGAAACAGAATGTGAAATAAATGGTACGATTGGATTATCCATAAAGCTTCACATATAAAAAAATTAAGATGCTAAGCTCCAAAGTCAATACTTAAGGAATTAACCTGAATATATGCACTTCTTTGGTCAACGCATATATTCAAGGACTTTAGCCAATATCTTTTGAAATATGCATGATAGAGTGATGAACCAAAGGTAAATTCATCACGTAATTACTGTAGGAATACAGCAATGAAGTTTATTTCACAATTTATAAACAATGTTAAAACCTGTAAGGGATTATTGATTAAAATCAATTGAGATGTTGACCACTTTGTTGTGAAAGTGGTCCAAACTTACAAAAAAGTAGACAGTTGGATTCTACTAGTTCATTGGTGAAGAATGATTTATTTTTTATCATAATATTCAAGGTATAACCCCTTGAAATCATAGTTTGAAGTTTAAAATATTAAATTTTGACAGAAAAAGATGAGTTACAAGAAAAATCATCAAAAAGAGAGTTTTGATGATGTAATGAAATACTCTTGACAGAATAATGGAATTATGGCAAGCTATTAGAATTCACTCTCTGAATTTCTGTAGCGTGTAAATCTTAAAGGTTATTAAGGATCAAAGTTTGAGCTTAATTTGATCATTTATGATCATTCACTGTAACTTTAAATTACGTTTAACAGTCATATGAGTGAGAAAGTTGGTGAATACTGTTAGTTTATGATTAAAAATAATAAAATCCACAAAATTTGAGGTTCTGCCAAGTCTTGACGTCATCAAACTTAGAGATACAGTGATAACTCTAAATAATGATGTAATAATGATGTAATCATCACCAAACCTTGAAATATTGATCAATTCCAGTGGATATGATCAGTACACATCTACTAGAAGCCTTTTGGACTCTAGGAGGGAGGTATTTACTATAAATAGAGCCCTTTTTAATCTGTTTTCCCCTCAGATGCTTACAAAACATTAAATCATTAAATAAAAAGGTAATTTATTTATTCTTTATATATAAAACTTTTATATTATTAAAGACCAAAGATCATCTTATAGTGATCTTCATCTTTGACGTGATTATTACAATTATTTAAATTGTTTTGTTTAAATTTTCTCTCAAAAACCTCAATTCCGCGTAAAACTGAGAAAAATTGTAATTTCTCTTAAACTTTATTGTAACTACAATTCAAACAAGTTGTATTTACATTTCTAGGCGTGAATTTATTCAAAATTATTTTATTAAGCATTAAAAGTAGGTTATTTCTCTTATTATAATAATTTCTCTCTATTATTATTTTTTAATAATTCCATAATTGATATAAATAGTATTTATATTAATTTATAACTTTGATATTAGTAATATTATTGTTTTAATTGTTTTTTATTCATAAAAAACAATTTTTCACGCCTTTATTATTTGTTGGTAACAATGATAAAGTGCTTTTAAATATATTAATTATCTTACATAAATATTATGCCATAATTATAATAATTATTTATTATTACAATTATTTTTATCTTATTTATTTCATTGATAAAGACATTCATAGTACATTAAGTAAAATATTGGTAATTTTTACTTTTTGTTTCATAGTCAAACCTTACATTTGGGGGCCTGGCCATAATATTTACTCTAAAAAGACCTTTAAAAAGATTCTAATTGGGTTTATCAAATAATAAATTATACCTATAATCAAAAATTATATAATAATTTTATATTTATTTATTTTAAAAGCTTTTGAGGCATTTGGAAAGCAATTTTATTGTCTTACACATGGTTTTTCACATCCTTAGACTTGCAAAAACTTTCTTTGAGTGACTCTAGTTATTAAAAAAGATATTTTATAAATTAAAGATAATTTTATATTGTAAATCAATTTTATAAAAAGAATCATATTGATTTTTTATTTTGTTCTTTAAAAATAAAAATAAAAAACATAAAAAATATAAAAAATATTAAAAACCAATAAAAAAGTTATTTTATTCATTTTAATTCCATTTCTTCAATTACTTTCACTGTTCAAAAGATATAAAATAAATTTTTACGTGGAAAATTGCCATATCTTACCAAAAATAACACTTTTATATAAAAGACTTATATTTATCTGTCTTTTTTAGTGTTTGAAGATAACCCAACAGAGGACAACCAAACCACTGTTGAAAGATTGGTGGAAGAAACTTGTCAAAGGTCTGCAACACCAATAATTATCAAGAAAAAGAAAGCCAAGAAATTGGACTTTCCAGGACCCACCATTCAGGACTCTGAAGGTGAGTGCCTCATTTATAAATTGCCATAAGAAGAATTCCTGTTCTTAAATCCTCTTATTTCTTATTTTTCTTATAAAATGACTACCAGAAGAGGCTCCCAATACTCCATCCAATCAGATGGAGCTGGACTCAGAGGTAGAATTGATTCCTCAAAAGGGAAAAGGAAGGGCAATATCCCCAGTGGAACAGAATCCGCACAAGGAAGTGCCTTATCCCAAAGGCAAGTCCCAGAAATTCCCATGATATCTGAACCTGAATTGGAACTAAGTATGAGTAACTCAAACAGGTACAAATCACATGCAGAGGGCTCAAATAGACAGCTACCTGAGCCAGTACAAACAGTACCCACCAGGGCGAATCTCGCGTCAATCGTCGGCGATTGACTTCACGTCGCACCACGGTCAGTATAAAATCTTGCTTCAGTCGCGTTAGTGTCACTTTATAGTCACTGGATTTAGTGGGTCACGTCACGTCAGCGTCAAGACAACGTCAATCGTCACATGTGTCACATGAGAATGTCACTCAAAGCCCAAACCCATTTCAACACTATGCGCAACGTTCGTGTAGTTTCACCTCATTGGCTTCCGCCTCCCCGACGCTTAGCATGCTTACGCACCCGCACCGCCCTCCATCCGGATGAGACTCCGACACTGCCCGCCCCTCTCCGTCCTCACCACTTGCTACGCTTTCACACCCCCGCCCCTACCATCCTCACGCTTGTGTAGTACCCTCCCGACATGCCTCCGACAACGCTTACCATCCTTACGCTCATGTAGTGCCCTCCCGACATGCCTCCGACACCACTGATGACCCTTACGCTTGTGTAGTGCCCTCCCGACATGCCTCCGACACAGCTTACCATCCTTACGCTCATGTAGTGCCCTCCCGACATGCCTCCGACAACAGTTACCCTCCCTCCCGACATTCTCCCGACACTGCTTACCATCCTTACGCTCATGTAGTGCCCTCCCGACATGCCTCCGACAACAGTTACCCTCCCTCCCGACATTCTCCCGACACAGCTTACCATCCTTACGCTCATGTAGTGCCCTCCCGACATGCCTCCGACAACAGTTACCCTCCCTCCCGACACTGCTTACCATCCTTACGCTCATGTAGTGCCCTCCCGACATGCCTCCGACAACAGTTACCCTCCTCACGCTTCCGTATTACATCCATAGTGTACAGTACGGTGGCTTGTTGGCGTACACGATGAACGCAATTGCCGAAATATGCTGAGTGGCCTTCTCTGCCAACAGGACCTAAGGGGATATTGGTCAGTATATTCACCATGTTGTGGCTAGGGTTTAAGTCATGAGACTCACAAATTAAAACCTAATAAGTGGACTATTTAAGACAAGAATTGTGTCTCCTGTTTCGCCGACAAAACCATTTTATTTCATATCAATCAAATGAACACTTTGCTTAGTCCTTACCTCATGAGCATTGAATAGTTCGAAAGTTGACTTTAGTAGGTTTCTCACTAGTCAACTTTATTCAATGTCTCACAGGGAAGTGATTTCATTTGCATGATATGAAATAATTTGCAAAACATCGCCTCCTTCAATTTCCCGACAAATCGCATTTTGCACATGCCATTATTTTACTTGCACTTTTTTTCTTGAATTTGGATCTTTTATCCAAAAATTTTCAAACAAGTTATCAATCAACTCGTCACCATCTATTTGCTTACTAAACTACCTCCGCGATGGCCCAAACCCCGGGAAATTCAACGGAATTTAATGAACGACCAACTTCAGCCCCAGAGAGTGGAAGTGAAATCTCTGATATGGCCAGTAGTCATGAACTGGGAATTGAAGTAGAGAGCCAGTCACATGAAGATAATCAAGATCCACCAGCTCTTCCAGAATGTGAGTATACATCCATCTTGAGTATTTCTAATCTCTCAAAACCTGATATTGTGTCATAGCCTTTATTTCAGGTCAACCGCCAAGCTCTCAGAAACCGAATTTTAAAAGTTATGAGAAGGAAAAGACTGTTGAACCTTGTGCACCGACAGAAGATGATGGGCAAGATGATGTAATTTTCAGTGGGGAGGTGGAAATTATATCCAAGGAACAATTTGTCTCCAACATTGCTCAAACAATCCCAAGGCTCGAAAAAATCCAAAATGATAGTAAAATTCCTGATTATGTGCGTCAAAAGATTGCTGAAGCCATGAGCCTGCTCAAAATGGATTTGAACCGTAAGTCCATTACTAATTCAAAACAAAATTGATAAAAATAGCTGCTTACAATATATGGGCAGGTGTGGAGGTGGGAGAATCTCTACCTGAAGGATCTCGAGTCGTAATTGGATTTCCAGGCAAAGGATTAGGAAAAAGACCAAATATACATGCGACCAAAAAAACAAACAAAAAACGCCGTACCTTTGAAGCCGCAAACGACTCTCGCAATCAAGGTGATGAAATTATCAATGTTGAAGGGGACCATATTGATAATGAACCTCCGCATACTGAACCCTCCCCAATACTCAATGAAACAATCCATGATGAAGCTCCACATACAGAAAGTCCCCCGATACCCAATGAAACAATGCATGATGCAACCCCTCCCGCCTCTCCTCGGAATATTCAAGCCTTTCAAGAAAGGGAAACAATTAAACATGATACAATGGGACGAGATATGACTGATATAATTCCCGACGCTGAGCCCGAAGTGTCATCCGCTGCGAATTTTCAAGGAATATTTTTATCCCGCATGGAAGAGTTTGCAGGCGTTTTGAATTATAATTCCAATATTACTCAACAATCATGGAAAAGGGGGCTTGATAATATCAATAGGATTTACAAAAATAGATGGGACAATTTACCAACAAAGGATGCTCATACATTCCTGCCCGTTGGTATTAAGGTGATCAGTAACCGAGATCTTAAAATGTCGGCTTGGCTGCAGGACCTTGAGATGGCAGGTGAGTTTTTTTTTATCTTTGTGCATGATACTTGATTATTGGCTGTTGACTGGTGATATAAATTGCAATATACAGGGTTAGATTTTTTTAAGCCAACCGAAACAGAAGCGTTTGTTGATCACAACATTTGGAATCTCAAATTGATGAAGGAATCAGCTAAACCTCCAGATAATCTCGCAAAATCTGAACACTCCTTCTTCAAAATGGTTCAGAGCCTTCTTTACCCCGCCAATCCAGTTAAACATTTTTGGGCAAATGTTATGTTTGAATCCATTAGTTTAGTCTCATACGATGTGATTGCACCCAAACCATATGTTACACCAACATCAAATTCGACCGATCCTCTTGGACTCGAACGGGGAGCAGTTGAATACCTTGCCTCCTGCTTGAGTAAATCAAAGCAACGTGCAACCCAACTCAGCATTGAAGGTGGCGGGGCTGACAATGAGATATCCACAAAGCCGCACAAGAACCTGGAGGATTTAATGGATACAGTTATCCATTTGATGATTGCGTACAACATGGTACGTGCACATACAAAGGTCGAAGTTAATGGCATCAAAGGCAAACTCACGAACTCAAAAAAAATGAGGCCATCAAAGATCTTTTGGCGTGTCACAAGAATCTTGGAATCAATCAAATTTGCTATGGTATATTAGCGGCATTCTGTGCGGCGGGGGTTCGTGGTTTGATGGTATGCTCAGATGACTGGAGAACAAGCTCAGTTAAAGGGGCTTTAGCACTAATTGACATTTCCGCAAAACTTTCAGAGGGTAAAAATCTAGTGGAGCCAGTGTGGCTACGTACTAATAAGTATATATGTAATTTACTGAATAAAAGTTTCTTCTCATCAGAGTCTTTTAACCCCACTGTACCTCTTAGATTTGATTTTGCACGATGCTTAGTATTAGACTTTGGTGATGCCTGGGTGGCGAATCGCGGGCTTGGTTCAAGTGATGAGGTCACCTTGACGGTACCCAGGTCAGCTAAACTCACAACCAGGATTGACCCATTTTAGATTAGCTTTGTACTAGATAGATTGTAATTGAATTTTGCAAAGTTATTTATGAATTTAATAATCATGACTTCCTATCCTACTACTTCCCGGATGCCACAGTCTGAGTGCCAAGAGTAATTGTACGGCGGCATGCCTCCGTACATCATTGCAAAGACTCCGACAAGACGCAAGCTGAGTCAGGCGATGTGCCCGCGAGTAGCACACCCGGGTGCATTGCGGGAAGTCGCGTTTATCACTTCCCGCCAGCCCATAATAGGCCAAATGTTCCTGTGTCTTTCAAGAGGACTAGGATAGCTAGGGATCCGCAGCAGGATGCATATTGCATTTGCGTGTGCTTGCAATATTCCAAATGGTTGGATTGGAAAGTGATTGCATGGGAACATCAATGTGGAAAATTGAATAATGCACTATCCACTGCAATTTTCAGGTTCAGGTATTTGAGATCGTGAATTTGCCAAGGTCAGGCGTGAGCTTTCTTTTTAGCCGCAATTAAAAAAGATTCATCCACCGCAATCCAATTTAGGTGATATTAAGAAATCAGTAATCATTTGGTTTCATTTCATTTTCTGCTGAAAGCATGCCATTCACAAAAAAAGGAAAAGAGCGTAAAAGGGAACTCGCGAGAAAGCGTCGGGCTGAGGAAGGAAAGTGTGAGTTACTCGCTTAATCTCAGTGTATATATATAGATATATATATATGCTTCCACATTTATGTGGCACCCTCATTGGGCCCCACTGAAGAACATGGGCTTTAGTCGGTTCAGATTGTGCCAATGTCATGTGGGCTCCAACAGGGAAGTCAAAGGATGTGTGCCGAAGAAAGCTCCTTGGCAGTATCTGATATCTTGTGTGCTTCAACACGTAGTGATCCCTCAACCACTTGGGAATAGTAGCAGATCCCAAAAGACAAATGAGCGCAAAACGACCCGAATGAATAGGTTGTTTTCCTCCTCTCGCCCAACAGCACAAATATCAATGCCAGTATCAGCAAATATCACCCCAAGTGAAATTCGGAGGCTTGTGGATGTCAATCAGATCAAACGCATTCACTTTGGGCGTGTGGCAATTTTCTCTTCAACCGGATTACTCATTGCCCTTGTTGAATTCCGACCATTCACAACAATGAGTGAAGTCGAGGTCAATCAATGGGATGAATTATCACAATTCCTATTTTGCAAAAAGAGTTTCACCGACCCTATTGCAACAAATGGAGCATTACTGGAGGGATTTATGTTCGCGATTGGGTTGCGCAAATGCACCACGAAGAATGAACAATTTGGTCTGTATGGTAGTGCTGGCAAAATTGAAAATGCAAAAGATGAATGGCGGGACCGAGGTGCCAATCTTAGCTCGGTGGGTTGCATTCTAGGTCAATCCTTACGATATGTTGGGGATAATTTATTTCAGAAGATTCAAAATTGCTACAACTCATTGGGGGTTCCGTCTTTTGATCAAGTCAACTATGAAGGCGATATTCCGGCAAATCAGGGTGCATTCGAGTTCGCTTCCGCACTCACTTTCACCATGAATGGATTCAAAAACGCACCTCATGTTGATAAGGATGCATCGCTGTATGCTTCGGGATGGTGGTTTCAAGCTGATAAGCGGACCGGCCAAATTCAAAGAGATGTGTCAAAGCGGTGTACAGGGGGAAAATTGATTTTCCCAAATGAGCATTTTTGGATTGATCTATCCGCATGTCATGGGCTCATTCAGGTAGTGTGGGCCAGTAGTACATTTGTTCATTATACTGATCCAGCACAGGACAATGAAAGCACGACACTAGTGGGTATGTCCGCACAATGCTCAAGCAGGTTAGCAAAAACAATGCGGCAAAAAAGCAATGGCTATTATGAGATTGGCGAGAGAGCGGGCTATCAAATAAGGGATGGTAATACAATCTCAGCCCAATTCAAAGAGTAAGGCGGTCGGAATAGCAGCATGATTGGTAGATAATGGTGGGGTAAGGCAGAGGACAATATACACCAGGATTGGATGGATTCGAGTGCGGGAGATGGGGTGTCTGACATGAAAAAGGGGTGAAGTGGATTATGTACGGTGGCATGCCATCGTACATCTGTCCTGGTTTGTTGCTATTGTCCAGGATGCCAATGCTTCACACGCGAATCCTTATGCTTGTGCAGGTTCTGAGAATGCTAAAAGTTCCTTACGCCTATGCGGGGTGCCAGCGCTACACACGCCAATCCTTGGGCCTGTGCAGGCTCCCGAAAATTTACACGCCAATGCTTACGCCTTTACAGGCTTTCGACGATTCACACGCCAATTCTTACGCTTGTGAAGCTTCCCCAAAATGCTGAAATTTTCTTGGCCTGTGCAGGATCCCAAGAATTCACACGCCAATTCTTACGCCTGTGCAGGCTCCCAACAATTCACACGCCAATCCTTATGCTTGTGAAGGGTCCCAAAAGTGCTAAAATTCCTTACGCCTGTACAGGCTTCTGACGATTCACACGCCAATCCTTACGCTTGGGAAGGTTGCCAACAATGCTCACAAATTCTTACGCCTGTGCAGGCTCCCGAAAATTCACACGCCAATCCTTATGCCTGTGCAGGCTCCCAACAATTCACACGCCAATCCTTACGCCTGTGCAGCCTCCCGACAAGTCACACGCCAATCCTTACGCTTGTGAAGGTTCCAGACAATTTAAACAATTCAATACATGAGTAAGATTAATAGCGTGTAACCATAGGAAAGGCCATGTTTCACGAATCTGGACTGGATTGCTCACATACGGGAACCTGCCGCTTTTTTACAGTTAAGAATGGGGATGGCTCTAAACCATGGAAGAAGAAAATATAGGAGAGGATAACGGCAACTATTGGCGCATTTTGAGAAAAAGAGGTCCACGAAAACAAATACTCACTCAAACTCTTGGTGGGGCACTTACAAAAATAATTCTCACGCAATCAGGGTTTTTCTCTAAGGAGGAAATAAGTAATTTTTACGTGAACAAAGAATGTAATAGAATTTGAACATAATAATAATTGATTACAAATAATAATTTATTTAAAAGAGAGTATTAAAAATGATCAAAAGTGGAAATAATGGGATTATTTTTTTTTTAAATTTTTTATTTTTCGAGGAATTTGGAGACTATCCCGGTTATGTCCTCCTTTGGATAAGCCTCCAGTGCCTGGGCAAGGAGGCGGTTTAGTTCGTCCCGGAAGTCCCGGTGCATCTCATTTCGATGAGTTGCATCCACGAAAGGAATCATGTGGAGCAAGCGACGATGCTCCAACAAGATTCGGTTGATCGAATCGTGGACGATTGCTCAAGGAATCATTAGGGTCGGTCGCAGGTCGGTGAATTCCTGGCGAGCGTCATCGTGGGAATGAGACGAGCTTGGCACCGGGGGGGAGGAGGCGTTGGGGTTCTCGGGGGCACTGGAAGGGATCTCTGGGGAGGGAACCGGGGTTGGAGTGGAGGGGGGGGAATGGAAGGGGAAGGTGGGCAAGTCGGGTAAGAAGAAGGGGGATGGGGAACTGGGGATCCCACGGGCGTATCGTTGATGATGATTATCGAGCAAGGAGTGGCGGGACGATCTGGAGACGGTTGAAAAAATGGTGAGGAAAAGTTGAGAAGAGTGAAGAAGGAGAAGTGGTGACTTACCAAAAGGTTCCTCCGTGGATTGCGTAGGAGCCACCTCAGGTTCTGGCTCACGAGTCGTATCGTCCTCAGGTGGTTGGGACGATGGACTCGGGCCAGGAATAGGTGGCTCTTCGGTTCGGGAGGGTTCTAAAAAAGGAGTAAGTGTCAGTTCACTCGACTCGAAAGTGAAAGTGAAAATGAAATGAAACTTTGGCTGCTTACCACGGAATAATTCCTCAGACCATCGGGTGCCACTCGGGCCTGGAGTGGGTTGCCGGGGGGTTTGCTCGCAAGGCAAACTGGGAACGGGAGAGTCGTGTCGGGGGGGATTCGGGGGGTTTGGTTCTATGAGTAATGGAAAAAAGTCAGTATTATTGCGTGAAGAGAAATGAGATAAAGAGGAGAAATAAAACTTACTTTGGCGTTTGAATCCCATTGGTGATAAGACATGGTGACGATCAGCCCAAGCTCAAATGTCCTCTCGCCATCGCCATCCTTCATCGGCCGGATAATCACTTCGCTCCGGTCGAGGAGTGAAGTGACCATCGGATGGTGGCCTAGGAGGGGGAGTGGACAAATCGATACTGGAGGGGACAGGGCTAATCGTCCGGAATCGTTCCCGTTGGCCTGTTTGGGGGCCCGGCGTCCATTCACGCTTGGAAATGGTTTCATCATCGTCGACCACAAAGGAGTCCTCGCGAGGGCGTCTTGGGCGAGAACTCGTCTGGCCTCGTGGTCGGAAGGGGCGGACAACGAACGAACATTTCTTGTGTGCTTGTCGGCAAGCATCACAAGCGTCGTTCGTCGTCGAGGAACGAATGCAGGGGATACCCCGCTTGGTGCATAACGTGCACGACATCTAAAAACAAAACAAAACAGGTTAGTAACTGAATAGAAAGTAAGCAATCAAGAAAGAAAAGGAAGACATACGATGATTTATATAAATATAAAACGGAATCAAATTAAAGACGCTCTAGTCGGAAGTTTTTAAAAGTCTGGAAGGAAGTCGTGAAGAAAGAAAAATATTAATATCGGTACATAATGTTGACTAAAGTTTAATTGGAGAAAACGTACAAAGTAGATAGAAGTGGGGTTCTGAAAGTATTAGCAGGAAAAACAAAAAGCGAGCAGGAAGGGGAGTGGGGTTAGTCGAGTGCGAAAGAAAAGACTGGAAAGGCAGGAAGACGAGGGGGAATACGCACAAGAAGGACAAACGCGGGTGAGGTTGAACGAAGTGGAGCGGGTGAGAAAGAAAGTGAAGTGCGTGTCGTGTGAAGATGGTCTTTTATACCAAGGTGAAGCTGAGACAATCTCAGCAGTTGCAGCACCCGCAAAAGTCTCAGCTTCAAGGCGTGTGGGCAAAATTGAAGCTGAGTCTCAGCAAATGCTGCAACTGAGAGGTGAAATGCTCGCGTGAGGCAGAAGAACAATGGGGGTCTGGCTGAGTATTGCAATTTATTGAATTGTCAAGCTGAGTATTGCAATTTATTGAATTGTCATGCTGAGTCAAATCCCCTTTGTTTCCTTAAATTGCCACCCGATCACCCAGGAGGGTGGTCGTGAGGCCCTTATTGATTGTGCATTGTGGGTGCAATGCACAAGTGACCGCGGCAAGATCACCGGCCTTATGGCCTGGTGATAGTCTTTGAACAAAGGGGGGGGCTGTAAGACAAGTGAATACAGCATGTGCTTGCCTCGACCCATTGCTCAGGTTTGCTTTCGGGTCATAATTGAAATGCTCAGTGGCTGAACATTTGAATTGCACAGTAATTGAACAATTGATATAACAATATCAAATGCACCGCTGAGTATTGCAATTTATTGAATTGTCAAGCTCAGTCACATCCCCTTTGTTTCCTTAAATAGTCACCCGATCACCCAGGAGGGTGGTCGTGAGGCCCATGTTGAATGTGCATTGGGGGTGCAATGCACAAGTGACCCATGCAGAAAAGCACCCGGTGCATTTGTTCACAAGTGACCGCGGCGAGATTACCGGCCATATGGCCTGGTAACAGTATGTGAACAAAGGGCGGGGCTGTAAGACAAGTGAATAAAGCGTGAGCTTGCCTCGACCCATTGCTCAGGTTTGCTTTCGGGTCATAATTGAAATTCTCAGTGGCTGAACATTGGAATTGCACAGTGATTGAGCTATAGATATAACAATATCAAATGCACCATGCTGAGCCATTGCTCAGTCGTTTTTGTATGCGCGCACTCTGAGCATTTGGCACAGCATCGGATGACATTTCAGCAAGGTGCAGCATTTCACACGCTTTGGTGAAGTGCTCCAAACTGAGCCTTCCAGTGAGCTATTGCAGAATTAGTTCATTCCATGGATTTACTGAGCACTTTCACACGGTGCTTTTGACCATGACATGCTCAGCTTGCATGTGCAAATCGGGTGAAACGCAATGCTGAGCATGTGGCACATGAGCTACGTAAATGCAAACGATGGGAAGGTGCATGCACATTTGCTATATGCATGCAGGCTCAAGTAGTATTACACCTTCCTGATCTGTACAGTACAGTCGACACTGTAGTACGCAGTACACCTTTGTAAATGTGTACTGCGGGGCAGAGCAAAAAGCTGTTCAACAATGTAACATGCAATCACGTCAAGCCATCGAGTCATATCTCTCACCTGCATCCCTTTGATGCACCTTGTTGGACAGCTCTGCCTAACTACGGCACAGATGCGCATGTAATCCAAGTTAATGTAAGTGGGTCATAATGGGATGACTTAATATTTGGGTCATACACAAAGAGTTGATTCACTCCGGTGCCATTGTTGGGGCAAACAATGACTGGCCCGCTTGTTCATTGTCGGGCAGCCACACGCTTTCATACGCACCCCCAATGGGTCATACGCATGCAACTTTCACACGCCTGGAAGACATTTTACTGCCAGTCTTCCAGCTGCCTATTTTCTTGGTCGGGTTGTCAGCTTGACTGCAGACGCTCACCCGCTTGCGCGTGGAAACCTGAGGCCAATCAGTGGGGATTTGCTTCAGCCTCATCCACATTAGAATAACAATCCCAGCCTATGATTGCTGAGGCTGGTCATGTTTGCGTGGGTATCTCCCACCGCGGGTCATTTTCTTCACGTTCTCACACGCCCTGCGCAAGTTGTGGCACCTGGCTTGCAGCCAAAAAATCCCTTGGGCGTGTGGCCTCTTTCTCCGGAGTTCTGTACGTGCGTGAGGCAAAGACCCGGATGCCAATCTCGGTGGATTAGTACTCGCCTCAAACGCCATAGGGGTGAATGTATATGTGGATCACGGCTCACGGCTGGCGCCCCCTTTGATCATCCCACACATTCCCCCCTGAAAGCCCAGTATGCATCAGTCAGCAAAAAACTTCAGGCAAAACCAAAGTCATGTTCGGTGGCATGCCACCGAACATATCTCACCCGCCCACACACAAACATCCCCACAGTGAGATTGCCCTTTGAAACTGCCAACATTGCCCAGTAGGTCCCTGTGCGAGAATTGAACTGGGGAATATATGCATCCATGTTCGCTGTCACAACAGCAAACATGCCTCTAATATGCCCTCCACAATAAGTTGCTACAACCCACCCAATTTCGGATGTGCTAATGTCAACCTTGTTCCACCAAAGGTTTCGTAACTCGCTGCAGATCCAGCAGTCATAATGGTGCACCCACATTTTGGCCACCTTGCCTTGATATATGCCCCAAATCGGATATGAAAATTATGTGCCCAAGAGGCCCACCTCCATCAAGACCATGCACGTAACCACAGGCCATCCCCCTTTTGGCCTGTTGCTGCCACTCATATAAGTTCCCCACCTGCGCTTATTCCTCTTCATTCCCTTTAGCTAACCCTTCCCGATCATATAATTCCCAACTGTCCCCAAATAATTTAAAATAGCCATCATGTCAACCCCTTCACAACCACTTTGCATTGGGATGATTAATATTCGTATTCAAATAAATAATGATATAACCTTAAAGCCTGAGAATTCCCACTTAGGTTCTTGGATTATCCTATGGCACAATCAACACAACATATTCGTATATCTCCCCAATCACCAGCATGCTATTGGCTCTCTCCCGGGAACCCTTTCCCAAACGTTGATACCATTCCTTGGGGCACCCAAAACGTTCATGCACTGTGGTCCTGGTGGGGCATGGATTGAAAATTGCCAATCCAATCCTACTCAAATATTATTCGTTGAGGGAGTATTTATGACTGATGCCAATGATCCCTCCTCATCTCAGAAACCCAATCTAGCATTGATGTTCTTCACATGGTATCCAAACATTCTATTCATAATGGAAAGCTTTCGAACACAAGATTTCAAGCTTAAAATGCCCAAAGAATATGACTGTACTACTCATTGTCAATGTCAACTCTTTACTCCGACATTTCCCGCTTCAAACTCGACGCCTGCTTCATATCCTGCTGTTTCATCATTGATTTCCAAGCAAAAACTGATACAATTACCCAGTGGATCAGACCTCCCCATGATGACCCCGCCCCATTCCATTATTCAAACCCCCCTCCTCCCTCATCAAAAGACCGGACTAGCTTTTCTCTGGGATCGAGAAATCCCCAATGGCCAATCAGCCCGTAACCTTTGGGCAACCTCACCCCCAGGATCCACTTTTAATGCCAGGCACATCATTACAAACAAGGTCGTTAGCTCATTTGAATCCCTTTCGACCAATACCCCTCTTGGAGGACTGCTTGCGGATGATATGGGATTAGGTAAAACCATTCAGGCCATTGCTCTAATTGGTACCTCCAAGGAGCGGATGATTGCAAACCCCCATCGCTCCACGCCCACCATGATCATCTGCCCCCCTCGCTTAATTACCAACTGGCAATCAGAAATATCCAAGCATGCTCAGGCTGGAGCACTGCATGCCAAAATCTACCATGGTCCCACTCGTCACTCATTATCCCAAGCCGACATCTTAAAATATGATATCATCATCACTTCTTACAATACTATCACCCAAGAATTTAAGCAAACCAATCCCTCTACATCATTCATTTTTCAAATCAATTGGCATCGTATAATCTTGGATGAAGCACAGTGAGTGGCTGAGCTTAAATGATTCAAATTACCTTTTATATCCAATAACCCTTGCCCCCTCTTATAGCTATATTCGCTCTCAATACACTGCCACTCACCGTGCCATTAATAGCCTCCTTTCATCCCGTTGAATATGTTTAACGGGCACACCTATTCACAACACCATTTATGACCTTTTGGGCATAATATCCTTCATCACTCAACCCCAGAGCGCCGATCAAGATAATTGGTCACCATTCATCCTGAGTAGTCTTTCAAAAGGTTGCAATGATATTTTGCATTTGGCATTGCGGCATTTAAGTTTGCGCCGCACCAAAACCACACATCTCGAATCTCTCCCCACTATTAGCCATCATTATGAGCTGCTCCCACTCAACCCGACCATGCAGCAAGAATATTCCACATTATATGAAGAATTCCTATCATCCAAAAGCAAAGGACCAGGAGAGTTTTTCAGAAATATTAATAAGCTGCGAATATGTTGTAACCATCACATCATGCTTAACACAATTGCGGAGGCGGAGCTGGAAGACCCCAAGGGCAGGAGCACTCAGGATAACTCCCCAAGAATCACACGAACTATTGTGGATGTGGAAACATGCATGATGAGTAGTAAAATTGCACACCTCCTACAAAGCTTAATGAAGAACAAACAAACAAGGTGTGGTCCAACGAAATCGGTGGTTTATACCCAATGGACCCAATTTCTAGATTTGTGCGTTAATTCTAATATGCATCCATTACCAATTGACTCCATCTGACTTTTTTATATTGTAGAATTGGTATTGCTCTTGCCCATCACTCTATCCTTTCAGCATGAATTGATGGAACAATTACACCACGAGCGCAGGACAAGGCGCTTGAGAATTTCTTCAATAATCCTGAATGTGAAGTACTGATTGCATCCATTGCCGCGGCTGGAACTGGCCTCAATATAACTTGTGCTAATATAGTCTATTTAATGGTGAGGGGCCCCCCAAAATTCTCCCCTGATTTTCGGACCCTGACATCCACATTTCCAGGAGCCTAATTGGAACCCAGCCATTGAGGCTCAGGCTGTTGATCGTCTACATCGTATTGGCCAACAACGACCTGTACAGGTCATCCACTATATCACTCCTCATTCAGTTGAGGTCAACATGCGGAAGGTACCTTTCAACCTCATCTTTCACTTGATTGTATTACTATTCTGAAATCCTTCCTTATGGGAATGCCATATTCCAATCACCAATAGGTCCAAGAAAAGAAAAAATCATTAACTGCGTGAGCCTTACTGATATTATATAATTTGTGATTGACAAAGTTGATAACTCCTGTTGACTCTGGCACAGGTCCACAATTATGAACACCATGAGCTGGATCGAACTTCTTCAATATTTCCTCAATGAAAATGAGCAATAGAGTATTATTGCAAGGGAGACGGTGATACATTTCAATTCATATTGTCTATATTCTAACATATTTAGCAAGTTGTTGCATCCTTAAGAGATAATAATCAGATTTTATTACACCTGCACAAATAATTCACAAAATTTTAATTTGTCACAGTGCTATACCGTGACAAATTACTAAGTTATTGCAGAGCATCACCATTAGGCCTAATAACTGGCATGTCAAGTATCTTGAGGGCGCTAGTCTGCATCTTAATACAGCCTTTGAGCCAATCTTGATCAAATACCTGAAATGATAGGCCTTCCGGAATATCACCATCATCTGTCGATCGTAATTCTGGCAATCTATCAATAGTTTTTTTACCCTTTTTTTTAATCCGATTACAAAACTCTATGTCTCTATCCATTTTCAATACCAAATCATTAAATAACTGGGAGCACCAGCGTAATCCCACTTTGCGGTAAACTTGACGGCCATTTTCCAGTACCTCCTGATTATCTGAGCATACTCAAGGGTCATTGAATTGTGATGCTAGAATGGGAAATTTAGCCGTATCACACCATTCACGACGGCGCTCACAGGTCTGCACATAATCAAGTAGATCATCATCAGACTTGGTCCACAATGAAGAAGAGATACAGTAACTAACTCTTTGAAGAATCTTTGCGAGCTTTTGATTCTCCTTCTTTTTTACCAAATACTGCGCATCCTTTTGAATAGACTTCCATTCTCTTTTCAAATAAGTGAAATATCGCTCCATTAAAGCCGCCACGACCCCATAGTTATTATGATCCTTGTTCCAACAGTAGTGATGATACTCAGTGCTGACAAGTGCGAGACGGAATGTACGGTAAAACACCATAGACATCAGCTCGTTGAACGGATGTTGCCATGAGCTCTCCCAGTCCCAAGTGAATCGCTTTAGTCCTAGCTTGTGCAGCTCATTTTCGCAGTAGCTTTAGAAACCCTGAGACTGAACCTGTGTTTATGGCTCATTGAACACATCCTCGGGGACATATCCGAGATGACCAGCCACTTGAATTGCAATTTCACGCTCTTCTGTGCTGGGTGGTGCTGGTAGTGAGGAAAAATCCTTATCCCTAACTTTGAGTAGGAACAGGCAATGTGCGTGTACTGCTGATCTCATTCCATGGACATTCTCTGGAAGTTCTGCCTTCAGCCATTTTTGTTGCTCCTTCTGGCTTGCACGTTTTGCCACATTGTGAGCTTTGCGGGCCTGGTTCCTTTGCTGTCTGACCTCGGATTGTTCAAGCATACTCTGGGCGAGGCCCAGCTGAGGATGGGTGAACTCACTATTTGATTGAGTGCCTTGCTCATGCGCTGTGAAATTGTCCCTCCTTGGTTCATCATTTCTTTCACTTTGAGTCGGAGACATGTTCTCATCCTCATCATCCACCATTGTTGCTCTTGATGTACTGGCATGACCCGTTCTTGGTTTGGAGGCATATGGATGATGACGTCCAGTGACTTTCTCTTTATGGACCAGAGGTGAAGACGCATAAAGTTCATCCCCTGCTATGCAAATCATCAGTTAACACATCAAAACATTAATGAAGACTGGTCATCCTCACGATCTTCAATTGGCTCCTGAGATCGGACTGACTTGCCTTTAGGTGCCATATCTAACCCATGAAACAAACATATCAAATTGTGAATAAGTTTCTACTCCAAAATTCAAATGACTTACTTTGATGAAGCGTCAATACTGGATTTCCCTCCGACAGACCTCTCCAAGATACATTTTCCAAAGGTCTTTTTCGTCGCCCCCCATCCACGCGCTTTTCATCACCCACATGAACCTGCGATCCTGATGGAATATTGAGGGTTGACTGTTTACTTTGGCCAAAGGGATCCTGGGATGCGACTGGATTCCGACCGGGATTAAGGAGGAACTCACGTGGAAATTTTGATTGGGGATTAGCGTGTGAGGAGATTTGAGGTGTGCCTTCTGGCCCCTGAGACACATGAATTTGTGTATTAGTGGGATTCGGGGGAATTGGAGTGACGGAAATATTTGGGATCGACCAAGTGCTTGAAGTTGGAGCCTTTGGATTGCCCACATCAATGTTAAGACCTGATACATTCATTGAGGATGCGATAGGGGTTGTGAGAGGAATGTTGGGACTCAATGGTGACTGTGTTTGAACATATTCTATGCTAGATTCACTATTTGAGTCATGAACAGAACCTGAACGGGATTTATGTGACTTGAAAGATGACATAAGCGCCGAAAAAGTACACTAATATTTTTAACTAGATAAAACACCTCAGTATTATGATAAAATAGAGTGATATGAGATGAAATCTTTTCAAATTTAGAATAGAGAAATTCTATGAATAGTTGGAACTAAGTGTTGTGTGGAAGTCAGATAAGACTCTTTTGAGGAGAATCCTCCCTGCCTCCTCTTGAGCTCCTCCGCTTTTGTCGGAAACCACCCTGCACGGCCTACCAGCATATAATGTGATATTTCCTTGATCTCAAAGGGGACCCATCATTCATAAGTAGTCATATTCAGTACCATTTATGCCTCCCCATTGTCACATTTTGTGAATTATCCAAACTGCCCATATATGCATTGAAATTTCACAACATTGTACATCTGTAAAGGGGTATATTCATGAAGGATTTACCCACAAAAGAGACATCACCTTTTCCCGAAAGGCAAGACAATCCAAATCACATTCCAACTGATTCAAAGCCCGCCGCACTCAAACCAAATACCAAGACTTTAGCTGCACTCCAACCCCTTATGTAATAGAGTTATATAGTTATGTCTGTAATAAGGTTTAAACCATGTACGATGGCGTGCCAGCGTACATGGATTAAATGTTAATCCCCTCAATTCAATGGTAACACTTCACTAATGGAACCCCCTCAATGGTCAAACCCGCACTATCACAATGTGTAAATCAACTAGAATATGTATGAGCATTGAGCAGCATGGCATTTTACCCAATTAAACGCCTAACCAATTCCACCATCCAGATGAGACATGTTAAACTTTATCCACTGCAGCTCATGCTCCATTACAAATGGGATAAAATCCTCAGCTGGCTCAAATCATCTCCCCCTTCATAAATAATCACTGAATTTTATTTCCAATTAATAACACTCCTAAAAACTTTCACATCAACCATAGATATTTATACACAAACCAACCGTACTCCCAATTCCTGCAACAATGACAACCCGGCCATATTCCTCAATGCGTATATGCATGTGTCAACACTGCTCAACTCAAACACACTCTTCCCCTGAGGGTGATAGGCAAGGAGTTGCCTTCACACCTTTCCAATATAAACAGCACATTAAAAAGCTCAAATCAACCATTGCACCCAAATCTCTTCCAAACATCCCTACTTCTGCATCAGGATCTGGGTGCCCACAAATTCTATTGGATCAAATCTTCCCAGCTGATTATTCATGTTTGACCCAAAGCACTTTCCCAACTCCAGCGGGTCTCAATTCAACTGCACAGAAACCATATAGTGGCAGTCAAACCCTTCCCCCACAAGACCTAGGAATGATAATATCTGCCATTCTATCATTAAGGTATAATTTACCCCGCAGGGCTTCACGCATACTCAACCCCGCCCTGAACCTGCTGATCAAGTCCAGTATCTCAAGCTCAGCTGGTCCCCCCGCTCCTGCATTCCATATACCTCAAGATCTGAGTACCATATTTGAACATCTCCAATTGGAGCCAGTGATTCAAAACTATATATGTTGTCCTCAATGTTTCTCTCTTAATGGCCTTACTGAATCAGTCACAACTGACCAACCCCACTCTCAACGCCATAATGACCCAAATGATCATGATCCCCCTTGCACACAATCATTAGGCAAATTCATCTATTCATCTGAACCCCACACCCAAAACACAACAAACATGAAGCAAAAATTTATACCAACAAAACATTTCATTTATCAACCATTCAAAAATTGGCTTGCCAGATTTCTCCAGCGGGCTGGAATTATGGACATTCTGCATCAACATCAACAATCCCAAACTCCCGAAGATTCCCCAAAACGTGACGTCTGGGATGGATTGGTCTGGAGACGCTTCACTGGCACTAGAAATATCCATGACCCCCCATTCATCTCCATTCCTGGTGCATTGGCCTTCTCCATATATGTGGACTGGTTTAATGCACATGGAAAGTCAACCCGGTTGGCTAGCATTGGACCTATCATGCTTATTTGTCTTAATCTCCCCCCAAGTGAAAGATTGAAGCCCGAGAATGTCTATGTTGCAGGAATCATCCCTGGTCCGAAGGAGCCAACTGCGCTTCAATTGAATTATCTATTAATGCCACTCATCAACGAGCTCAAAGAGCTATGGCAAGGTTACCATTTTGCACCCACCTCAACAGGTCCATCAGGATCCTTTATCCGTGTTGCCATCCTCACAGCCATTGCGGATGTGGTTGCCATGCGCAAGCTTACTGGATTTATTTCCCATTCAGGAAACCACTTTTGTAATTTTTGCACCATTCACAAAGCTCAAATTGAAGAAATTGGTCCTCAATTTCACTACACGCGCTCATACCAAAGTCATAAATCAACCATTGCCAAATGGCTTCGGGCAACCCCACAACAAAGACAAGCAATTTTCTCTGAGTATGGAGTGCGATATTCAATTTTGGAAGACCTTCCGTATTGGGATGCAACCAGAATGGTTAATCTTGACATAATGCATAATTTAATACTTGGAATTTTGAAGGATCATGCAACTTTCAAATTGTGCATTCCAGAGGCGAAATCAAAAATTTACTTCAGGTCCCGCAGGAAATCCAATGACACCAACAGTTCAGACTCAGATTCCAAGACCTCCAACAGCTCTCTTGATAAAATCACATTGAGAGAGGCCCGCTCCCTGAGAAGAGACGCAGCAAAAATAATAAATGAGCCACTCCCCACTACTTCCACCCGAAAAAACTACTTCCCAATGCCCACCCCTAACACAGAACATCCATCTAGTGGTTCTGCGGAGATTCCTTCATTTGATGCCGATTACATCCCCACTTCTGAAATACCCTCTGAATTGGATATCACTGCACTGAGTGATCACCAGATCAAGGGTGAGGCTCTTGAGCATCTCCGACAAATCATATCTGAGACCATAATTCCCTCATCTTGGACAAGAGTTCCCCGCAAAATGGGTTCCCCCTCTCATGGTAGCTTAAAAGCCGCTGAATGGGCTCTCTTATATAAGGTCTATATTCCATTTCTAATGCTCAGTCAACAGATGTCATTAGATGCACACCAATCTGCCAACACTCAAAGAAAAATGGGTCAGTCAGAAGAACTTGCAAATGAACTAGCCAAGAATACATTCCATTTGATTAGTGCTATCAACATTGCCACAAGCTGGACTGTTTCAATAGATGATGCGACTGCATTTGCTGAACATTGGAAAAAATTCCGCCTTTCCAATCAACACCTGTTCCCAAAACAGAAAAGTAAACCAAATCATCATTTTGCTGATCATTTTCCCGAACTCTTCCAACGTTGGGGCCCAGCACAAGCCTCAGCCACATGGGGTTATGAGCGCTTGATTGGAGTATTTGCAAAGATGCCAACAAATAACAAGATATGTACGTCAATTAATAAGATCAATATATTCACATTGATTAAACACCTGAACTGAATAAGACTAACTTTTTGCAACTCTGAATAGATGATATAGATAAAACCTTACTTCAACATATCTGTCGATGTTCCAACCTTTCCGTTCTGCTGAAATCCCCATCTGTGCCATGTGAAATAAAACAGCTTTTCGAATCACAGCCACCTGCCGTGTTCAATCACCATAAATATAACAAGCCATCCCGCCATGACCAACCAAATTATGATTGCCTGGTTGAGTACTTACAGACTTTTCATGCAACAAGGGAAATAGTTGATTGGATCAGCTTAGACACTACGGTGCAATCCACAAGTCCTCCCACTTCAAGGATTGTCTCACCTTGGTATTTTCCAGTTTCAAACATTAATATTGGGAACAATATATTTTCAACTGAATCCAAAAATATCAGCAACAGTGTGATATGTTTTCTGAGGGGCAACTCACGACAATTTGGTATTATTGATAGCATTTTCAAAGTCTCTGAGCCATCTAGCATACTGAACAATAACTTTCTGATTTTAAAAACTTTAAAGATTGATGTGAATTTCCTACCAGATTGGCCGTATCTCAATATTTATAAAGCTGTTGGTTTTGATGATGGACACTTGATTATATCAGAAGAAGAAATAGAAGGTAACTGTGGATTGTATGATAACAAAGCTCTGTCATGTGGACTGCTTGTAATGATAAAGCCGTTATTTCATGATATTTAGTCTACAAAAATGCAAATCTCTCAGATTCATTAGCAATTTTGCTAGTGAAATAATTGCCTCAAAATTTAGTGACAGAGACATGCCATTGTGACAAGCAAAGCCCATTATTTCACATTGCCACAAAGAACTTACTATTTTGACATTGGGTACAGTGTGAATAAGCCAAGTCCAATGATCAAATGACCCACACACTCACCCTTCACAGCGTCCAAAATTTCTAACTGCGCCATCATCATGTTGGAAGCGGAATCGGCTTTTGCGTACCCACACCCGCATGTGCACCCGCACGCGCCAATGCACACGCACACGCACCCGCACATGCCAATGCACACGCACACGCACCCGCACACGCCAATGCACACGCACACCCACCCGCACGCGCCAATGCACACGCCTGCGCACACGCAAACGCACCCCCCCCACGCATGCACACGCACACTTCATGGATGACCTGGTGAAGTCAAACCCCCCGCCTACATCAAGACTGGCTGAAGGAAATCTTTGATGTGTGTGTGTGCAAACAGGCGGGTCTGGTGTAATTTTTACCAATCATCGGACGGTTGTGGGATGATCAGGTGGTGAGGAATCTGAGTTGAAGGCACAGGGGAACCAATATTATTGGATGTCACAGGATTTGGTGTAAGACCAGAGTGTGACATGTGCTCGACGTTCGCTTGATTTTCGCTTGACGTGAGCTTGACTTTTATCCTGCTTGACGTTTGCTTGACGTGAAGTCAATCGCCGACGATTGACACGAGATTCGCCCCGGTGACTACACAGTGTACAAGGACAAAGATTGAGAAATGTTGCCCCAAATACACCAAGGAGTGATGAACTCCTGGCACATCATGAAAAAGTTCCTCAAGGAGGAGGAAATAGTGAGATACTCCAATGGATGGAATCCACTATCAGCCAAGCCTCAAATCAAAAAGATCAAGGAGTATCATGCCAAAAAGAAGGAGGCAAACAAGGAAGAAGCCCCAGTAGCTTCTACCAGCAAGCCCCAAGTCAACCCACTTCCCCAAGAAGGGAAGCAGAACAAGAAAAACAATTGGAGAAAACCATATTCCCCAAGCTAAAGGATCCCCAAAATCCAAAAATATGCCATGGACAATGTCCTCAACATGGCCAGAACTTTGATGGAAGTCAAAGACAGAGAGGAAAAAAGAATGAGACAATCCCATTTCCCAAAGAAATAACCTTTTCTCCTGATGTTGTAAATACTTTAACAGAACTTAAAAATAGTATTTTACCTCTTAAAGACATTAAAAATAGTTTATTATCTTTGCAAGAAATAAATAATAGCTTATCATCTTTAACAAAACTTGTTGTACAGAATAAAAAAGAAATTGATAACATAAAATTTATGATTGGAAATAATAAACCAAAAGTATTAGTTGATAATACTCAGAAATTAATACAAGGACAACAAGAGTTGTACAAATACATAAGTGATATCAAAGAAAAAACTTTGACAATCAATTATGATGTGAGTATTAATAATCTTACAGAAAAATTAAACAAATTGAGCATTTCTGTAGAAAAATTTGAAGAAAAGACTTCATCACACCAAAAATTACTTTTGTACCATGTAGAAAAGAGTGATGAAGCAAGAATTCATTTGAAAGATGACGTTAAAAGTGAAATAAGGCTTATTACTGAAAAAATGGATAAAATTAATGAGGCTAACTCAACTATGCCAAAGTTATCAACACCATTTTCTCACATAAGAAGCCCTGTTAAGCTAAAAGAGGAATTATCAACTCCATTCATAACAGACTTTAGTCACCAAGACAATAAACAAGTCTTAATGAAGGAAGCACCTCAATTAAAAGAAGGGCCAACATTCACAGGAGAAGGTGAATATGACCACATGTCATTTATCAAAACAATTGACATGCTATAAGAAGATTATGCCATACCAGATGAAATTATCACTGCAAGTGTGAACCTTTGAGATATGACGAGATACCCAAAAAAGGTCACAAGAAATATTTAATATAGTTATACATTAAAAATAATTACATTAAAACTACAAAAATACCATAAATTGGCATAAAACTTGGTCCAACTTAAAGACCAATTAATAAAAATGTGAAATAAATGATACCATTGGATTTCCCATGGTAAAATACACATATACCAATTTTATGGAATATCTGTAAAGTCAAGATTTAATAAGTTATAAGTAATAATACCTTATAAAAAACACAAATCCTTATTTATTTCAAAGACCAATGAAACAACATGTGAAATAAATTGTACCATTGAATTCTTCATAACAATCCACATATAAAACAATTAAGAAGCTAAGCTTCAAAGTCAATACTTAAGGAATTAACCTGAATATATGCATTTCTTTGGTCAACGCATATATTCAAGGACTTTGGCCAATATCTTTTGAAATATGCATGATAGAGTGATGAACCAAAAGTAAATTCATCACGTAATTACTGTAGAAATACAGAAATGAAGTTCATTTCACAAGTTATAAAAAAGGTTAAAACCTGTATGGGATTATTGATTAAAATCAACAGAGCTGTTGACCACTTTGTTGTAAAAGTGGTCCAAACTTAAAAAGAGTAAACAGTTGGATTCTACTAGTTCATTCCTGAAGAATGATGTATTTTGTATTATAATATTCAAGGTATAACCCCTTGAAATCATAGTTTGAGGTTTAAAATATTAAATTTCAACAGAAAAGATGAGTTACAAGAGAAATCATCAAAAATAGAGTTTTGATGATATAATGAAATGCTCTTGGAAGCCTAATAGGGATATGCAAAGCTATTAGAATTCACCCTCTGAATTACTTTAGCGTGTACATCTTAAAGGTTATTAAGGATCAAAGTTTGAGCTTAATTTGATCATTTATGATCACTCACTGTAACTTTAAATTAAGTTCAACAGTCATATGAGTGATAAAATTGGTGAATACTATTATTTTATGATTAAAACTAATAAAATACACGAATTTTGGAGTTCTGCCAAGCCTTTGACCTCATCAAACTTAGATTTATAGTGATAACTCTAAATAATGGCGTGATAATGTTGTAATATGGTTTGATCATGATGTAATCATCACCAAACCTTAAACGATTGATCAATTCCAGTGGGTATGATCGGTACACGTCTACTAGAAGCCTGTTGGACTCTAGGAGGGAGGTATTTACTATAAATAGAGCTCTTTTTGCTCTCTTTTCCCCTCAGACGCATCATAAACATTAAATTAATAAAATTAAAAGATAATATCTTTATTCTTTATATATAAAACTTTTAAATTATTAAAGACCAAAGATCATCTTATTTTAATCATCAATTTTGACGTGATTAAATCATTCATTTAATTGTTTTTGTTAAAAGTTTCTCTAAAATCTCATTTCCACGTAAAATCAAGAATATTTTTAATTTTCTCTATTTTGTATTGTAAATAAAATTTGGATAAGTTGTATTTACATTTTTTGGCGTAAAATATCTCAAAATATCATATGAAGTATTAAAACTAGGTTATTTTCTCTTTATTATTACTTTAATAATTCTTTAATTAATATAAATAGAATTTATATGAATTTATAACTTTAATATTGGTAATATTATTGTTATTAATTGTTCTTTATTAATAAAAGACAGGTTTTACACCTTTATTATTTGTTTGTAACAATAATAAAGTGCCATTAAATATATTAATTATTTTATATTAATATATTTATTTTATTATATTATATTTTAGAATATAAATTATATCATCATATTTATATAATAATATAATAAATTTTATGCCATAATTATATTAATTCTTTATTATTATAATTATTTTTATCTTCTTTATTTCATTTATAAGGACATTCATAGTACAATAAGTAAAATATTAGTAATTTTTACTTATTGTTTCATAGTCAAACCTTACAGCAAGATTACATTCATTGTTTGAAAAATCTGCCAAAAGATGGTATTATGGCATAAGGCAAACAAATGGCAAAAATACCTGGTCTTGGTGGAAACAAGAAATAATCACCAAGTGGGCTAATGATGCCTGGAGGTATAAAATAGAAAATGCATTTGAAAATTCTTTCTTTGACCCAGACAAAAACTAGATGAAACATGGAAAAAGGCATATGATGAAGGAAGATTCCATCTCCTTGATGGAATCGTTTACCACAGAACAAAACACACATGTGTTATGGCCTTAACACATAGAACCCTGATAAACACTATTTTACATGAGTGTCATGATAGTGTTGCAGCTGGACACCTTTCAGAAGACAGAACACTAGAAAGGGTGAAAACCTGCTCTTGGTGGGCAAATTGGAATAAAGATGTCATAGAATAGTGCCAAACATGTGACAGATGTCAAAAAGCCAACAGAGCCACAGGAAAGAAATTTGGAATGATGATCCAAATACAAGAACAAAAATCCCCTTGGGAAATAGTTCATATGGATTGGGTAACAGCATTGCCCCCAGGAGGAGACAGAAAGTATAATGCATGCCTAGTATTGGTTGACAGGTATAGCAAAACTCCCATGTTCCTACCATGTCACAAAGATGACACAGCTATGGACACAGCAATAATGATATGGAATAAGGTTATTAGCCATACAGGCTTATTCCAAAATATTATAACTGACAGAGACCCAAAGTTCACTTCAGCATTATGGACAAATCTCCATAGCTTGTTTGGGACAAAATTATCATTCTCAACAGCTTACCATCCTCAAACTGATGGTTTAGCAGAAAGAATGATACAGAACTTAGAGGAAATGATCAGAAGATTCTGTGCTTATGGACTAGAATTCAAAGATTCTGATGGTTTTACCCATGATTGGTGTACACTAATACCAGCTCTTGAACTAGAATATAAAACATCAATTCATTCTTCCACTGGCAAAACACCAGCAATGCTAGAAAAAGGTTGGAATCCAAGACTTCCTTCTGATACCCTCAAAAAGGACTTAGTGGATATACATCCAACAGCAAGCAGCTTTAAGATAATGCTTGACAAAGCAAGACACCATGCAAACAGATGTATGCAAGATTCTTTCAAATATGCAAAAGAAAGATGGGATAAAAGTCATAAACCACCTGACTTCAAAATAGGAGACTTGGTCCTAGTATCAACCCTTAACTTCAATAACATAAAAGGCCCAAAGAAATTAAAAGATTCCTTTGCAGGACCATTTATGATAAAAGCACTTCATGGACCCAATGCTGTGCAATTGGAACTCACAGGAGAACTAATGAACAAACACCCAACTTTCCCTGTAAGTCCAATAAAACCTTACAGCTCAAGTGACAAGGAGTTACTTCCACTAAGAAATAAACCCCCACTTGAAATTCCTCCCTTGGAAGAAGGAGAAAAAAAAGAAAATTGTAAAAGTCCTTAAAGAAAGAAGGACAAGAAGTAAAAAAGAAAGAGAATACCTTGTAAGGTATAGAAATTCAACTCAAAAATATGAATGGCTACTAGAGAAAGATACAACAACTGCTGATAAACTACTGAGAAGTTTCAGATATGAAAGAAAACCTGAAAAATAGAAAACTTAAGCATTATTGAGCTTGAAGACTAACAAAGTCTATTGAAGAGGTAGGACAGTGGATGATACCCTAATTACACATATCAGATTGTGATACAATCTTTTTTGGTAGTAGGGAATTCGAACCTTTGAGATATGACCACATACCCAAAAATGTCACAAGAAATATCTAAAATAATTATACATTAAAAATAATTACCTTAAAGCTACAAAAATGCCATAAATTGGCATAAAACTTGGTTTAACTTAAAAACCAATGAATAAACATGTGAAATAAATTATACCATTGGATTCCAAATGGTAAAATACACATATACCATCTTTATGACATATCTGTAAAGTCAATATTTAATTAGCTATAAGTAATAATACTTTATAAAAAACATAAATACTTATTTATTTAAAAGCCCAATGACACAGAAAGTGAAATAAATGGTACCATTGGATTCTCCATAAAACTCCACATATAAAATAATTAATATGCTAAGCTCCAAAGTCAATACTTAAGGAATTAACCTGAATATATGCACTTTTTTGGTCAACACATATATTCAAGGAATTTAGCCAATATCCTTTGAAATATGCATGATAGAGTGCTGAACCAAAGGTAAAGTCATCAACTAATTACTGTAGGAATACAGAAATGAAGTTTCTTTCACAAGTTATAAACAAGGTTAAAATCTGTAAGGGATTATTGATTAAAATCAATAGAGCTGCTGACCGCTTTGTTGTGAAAGTCGTCCAAAATTAAAAAAAAGTAGACACTTGGATTCTTCTAGTTTCTTAGTGAAGAATGATGTATTTTCTATCATAATATTCAAGGTATAACCCCTTGAAATCATAGCTTGAAGTTTAAAATACTAAATTTCGACAGAAAAGATGAGTTACAAGAAAAATCAGCAAACATAGAGTTTTGATGATGTAATGAAATTCTCTTTACAGAATAATAAGGTTATGCCAAGCTATTAGAATTCACTCTCTGAACTGCTGTAGCATGTAAATCTTAAATTTCATTAAGGATCAAAGTTTGAGCTTAATTTGATCATTTATGATCATTCACTGTAACTTTAAATTAAGTTTAACAGTCACATTGTGGGAGCTCCTCTGCGTGTGGGATGAAAGGAGGCAGTACCAGGAAGGGGAAATTACAAGAAAACAGTTTTGAATTGCTGTTTGGGACTTGTAACCCTTGCTCTGCTCGTGTGCTAGAATAATCTAGACTGCCCTTCCTAATATGCTAAGTTATCTTTACTGCGTTCACCAAATCAATTTTATTATTGATAGTGGCTTGATCAGAAAATATTAGACTCAACAATCTATAATCAGACTTTGCTCTACTCAAAGCAATGGTTATTTGAAACCTTAACAAATAAATTCTTTTTAAAACTTTCAGCAGTCTGAGTGGATTCCACCAGATGATAGTACAACAATATATAAAATAATATAATGACTAAAAGAAATAAAGAAAACAGGAATCACTATCTTCTAATACAAAATCACAAAATATTCTGTTCTTGATAATTCTTGGATAAATATAAAAACTAATAGCTAGGATAACAACAATCTTCAATTCTCTGAAATAATAAACTTGAAAGGGATAAAAATATATTTCAAGCCCTTTTGATGTGATGGATGGGATAATACTCTAATAATTGTTAATAATTTGGTATAATATGGGTAGTTTAATGTTATCTTTTGTGTTTTGATTTAATAATAGATTATATGATCTCTTCTGGTTTTTTTTTTTGATAATGATACTAGCTAATTGCTTTAGGTTTAATATTAATCTTAACTAAACACTAAAGTATTTAATTTTATTTTGTTCCTTGATGATAATTTATTAGGGATTACCCAATAAATACAAATCCACTTTTATTTTAAAAGTAGTAAAATTACTTTGGTTGTGCAGGTTTTGTTTTGAAACAAGCAAAATTACTCTCTTTGAGGAAGTTCTCAACAAAACTAGCCCAAAACTAGTTATAATGGTTAGGTTTTATTTTAAAGCCTACAAAATTACTTTGGTTTGATGGTTTTATTTTAAAACTCTCTAAAAATTACTTTTAAGGATTTAAACACTAAACTCCAGAGACGCCTTGCTCATGAGCTTCAAGCTTTAAGATCCTAATTAAATAAGGCACTAGTCTACCTGCTAGTAAGGGATGAATTAAAGTCTTTTCACACTATTGGTTCTCTTGATCTATGTCAACAACGAACCTCAGTTACTAGGCTTAATTTATCAAAATTTCTAGTATACCTCCTAGAAGAGGGATCAGAAAAAATAAATTCAATTTACAATTTCTAGATGGGGAAAAAGGAAAAACTGGGAGAGAGGGCCTCTATTTATAGCCGTGGGGCCCTCCATAGGAGTGCAAAAAAGAGGGGACTTAGAAATTTTCAGCCTCTGGTGGCTGTGCAAAGCTGTGCAAACTATTCACATGACACGCTTGTGACATGTGGCTGTGAAATACAGTCAAACCTTAATTTCTGACCCTGGAACCCTTATCTCCATGTATTACTCAATTGATTACTAATCTGTCAGCTGATTTTCCTGTATTATAGTTTTCTGGCTTCCTGTATTACTCGTTGACCTATATTACCTGTATTACCTGTATTCTTCCTGAAAATTCCTAAATCTTTTATATTCCTTCCAAAATTCAGTCCCACTCTTCATCTCTGCAGCTTCAATCAGAACTTTGGGGGTCACATCCACAGAAAAGTTCATGTAATATGGCCTTTCCAATTCAACAATAAATTATTTCAGTCTTCAAAAATTAATCATTTAATTATCTAAAGGAACTCAATGATGCTTATCCCCCCTTTGGGTGGTTCATAACAGCAAAAACACATGAAATTTCCCAAAATTGATACTTCAAAAGTGTTTTGTGCCACACCTTGAATCTTCTATGTCCCCTATGATGCCTACAACTCTGCTCTTTATTAATTGGCATCCTCATTGTGACTCTGATTATATTAATCACCCAATTGCTTATATTTAAGCATATTAAAAAAATTATATTAAAAAATTATTTACATAGAAAATTGAAAAATGTCTTTGATTTGGGTACTGTCCATCACAATTACGTGTTGGATAGTGCAGTGGGGTGACACTGACAGAGCAGATCTGTGGTCAATTTTCCTTAATGAATATATCATTTGTGTTATTCCATGTTTATTTTACTGTTAATTTTCCCCAAAGGTGATTTCATACTATTGATATCCTCCTTTATTTAAATAATTACCATAAAAATAAAAAATTTATTCAGCTGAACTGTCATGGTATACCACAACATGAGTGATAAAATTGGTGAATACTGTTAGTTTGTGATTAAAACTATAAAAATCAACAAAATTTGAGGTTCTTCCAATTCTTGATGTCATCAAACTTAGAGTTACAGCGATAACTCTAAATAATGGTGTAATAATCATGTAATATGGTTTGATCATGATGTAATCATCACCAAACCTTGAAATATTGATCAATTCCAGTGGATATGATCATTGAACGTCTACTAGAAGCCTGTTTGACTCTAGGAGGGAGGTATTTACTATAAATAGAGCTCTTTTTACTCTGTTTTCCCCTCAGATGCTTACAAAACATTAAATCATTAAATATAAAGGTAATTTCTTTATTCTTTATATATAAAACTTTTATATTATTACAGATTACAGATCATCTTATAGTGATCTTCATCTTTGACGTGATTATTACAATTATTTAAATTGTTTTGTTTAAATTTTCTCTCAAAAACCTCAATTCCACGTAAAACTGAGAAAAACTGTGATTTCTCTTAAAACTTATTGTAACTACAATTTAAACAAGTTGTATTTACATTTCTAGGCATAAATTGATTCAAAATTATTTTATTAAGCATTAAAAGTAGGTTATTTCTCTTATTATAATAATTTCTCTCTATTATTATTTCTTAATAATTCCATAATTGATATAAATAGTATTTATATTAATTTATAACTTTAATATTAGTAATATTATTGTTATTAATTGTTTTTTATTAATAAAAAACGATTTTTCACGCCTTTATTATTTCTTGGTAACAATAATAAAGTGCTTTTAAATATATTAATTATCTTATATATATTATTTTCTTATAATATAAATTATATTATTATATTTATTTAGTAATATAATTATTTTACGCCATAATTATAATAATTCTTTATTATTATAATTATTTTTATCTTATTTATTTCATTTATAAGGACATTCATAGTACAGTAAGTAAAATATTGGTAATTTTTACTTATTGTTTCATAGTCAAACCTTACATGCTTGCATAAATAAAATTATAGTAGGAAATTTTGGAATAGTAAATTAACAAACAGAAATTTCAATAGGAAGAGCTTGTTACTAAAAGATTCATCAAAAAAAAATTTATCACTCAGATTCTCTAGAGATGGGTAATATTAAAAATTAGGTTTTTAATGTCAAATAATGAGAGAAGACAAAATGCTTGTACCCTGAAGTCAATTTTTTATTGGATTTTGAATCTTGAAAAATTATGTAAATGTTTTTCATTTTATTAAATAAGCTTATATTTTTTAAAAGAGGTTTCTTATTTGATTGTGAAAAAAAAACTTATATCACCATCTCTGTGTGAGCTTTTATTTTCCTGGAGATCTCTGCCAATGCCACGATAAAAACTCATTCCTTTTATTAAGCATAAATTTCTCCATTCTTTTGTGTGGCATAATCATTCTTATTCTTGGATTAAAATAGATTTTAACCATGCTGGGGCCTTATATATCAACCCTTTCCCAAAAGTCTCACTCCTGTGCCACTATATAGCTTTATTTTCATTGATGGGAAACCAAGGAATTGTGAAAATGTATTGGATTCTTTCTACCCCTTGAGAAGATTTATCTGTTCAGGAATATAGATGTTATTTTTTCATGGAAGCATAGAGGTTTCAAAGCCTTAAATCTCAAATTTTTTGCAAGGGTTTTCCCCCTGTGCCACCATATACATTTATTCTTTTTGATAGAAAAATATCTCCTTTTACTTTGGTTGGGGCATGAATACTTCCAGTGAAGTATTTTTCATGCTTTCATCCAAGAATAAAGATTTTTAAGCCTTATAAATAAGAATTTATCAATATGTTTTCCCCTGTGGCAGGACATAAATTCATTTTTATGGATGGAAAACCATTTCAATTACGAAGTTAAATGGCTGTTTTATGCTAAAATTTGGACATTTAGATCCCGGGTCAATATCTTTTACACTTTAATGAAGTTCTAAAAGCTTTTTGGCCTTATATCTTTCCATTATATTGTTTGGTTTCCTCCTTTGCCACTGTGGTATACCTTTATCAGTTTGGATTAATGGGCAAACTAAGCAGGAATATTTTTCAATTTTCCTTAGTTCTTTCCCAATATATTAGAGTATTCATTTCTTTTAAAAATAAATTATAGGAAGAAATAACACTATTAAAGCCCAATAAATACCGTTTGCTAATAAATGAACTTGAAAATTATGATGTGACACCCCAATGCACCACCCAAATGATGTTAAGATTCAAGGTATTGGTTGATCTAAAGCAATTTTTATATATATTTTCATTTATTAATTCTTTACTTCAATTTTCATTAAATATTGTGCGTGGTAAAAAAAAAGAGATATATACTACAGGACAGAAGGCTCTAGTTACAATGAGGATGCATGGAGTTAAATTTCAGGGCAGAGTTGTAGCATGATAGGGCTCATAAATTTTAATTGAAATTTCATTTATATATCAAAAATTTAGAATTGGGTATTTGGAGAAAAGTTAGTCTTTCAATTAATTTTGAGAAGGAAATTAATATTAAACTTGGAGGTTTAAATCTAGGAAAAGTCTTTCATTGAGGATTAGGATATATTTGAAACAAGAAAATTATACGTGTATTGTATTCTATGATTCCTTTGAGGAAGTCTATTATTAAAAAATAGTAGCTGAACAGATTTAAAAACCTAGTAATAACTTTATGATCATAATAAGGTGGCCATTTTGATTTTAGAAGAAAGAAATTCAAGTTTTAAGTGTACAGAGATGGTAAAATGGTGTGAAAAGTGGATGGAATAGGTTAGGAAGAAGAGATTAGACAGTATAAGTATAACAGTAGTATTACAGAAGGTTCAAAGAGAAATTACACAGGTCTCACAAGGGTGTACTGTAATACAGTTGCAGCTACAGGACACCTATTTACAGAGAAAGACAGGATAATATAGAAAAAATACAGTAAAGTAGTCATGGAGATAAGGATTACAGGGTTTTCAATTTTTTACATAATCAATGAAATCATCAAAAGGAATTCAACCAGTATTACTAATAATGGAGATAAGGATTCCATAAAATTCAATTGATTACATAATCAATGAAATCATTTCCCCACAATCTCCCCACAATCTCCCCATAATCTCAAGAGCTCAATTGAAAATACAGGTCACCTGGTCAAAAGCACAGACTTTTCAACTGAATTACCACCAAACCTCAATTCAAGACATCGTGTGATTCAAAACCTTAAATTGGAGACCTGAAAAATTAGAAGTCCCATTTTTTTGACACACCCATAGAGAGCCCAAAAACTATAAATAGAGGCCCCCTCTCCCCTCAATTTTCTTTTGCTCATGGTACAGACAGAGTCTCATCACAAAAACCCAACACCTTGATATTTGTTTGAGATAAATCCCCTCCATCCATCCACATTATCCTAATTTCTTAGGATTACTCAGTAGCTAAGCTCTGAAGTATAGTTATCCCATCCCTATTCCAAAATTTTTCTCATTAGCACTTTCTGAGTGATTTATAATTCATAGTAGTTAAAATTTGGTCTACTTTAATTCATAAACTAATCTTATTGACTATCTCCATCCCCTCATTGCTCAGTATCCCAGCTCAGGAAACAGTGTTATCATCAAAATTGCAAATCTCTCAAGGTGCTACTGTTCTCACTAAAGGCATTGAAAAGTCTTTTCTCCTGTTTTATATCTTTATTTATTTGTGTTAAGGCTTACTAAACCATTCTTTCCAGATCAAACAAAGCCTGATAGATTCTGTTTAATATACTTTTCTGACCCAGCCATCATCAAATAAATTAAATTGATTGTGGAACTCAAGTCAAGATAAATCAGCATTATTAGGAAGGGAAGTCTAGAGTATTATAGCACACAAGAAGAGAGAGGGATTTAAGCTTGAACAACAATTCAAAACCCTTTCCTTGTAATTTCCGCTTCCAGATACTGCCTCATTTTATCCCACACAATAGGAGTTCCCACAGCACAAAAAGAATTGATGTTTATGGATGGACAACCTTTTCATTTGGAAAATTAAATGGCTGTTTATTTTTGAAATTAGGAAATTCATATGCCTGTGGAAATATCTTATATTTTTTCATGCAAACACAACAATTTTGAGTCATGATATTTTTGCATTTTCTCAACTTGTTTTTCCCTATGCCACCATATAAATTGAGTTTTATCAATGTGAAACCAAAGAATTTGACAATTTGAATGGATTTCTTTTTACCTCATGGGTAAATTTAGATTGATGGAGAAAGATCTTTTATTTTTGAATGCAATAATAGCATATTGGAAGTCTCATATTTGAATATCCTCCCAAGAAAGCTTCTTCATGGTGTTTTATACCATGACAGCTCATCTGATTAAATTCTTTATCTTTATGGGAATCATTTATATGAAAGGGGATACCAATAGCATGAGATAACCTTTAAGGGAAAATAACAGTAAAATAAGCATGGAAGAACACAAAGGATATCTTATTAAGGAAGATTGACCACAGGTTTGCTCAGCCAGTGTCACCCCACTGCACTATCCAGCACATAATTGTGAGGGAAAGTACCCAAATAAAAGACATTTTTCAATTTTCTCTGTAAATATTTTTTTATGTATATCTATTTTTTAATATTCTTAAATTAAATAATTGCACAATTAATATAATCAGAGTCACAATGACAATGCCAATTAATAAAGAGCAGAGTTCTAGGCATCATATGGGACATAGAAGGTTCAAGGTGTGGAACAAAACACCTTTTAAGGCATTAATTTTGGGAAATCTAATGTATTTTTTCTGTTATGAACTGCCTAAAGAGGGGATAATCATCATTAGGTTCCTTTAAGTAATTCAATTATTAATTTTGAAGACTTAAATAATTTATTTTTGAACTGGAAAGGCCATATTACATCAAGTTTTCTGTTAATGTGACCCCCAAATTTCTCATTGGAGCTGCAGAAATGAAGAGTGGGACTGGATGTTGGAAGGGATATGGTATTTATTAATTTGTTCTATGTTGTGTTTACCTATTAGTTTTGCATAGTGGTCCTCTTTTAAGGCAAATTGGAAAGGCCAGTAGGTTTGGAAAATTATTTTTTTGAAGAGAAACAGAATGGGACATGTGAATGTGGTCACTATTTTGGGAGTCTCAGGAAAGGCCAACTGGAAGACACTGGTGGAATTACGTGGTTGTATTGAGTGTGCACAGGGCCGTGGGTTTGAGCCCAACTGGTTGTATACCTTTTCTCAAGGCAGAAAACTGCACATACCCCAATTCCTGAGCTCACACAACTCTCGATTGATTCCCCTTGGTCCATTTCCTTATATGGCTGATACAAACATTGTATCAATCCAAGGCATCATCTCTTCCCCTCCCAGCAAAATTCATTCCTATCTTTGAAAATTTAATTTTAAGGCAGATCATTGAGATTTGTTATAATTATTTCATTTTGCAACCAACCTTGTCTCCATTCCACTATTCCATTGTATTTTATATTTCTAATACCATCAGTTGCTTTCCATCTCTACAAAACTCTCTTCATAAAATTTCCTTCCATTTTCTCAACCATCCAGCTTTTTCCCCCATTGACTTATTTAAATTCACTCACCCATTGATTTCTTGCTCCTCATTTCATTAATGGAGCTCTGCGAATGCCCTCAGTGCATCACTCACTGTCTCACAGACTCAAATGGTTCTCAACATTGGGGAAAGCTTATTTCAAAGCAAACCAAAAGAAAGCATTGCATCCACAACCTATCTGATGATCCTTCAGAATCTTTACAAATCCAAGGAGACTACCAGTCTGAGTTCTCAAATCCCTCAAGCATGTCAATTATTGCTGGTGGGATGTGTGATATGGACTTCATCAATATTGATTCAGATACCTCACATCAAAAATTTATTGATTAAACATCACTTTTTTGTATATTTTTTCTTTTATACTAACTTTGCAATTGAATTAGTCATGGTAGCTCTATTCATTTCATGCTTGCATTTGTTTTGCAATTTGAGCTGTGAGAAGTGCAAATTGGCAAGGAATTTTATTATAAAGATTATCAAGAGAAGTGAGAAAACAAACCAAAGGGACTCCTCCTTTGACATACCTAAAGACACTCAAACTCTCATAAATATCTCGGTACCAAAAGTTAGTCTACATCAAACAATTCATTGCCCTAGTTGCTATCTACTTTATTTAACTATGAACATGCCATGGAAATGCACTTACCAAGAAAAAATCAATTTCAAACCATGTGATTAAGCTTTGTTTTGAGATCAACAAAACTTTTGATCAGTGGGCAGCAAAGGGAATTTCGGAAGAGAGACTTAAAGAATGACGCAAGGTGACATAGCTGGTATATTGACGCCAAAGAGCTATTATGTGACACAATCTATGTGCAAATGGTTGGAGTGGTTCCTAAGCCTTGATTATGTTGAAGATAAAATTGTGCAATGGTCCAACAAAATGAAGGACCAACTCAATGGCTAGATTATTGACATTCAACAGAGAGTCGCGTGGCAACAAATGAAGTGGGCAAGCAAAGAGACCATGGAAGGTTCACTATGGATATGCTTTTCACTTTTTGTGAACTGGTTCAACCCACAAACAAACAAATTTGCAGGCAAACAACAATTGATGGGAATTGTTTGCCTAGCATGTTTGAACCTACCACCGGGAATGCGAAATAAGGTGGAGAATGTATTCCTAGCAGGTATTATGCCTGGTCCCAATGCTCCAAGATTACAACAGTAAGTCACTTGTTATCCCCCTTGTTGATGATTTCCTGGATCTTGTTGGTTGCTGGAAATGAAGACATTCAAGCATTCTCAAGGCCATAAAATAAAAGTACGCCTTCTCACATTAATTGGAGACACAGGAGCCACTCACAAGGTTGATGGGTTTTCTATGCACTCAGCAAAATACTACTTCTCTTGGTTTCTGGGTGAGGATACAGGATTGTCCAGTCTTACCCTTGGTCCTGCACGCAATAGAGAGTGCACAAAAGAACAGGCGTGTGAATGGCAAAAAGCAAACAAGACACAAAGAACAAAACTAGTTTGAGAGAATGGAGTTCAGTGGTCTGAGCTGAACCAGCTCACTTATTACAATCCAGTGAAGCATACCGCATTGGATATATGCACAACTGGCTCGAAGGCCTGCACATCAATTTTGAGAATGCTGGGGCTTTCAAGATGGATTCCAAAGAGGAGGATCAAAATAAAACAAAAATGAGGCAATTAAAGAGTAGTAGTGACAGCGGTGGGGTGGGGAAGATAGTGAATCAGGAAGAGGAAGGAAATGAATTGGAGGAGTCAGACCTTGTCATTGATGGGGTGAACTTGGAGAACTTTTCAGTCATGAATATCGTCAAAATTCCAAGAAAAATTGGCTGATTTCATTTTACCAGTTTGGATCAAGGCGGTTCCAAAGAATCTGGGGAGTGCAAAGCATGGTAATCTAAAGGCCACAACGTGGCACTCATTGTGGGTATATGTGATTCCACTGGTGGTACTTGAGCTTTTCGTGGACAATGTCAATCAATTGAAAGAAGTATTGAATTACTATGCAATGCTTTGAAATATCTCATTCCTGGTTTGCTGTACCAATCTTGTGTTGTTATCTCCAATCACCAATTGGGCTGGAAAAGTGTTTGAACAAATGTATCAAAAATACTGTAAAAGCTCATCCAAATTGTTCTGACACATTAAAATTGTCCCAAGTCACCATTATTACCTGCACATTCGTGAGCAAATGCAGCTTTGGGGTCCTATGGGAGGTTCTTCAGAATTTTGGGGAAAGAATATGGTTGGCATATTGCAAAAGGTTTGTACAAGTGAAAAATTTGGTGAGTTTTTCAATCAGTGCTATTTTAAATCATTAAGCTGAAATGCAAGATTATTTTGGGAAAATGGAGAAGACAATTACAAATAAAGTCATTTTTTGGAAAAAGCTAATGGCCTCAAGGGCATGAGACCAATATTTGCAATCAAATAGAAGTGTGGTTCAAGCATTAAACATCTACTGATTTTGTCCTTGCGGAAGATGTCTATTTTCTCCTCTTGGCTCATGTGACAGAAAGTCATGATGGTTGCAAAATACAAAATGCTTATATGTTACCTCACCCACCCAACTACAGCTTCACTGGTGATCTGGATGGGTGAAAATTGCATTAAAAGAAGCCCTATTCCACCTCACAATTGTATTGTATTCTGAAATAGAGAACACATCAATTATGGGTTAGTGAAAGAGGTCCTCCCATTCAATGATCCCCTAGGGGGCTCAAGAACGTCCATCCTCATTCATGGTATAATGAATTTCTTTTCCAAAGACCTTAAAAGTCCCAGCAAGAACTTTCAGTTCTTATGCTAAATGATGAAGGTGGTCATTGCTGAGGTATTGTGGTATTCCATACCATCTTTTTGACCAGGCTCAAGCCCATAGTACCCCATAACAGCAGTAAATCCAGCCTACAGGCAGACTTACACTCAACTTTTACACCAAAAGGTCAATTTTACAGCAAGAAGCTGGATTTAACTCATAAAACCATGGCACAAGCACCAAAGGGCAGTGTATTTTTTTGAAGAAATTATTCAATTTTGTTATGCATATGTGAAAATCAAGCTACATATAGTAACCTAGTTACAATAAATAGGGTACCACCCTTTAAATTACACACCCCTCTATAGCCACAGCAACCTTTCATTCAACATAGAAAGTCACATGATGCAAAGCTAAACCCTATGAAATTCCTGCAAGTCATTTACAACACAGCCACAGGAGTACCTTATCTTATATCCACAGTAACCCACTTGGAACCTTAAAACAGAATCAGATTTATTTACACCATTCATAACCTCATGCAAACCAAAGCTAGTTACAACAGGCTGCATTTGGTACAGACTTCTAATTAAATCTCAACCACATGACTATGCACAGCATGTGTCAAACTCAAAAATCACATCAACTCATACATAGCAGTAAATTCACCAATGCAAGAAATTGTCACCTGACCTCATTTTAAAGCTCAAAAATAAGAAAAACAACCATGACACCTGCATAAATTACACAGCCACTTCTACCAATCCTAAAATATGACATATGCAAAGGAATTACAAGGTCATCATGTGATACTACATCCACCAACAGAATATCATATGATAGAAAAGAGGCTGTGCACAACAAAAATCCCCAGCCGAAATTAAATCACCTCATGAATGCAAGGAAAATTCAAGAATATCACATCATAATTAGTTCACCAAAAGATAATCATGTGATGAATGGAGGCTGTGTAGAGAAAGAATTATCACCAAACCTTAAATCACCTGACCCATACAAGAAAAGTCTTCACCAAAAACAAAGTCACATTATGGAATCAAGAGGAATTAAAGTGGAAAAAGAGAGCTCCCATGGAGGACCCCCTGGGCTCCCAAAAGGTATAAATAGAGGGGCTCTCTCCCCCAAATTTCAAATTCCCCCCATGAAAAATTATATCCCCTGCACATTGCAAGCACAGGAATAAGTCATCCCTCACCTGGGAGGTAGTCCAGCAAATTATAGTGAATTTTACTTGCCCAGTAGCTAAGTTCAGTGGAAGTATAGTGTTAAAGATTGCCCAGTAGCTACGCTCAATGGAATCTTATTATTATTAAAAAAAAGAAATTATCCAGTACCCAAAATTAGGGTTACTACTCTATTAAAACATTTTAACTAGTAAAATTAACACCATTCAACAAGATTTAAAATTAATTTACCCATTTAAAATCCAATATCAAAGAATTTTACCACTTAAATTTAACAAATACAATTTCATTTTATTATTAACCACTTTAAAAAAAATAACAAGCCTTTAAAAAAGTATTTTACTCTATTATAAAGTTACCTTAAAAAAATTACCTTTATCAACACTCATAAGTTTTTTTTCTAAAACACCTTAAATAATTCATCTTACCAAACTTTTATCACCAAGAAACCATTCACCCCAATTTCACTAAATATTAAAATTAAACAGACAAGTATTTTATTAAATATAAAAAATTAACCAAAATTACTGACATTATTTCTCAGATTATATATTTAATAGGTCTGGCCTGAGACTGCTGAATTTTGGCTTCTGCAGTTGTAAAGCCTCATACAAATTTTATTTTGGTTTGTGAGATCCAAGGAAGATTTTGTTCAGTATTTTAGGAGGCGCAGGCAACACACCCTTGCCACCCTTGGTTACAGTAGTTATTAGCAATTCAAAATTAGTTACCTGAGATTTCCCCCTCCAGGTACTGCCTCATTTTAATCCCACACAAGAGGAGTTCCCACAGTATTAACCATCAAGCACTTTATTTCCCCTACACAAATCATTTCCAATGCGGCTTACCAAAATTTACCAGAAAATACATTTGGCATTGGCGCAAATGAAATAACCTTAACACCCATCAACAAACTTTGCCATCTTTTAATTAATTAATATTAAACTGCATCATTATTTTGAACAAACAAGAATTTCAATAATCAGTTTGCTTTTTAACCTTTACAACATGTATCCCCAGCTTCATTCACGCCTCCACAACTCCTTCCATTTCTTAATCACTTACCCCTCCATCACTCTCTTCTTCTTCATCATCATCTTCCTCCTCATCATAGACATTGAGCCATTCACCATCACCTAAATATTCATCCTGATTGGTTTACTTTGGGCTTGGTACCTCCAAATCAAGTACACAACCCTCTATCTCCTCCTCATTTTTTTTCCCCATCACTATTTACCTCCATAACATTAAAGAAATACTTTTTGATAGTCCCTTCAAGAAACTCCCTATTAAATTTCCGATCTGACCATTTCTCTCTCTCATTGTGATTCTTGTGCTTTGGTGGCCACAAGAAATCTGTTGGATCTGGTAGAAAGGCCACTGGTTATGAATTTTCAGTGATTCTCTGTGATGTCACTGGCAAATTTGCAAGCCATTTCTCATTGTAAAAGTCAAGAGGCAACCCATTAGGGGCCTTTTGGAAGTATGTTGGTTGTGAGACTTTTGGTAGGCATCTAACTCATGCTTGTGGCATGATTCCTCATGCTTTCATTTTCTCATTCAGATGTCGAAAGAATATGTTGCAGGATTTTGATTTGGAAGCACTCATTCTCCTCATCACAGTGTGAATGCAGATTGTGAATGATCTTTTGTATCATTTTGGAAAATCATTGGCCACAGAAAATTTGTCTCGTCTTGTGCGTAACTTTGATAGAATATTCTCTAGTTAGTCAAATCTTCTAGCTAAATGTGGATGCGGAGTGACTCACACTTTCCCGATTCTTTTGGTTACGCCTTGATGTTTGGGACAGGCTATGCTTCCCCTGCTTTTTTAGCTCTGCCATAACTCTGTCAGCCATTATAAAGTGTACGTGGTGGCTATATGCTTGAAATAACATAAGCAGATTGTTCACATACTTATGATTGAAGTTCATGCTATCTTAGGCTCTACTGGCTGCTATATGAAAGAATTTGGTTGATGCACTGGTATGACATGCCTAATTCCACAAGCTTTCACTTGAGTATTCAACATTTGGGCCCCAGCACTCAAACTCAAGCTTAGCCAGATATCCATGGATGTAATATATGAGACTCTCCTCAAGGTAAAGCAAACCACAGCCAACTTTAATCCTCCCAGCATGCCCCTCCTTAAGTGTTTGGACATCAGCCATGGCATCAATTTCCCCTTTTTTGGGATTCAACACATGCTTTTCAAATTCTTGAACACTTGAAAACCTTGAATTGAACCTCTCTAGAAGCTTTGGATTGGGAGGTTCAGGCACCAAGTTCCTTTCCATTAACCCCCAGAGCAAGCAAACATGTACAAAGATGGCTTCGTACTCCCCATGTCATGACAAGCATGTAAGGATTATTCGCATTAATGAAATCTATAATAGTGCTTACCTTGAAACCCAAAAAATTGCTTGGGAACTCATTTTTTGCATTTGATTGTTTTTTTGGGCTGTAATTGATTGTTGCAGCTGTTTGACTCTGAAGAGGAGATTTTCAGTTGGCTTTTTCTGAGTGTGGTGGTTCAGATCTTGCCCTTGGCAATTTTTTCTTCTTTGATGTTGTCAGAAGGTGCATTTGCTTTTTCAACTGACTTTGTGGTATTTTCTTAGGCAACAATGATGGTGTACCCTTTACCAGCTTCTTTGGTGTAGCATGGGAGACTTTCAAGCTATCCACCTTGAGGGCTTAAATCTCTTTTTGGAGGTCCATAATGGCGTCTTTATACATGGTTTAGTGCATGGTGAGTGCCCTACTTAAAATCTCATCAATGTTTGACCTTTCTACTTCATTTTACGTTGTGGTTTCTTGTCGTACAGGCACCACCTGATTATTTTTCAGAAGTTGGGGCTTCATTTAAAATTTCTAATATTGACTATAACGGCTTCAAAAACGGTTTTTGCTTTGAAAGAGACGAGGGAACTTCTGGGTGAAGTAATTATCATTGCAACACAACCTGTCTCTATTTATGGGAATCATGACAGATATTATGAGTAATTATTGTTTCTTGTTGCTAACTTATGTCTGATTCATCAGATGATGAGACTAGGTAACCAAGTGAGCCCTTGAGAAAAACTTCTAGATGAGGGACTGTATGTCCTTTGACAAGCATTTCAGAGAGAATTAAAATGATTACAACATGCAGTATGTCTCTTTAGAGGTTTTTTCACATGACTACTAATCAATTTCTATGACAACTGTACAAGGGTTGTGTGAGTCTAGCCTCTGGTGTACGTGCAGTTGTATGCCTTGAGAAAAGTTATCCAACCAGTTGGGCTCAAACCCACAGTGCCCATGCGTGCTCAATACAACCACATAATGCCACCAGTGAGAGTTGGTAAGGAGGATCTCTAAAGCTGAAATATGGCAAGTTAATGGGTTCAAGCCACAGCGGAAACTTTCTCAAAATTTAGAACTTCGGGAAAGTGACATTTCTGGAAGTTTTGGGAATATTTAATAAGATTTAGGAATCTTCAGGAAGAATACAGGTAATAGAGGTCAATAAGGAATACAGAAAGTCGTTCCTATATTTATTTTCAGATATATGTGAAACCTACCCACAATTCAGCCCTCAAAGACCAGAAACCTATAACACAGTAAAATCAGGTGACTGATTAGTAATCAATTGAGTAATACCTTCAGAGAAGGGCTCTGGGGCCAAAATTTAAGGTTTGACTTGCTTTCACACCCACATGTCACAAACCTGTCATGTGAATAAGTAAGATAAGAATGAATGGATCTGATTGGTCAGAAACACTTCACGTCATTATGAAAAGTAAAGTGAAGCAATCTGATTGCTCAGAAATCTAGACCAGTATTATGTCAAAACACATTGACCCTGAAAATCCAAAATTAAAGTTTGCACAGCTTTGCACAGCCACCAGAGGCTGAAAATTTCCAAGTCCCCTCTTTTTTGCACTCCTATGGAGGGCCCCATGGATATAAATAGAGGCCCTCTCTCCCACTTTTTCCCTTTTCCCAATCTAGAAATTTAAAATTGAATTTATTCTTTCTGATCCCTCTTCTAAGAGGTTATACTAGAAATTTATTTGATAAATTAAGCCTAGTAACTGAGGTTCATTGTTGACATAGATCAAGAGAACCAATAGTGTGAAAAGACTTTCATTCATCCCTTACTAGCTGGTAGACTAGTGCCTTCTTTCATCAAGATCTTAAATTTTGAAGCTCATGAGCAAGGCGTCTCTGGAGTTTGGTGTTTAGATCCTTAAAAGTAATTCTTAGAGATTTTTAAAAGAAAACAATCAAAGCAAAGTAATTTTGTAGGCTTTAAAATAAAACCTTACCATTTTAATTAGTTTTGGACTAGTTTTTGTTGTAAACTTCCTCAAAGAGTGTAATTTTTCTTGTTTTAAAAGAAAACCTGAACAACCAAAGTAGTTTTAATACTTTTCAAATAAAAGTGGATTTATGTTTATTGGGTAATACCTAGTAAATTTTCATCAAGGAACAGAAAAAAACATAATTCAATGAAACACTTTAGTGTTTGGCTCAAGTTAATATTGAGCTTAGACCAATTAGCTATTATTATTATTAGAAACAACCCAAAAGACCTTATACAATTTAATATGACAACAGAATACCTCAAATACATTTAAACTGACTATATTATACTATAATATTAACAACTACTAGAGTATTAGCCTATCCACCACATCACAAAGGGCTTTAAATATACTTTTACCCTTTCAAGTTTTTTATTTCAGAAAATTAAATATTGTTGTTATCTTAGCTATTGGTTTCTATATTGATTCAAGAATTATCAAGAAAAGAATATTTTGTGGTTTTGTATTATAGAATAGTGTTTACCGTTATTTATTTATTTTTTATTATTATATTACTTTATATATTTTGTACAATTATTTGGAGGAATCCACTCAACCTGCTGAAAGTTTTAAAAAGAATTTATTTGTTAAGTTTTTGAATAACCATTCTTTTGGGTAGAGCAAAGTATGATTAGAGATTGTTGAGTCTAATATTTTCTGATGAAGCCACTATCAATAATGACATTGATTTGGTGAACTAAGTAAAAAGAACTTAGCATATTAGGAAGGGAAGTCTAGATTATTCTAGAACACAAGCAGAGCAAGGATTACAAGTCTCAAACACAAATTCAAAACTGTTTTCTTGTGATTTCCCCTTCCAGGTACTGCCTCATTTTATCCCACTTGCAGAGGAGTTCCAAAAATGGCTCTTCCATACACATTAGTTTATATTACTGAAAGTATATGGAGTTTGGAAACCTCTCTGGATTTATTTCTACATACTTTAGAGTATCTGTGACTCTTCTTAATAATCTTAATCATAGTCATATTGTTAATTTTAAGTATTCAAATATGAATGAATTTTATGAAAAATAAATGCAAAAGGATTGTGTCTCAAAAATCAAAGCTCCACATAGATGGGTAAAGATTATATCTTGAAATTGTCACAATTCTACCATACATAAAATTCTACATGGTTTTATAGATATCCTATTTGTTAATCCTTTCACAGGCATTTATCATGAATGTTCCTTCTATATAATTTGTAATTTTCAAACTTGCATCCCTGCATATCTCATTTTAAAATAACTTTTTGTTACAAATTTTGGATTGACTATATTTATATAGGTTAATTACTACATTCATACTTCCAGTCTGGGAAAGCTTCAATTCATTTCCTGATATATAAGTCCTAAGCTAAATGAAATTGAAACAGTGAACAACCAAAGGTAAGCTGGCTAAATGAGGTCCTTTCTTCTTCATATTGCTCAATATGTATGGCTCAGCTGGCCTGAAACTTCTTCTCTGAATTCAATGAATATTATGAGGAAAGCAGGAAATAAATAAGCAGAAAGATGAAAATGATTTTGGACACTTTGTAAACTGGTTTTTTTGTGTATGAATATATTCATATACAATCCAGCTTAAATTTATATTTTAAAAATATGAAAAAAGAAATTTTCATAGCTCTAAATTGTACCTGTTTCCATGTAAAAGTTTTTGTGGCTTTTAATTCATCTAAATTGAATTGAAATAGAATTTCATGATACAAGTAATGGCCTTGATTTAAGCTCTATTCATGTATATTAATATTAAGAACATTCAAAATATTACTTAAATTTTTGTAAGAGGAGAAATGATATCAACAAGGCTTTCCAAGAAGAAATAAGAAATCTTAAAAATACCCAATACATCAAGAAATATAGAAGCTCTCCAGATGATTGAGTATTATCCATTTAATGTATAATTTTAAAGAAAAGCTGAGAAACCTCTTTTATATGAACCCAAAGTCCATAAGAAACTTGCTTAGGGTTAAAGATTTAAGTATACCAATTCAATATGTACAACAACATCTTTATTAATGAAATGATAAGTCAAGATAAAGTGAATTCTTTGCGATTGAAGACACATTTACCATAACTGAGGTCATATAGGTCACAAAATACCCAATTATTTAGGTAATAATCCTTCATATTCTTCAGAAATCTGATAGGCCCAATTTTACACTATTGTTAAGAAGTTGAAAGCTTTATATCGTTTAGAAGAAAAATAAATAAATATGATTAAATAATAAGTGGAAAATCCTGGGTTCCTTGAGGTCCATCTTCTGGGAAATGGAACCAATGTGACACTATTTATTGAAAGACAAACACGAAATTGAAATTTTTACAGAATCTCAGTTTCACTAATTTTGAAAGTCAACGCTAAGTAAAATTTATATGAAAAGGAGGAATTTTATTTTTGGAATATAAATATTCTTATAGTGAGTAAAACTGAATATGCAATAAAAGCCCAAATGCTTCAGCTGTGAAAATGGTCATATTTCTTCCATTTGAACATTTATTTTCTGTAAAGGTGAAACATTCATGACCCAAATACTCTCCAGACTGATTTATACATGACTTTTAAGTGACAAAAATATGAAAAATTCATGATTCCCAGTCACTTTCCGGAAATTGACTAAAAATATGCCCTGGTGATGTGTTAATTCATCAATTGAAGTTTTTTGAGGGGTATTTTCTAGTTTTACTAAGGATTTAGCTTCATGCATGAAATTATAAAATATTATTAGAATATTTTATTCTAATGATTTCAAAACTATTAGGTATAAAGAAATTTCCTTAAACAAATATAATGGTGTAGAATATAGTTTTTTACACTTTGTTCTAAATTTGAAAATTTGGTTTTCCAATTTATCAATTTTGGAAAGGATTGCTTTAAATTTCATAAAACCAAATACAAAATTATGAAAAACAATTGAAACATTCATTACGTAGTGCGTGAGATATTATTGGAAATGGAAGTGGGAGTTGATATTTACAATATGGAAAAGGAAGTTGATTAAAACAGAATTATTGATATGACTCTGATAGGCTCTTTTGGACCATCCAATACCTTGATATTGGGATTGATGGTTTTAAATTGGTTCTATTGGAAAAATATTATTTAAATATTAAAAATTTGCAAAATTGGGATTGATAACTTATAAATATTATAAATAAAATTTGGATTAGAAAAGTTAAAGCAATCAAAAGGTAGTAAATTCCATAAAGCCATAATAATTTATGTCTAAATATTCATAAAATCATGATTTATGCATTTAACCTATTAAAACAAAATGAATCTTATAGAATGGAAAAATTACAAAGATGATATTATGTAATTACTTAAGAATATATTGAGCTATTGAAATTGTGCTTTTGATACAGAGAAATCTGAAATATTAGATGAAAATGGATAAAATAACATACACTTAATATCATTAATAACTCAAATAATATTTGATTTGGTTAAAATACCCTGGGTTCTTCCAAGTTTTTTTCAAAATTATTTCATTTTTGTAAGTCAAAGACCCACAATGAAAATTGTTCTTAGAATTTATCTTCATACAAAAAAGTATGAACTTGAAGATATAATTCTCAAAATCAGTTATAAAAAAAGGATAGAGTGTTTTTTGAATTACAAAAAAGAAAATTAGAGCTTTTATATTCAACAGTTCATACTTTACCCAAAAAGTAGAAAATTTAATAATCTTAATTGGGAATTGATATTATAGATTTTATATAGTCAAATTAAGATTTGAAAACAACCAAGGGATTGAAATTTGGAACAATTCTTATCCTTTTGGTCAAATTCCTTTATGTCTCCTCATTAATTCAACTCTCAGAAATTTTGGGAGGAATACTACCAGATTCAATGTTTTCTTGCCTACTGTTTATCACATCCTTCACAAAATTGATTTCTACTTTTTTTCCCTTTTGACTCTTTAAATTGGTGAGATTTTGAAATAAGCTTCATCCAAAATATGAAATAACGGAGTCAACTCTGGAGATCTCCAATAATTTAGGTCTGAAAAACCTTCATTCAGAGGTCCTTTTAATCTCTGAAATTACTCCATATTGAAGAAACAATGCATCAGATTGGTCAAGATCTTTAACTAAGAGCTCCATCACCACATCATGTCTGAACCCTTTTCTCATTATAATTAATTTAAAAGATTATATTGGTCAGTCTTTGTTCTAAATAAATCAAATAATATTTTCTTAAATAAAAATACTAACTTTTCAATTTTGGAGGCTCTTTTTGGTGGTATAGCTGGAGTTTGACTAGCAAAATTTGCAGTTTCTTGTCTTTTCCAATTATCCTCCCTTTAGTTAAACCATATGTTCAAGATTTTTATTCTAGTTTTAAGGTTATTTTTATCAGGTTCAATATTGTAGTTTTAAGTTTCTTGACTGTTTGGGAAAATTTCCCAGTTTTCCAAATTCAGAATGGCCGTATAAGAATTCCAGGTTAATTTTGGATTTTTTTCCCAATAAAAGGTACATCTTGTGAATACATATTTTTTTGAAAGAGAATTTCCATTGCAAAGGGAAGCTGGAGATTAAATTGAAGAGGAATCAATTGGGGTTGAATCACCAAAAATTTGAAAGGGAGAAATTTTGAGGGCAATTTTGTCAAGCTTTGTTTTTTTTAATTCCTTCTCATTTTGTTTTATCATCATTCCTTCCAATTTGAATAAATATTTCTTTAACTTTGTCTTTGTAAGATTTTTTTGGCTTTGAGAAATTTTGACAGCTGATTTTGTTTTTGAGGAGTGGGTATTTTTGGAAAATTGAAATAAATTTGAGTAATAATGGAATTGAAAGGATTGAAAAGATACAGATTTAGACAATTATTTCAATGATGTATGTAAAATATCACTTGATAATGGAAGATTCCATTTATTTGATGTTATCTTTTATTATAGCTCCAAACATACATTGTGGGAACTCCTCTTGTGTGGGATTAAAAGGAGGCAGTACCTGGAGGGGGAAATCACAGATAACTAGTTTTTTTCAACTGTTAATAACTCCTGTAACCAAGGGTGGCAAGGGTGTATTGCCTGCCCCTCCTAAAATACTGAACAAAATCTTCCTTAGAACTCACAAACCAAATTAAAATTAGTAAGTGGCTCTACAACTGAAGAAGAAAAAATTCAGAAGTCTCAGATCAGACATATTAAATATATAATAGGAAAAATAATGTCAGTAATTTTAGTTAAATTTGAGATTTTCATGAAATACTGTTCTGCATGATTTTTAATTTTTAGTGAAATTGGGGTGAGTGGTTTCTTCTTGGTGATGAAATTTCAGTAAGGTGGGTTATTTAAGGTGTTCTGGAAAGCTTGATGAGTTTGGATAAAGGTAATTTTGTTAAGGTAAATTTATAATAGAGTAAAATAATTTTCAAAGGTTTGCTATTTTTTAAGAGTGGTTAAGAATAATATCAAAGTGTATTTGTTAAATTTAAGAGTTAAGATTCTTTAATATTTGATTTTCAAAGGGGTAAGTTAATTTTAAATCTTGGTAAAAGGTGTTAATTTTTACTAGGTGAAATCTTTTGATAGAGTAGTAACCTTAATATTGGGTACTGGATAATTTTCTTTTTTTTAATACTAAGATTCCCCTGAGCTTAGCTACTGGGTAATATTCAAGACTATACTTCCACTGAGCCTAGCTACTGGGTAATATTCAACACTATACTTCCACTGAGCTTAGCTACTGGAAAAGTAAATTTACTATAATATACTGTACTAACTCCCAGGTGAGGGAGGAATTATTCCTATTCTCCTACTGTGCAGGGGATATAATGTGCATGCAGGGAGTTTGTATTTTGGGGGGAGAGAGCCCCTCTATTTATACCTTTTGGGAGGCCAGGGGGCCCCATGGGAACTGTCTTTTTCCAATTTAATTCCTCTTGATTCCATCATGTGACTTTGTTTTTTTGTGAGGACCTCTCTTGCATGGGTCAGGTGATTTAATGTTTAGTGATAATTGTTTCTCTGCACAGCCTCCATTCATCACATGATGGTCTTTTGGTGAACTAATTATGATTTTATATTCTTGAATTTTCCTTGCATGCATGAGGTGATTTCATTTTGGCTGAGGATTTTTCTTGTTCCCAGAATTTTTTTTCTGTCACATGAGATTTTTTTGGTTAGTAAGGATCACATGATTACTGTTTAATTTTACTTTTCATATCTCATATGTTGTGCATGTTAGAAGTTTACATGTAATTTATGCAGGTTTCATGGTTGTTTTTCTTCCTTTTGAGCTTCAAAATGAGGTCAGGTGATAACTTCTTTTGCTGATGAATTTAATGTTGTGTATGAGATGATGTGATTTTTTAGTGTGACACATGCTGTGCATATTCATGTGGTTGATATTTAATCAGAAGTGTGTACTGCATGTAGCCTGTTGTAACTAGCTTCTGTTTTCATGAGGTGATTAGTGGTGTAAATAGTTCTCATTCTGTTTTCAGGTTTCAAGTGGGGTTACTGTGGATATAAGATAAGGTACTCTTGTGGCTGTGTTGTAAATGACTTGCAGGAATTCAATGGGGTTGGGCTTTGCATCATTTGACTTTTGCAGCAAGGTGGCTGTGTAACCTATTTGCTCTAACTAGTTTTCTATATGTAACTTAATTTTTACATATGCATAATGAAATTGAATGAGTTATTGAAACACATAAAATTCTCTTTTGTGCCTGTGCCATGGTGTTATGAATACCTCCAGCTTCTTACTGTAAAATTGACCTTTTGGTGTAACATTTGAGTGTAAGTCTGCCTGTATGCTGGCTTTACTGCTGTTATGGGGTACTATGAGGTTGAGCCTGGTGAAAAGAATGGTATGGAATACCACAAAATGTGTATTTTTTTCATTTAGTATAATTATAACTGAAAAAATATTACTACGTTCAAATGACAACATATACTATGGAAATACATCTGAAGACAAAAAATGTAAAGAATAAAGACATGTGCTTGGTGGCCATCTTGGATAAAAGATTTCATTTTGTGCTGTCACAGATTTGAAAGGTGTCAAAATTCCAATAAAGCTACTGGTAAAAATTTGGTTTGATTATTGATATCCAAGAACCAAGTACACCATGAGAAGTGGTTCAGATGAATTGGGTGACTACTTTACCACCTTGTGGTGAGAAAAGCTAAAACTAATGTCTTGTAGCTTTCTACAAACATAAACAAACTAAAATCTTTCTACAAGGTCATAAAGATGACACAGCTGTTGATTCAGCTCTTCTAATTTGAAATAGAGTTATATCTCATACTGCTCTCTTTAAAAATATCATTAGTCATAGAGACCCACAATTTACTTTATGCTTATGGAAAAAATTACATAATAATTTGGGCACTAAACTATCATTATCAACAGCTTATAATCCACAAAATGATGCATTACCAGAAAGGATTATTCAGACTCTTGGTAAATTATCAGAAGACTTTGTACTTATGGCCTGGAGCTTAAATACTCTAACAGCTTTACTCATAATTGGTGTACACTTATACAAGCATTGGAGCTAGGTGATAAGGCCTCCATCCATGCTTCAACAGGAAAAGTATGGAATCCCAAACTTCCATTTGATACTTTGAAGAAAGAATTAGTGGATATTCATACAGCTTCTTGAATCTTCAAATTATTGCTTGATGAAGCAAGTTATCATAAAAATATAAGCATAGAATATTGTTTTGAATATGCTAATCAAAAATGAAACAAAACTCATAAGACCCCAGAATTCAAAGTAGGAAACTTAATATCAGTTTTGAGCTTGGACTTTAATAACATTAAAATTACAAAGAAATTGAAATATTCCTTTTCAGGAGGATTTATTTTCAAAGAACTCTGTAAAAAAAGGGATTACAAGTAGAACTAACAGGAGAATTGGAAAATAAACACTCAAACTTTCCTGTTAGTCTAGTAAGGAATTACTTCCTTTGAGAAATAAAAACCCTTAGAAATACTACCACTGGATCAGAGTGAAGGTAAAAATGTGCTAAAATTCCTAAAAAGAAGGAGGACTTATGAGGAAAATGAAATAGGCTACTTAGCTGGGTATAGAAATCCCAAATACAAGGATGAGTGGCTTTAATAAAATAAGATACATGATTCCCAAAGGTTTCTCAGAGGATTAAAAGGTGAGAGGGAACCATCTACTCAAGAAAATTTGAGTTTTGTGCTTCAAATACTTTAAAATAGTTATTAGAGAGAATTTAAAGTGGATTATACCCCTGCCCCCAATATGATTGGGGCTATACTGCTGAATGAAAGATTATAGTACAATTTCTTTGGTGGTAGTGAATGCACCACTGTGAGGTATGTAGGACATTACCATAAGGCCACAAATAATATTTTATACATTTGATTAAGTCAGAAATTGAATTTTCAAATTTTTTCAGAATTAAAAATGATAAAAAATGACCATATCTTTATTTTTGATAAACAAATTTATAATTATTAGGCTTGTTTTTGGATTCTACACCAAAAAAACCTAGGGTAGACCCATAGGGTGTTAAACCCAAAAGTGGTTCTTTTAGCTTTCATTGGAATAATTAAGAATCCCACTGTACCATTTTACAATTTTAAAAATTTAAATAAAATTTTTCATTTCTTTGAATTTTACCTTGATTTTAAAGTTGCATAAGGTTTATGTAAGCTTAGAAGATGTCACAATGCTGTCTGCCAGACATCAACAAAGGGAACTCTTACCAAAAAGGCTATCAAACTGGTTGAAATAAAAGAGATATTTAGGGCTACAAAAGAAATTTCTTCAAGAGCAATTTCAATTGAAATTATTTAAGAAAAGGACTTCAGGAAATGAATATAAGAAAAAATTCTTTAAAACTAATATTAAACAGAAAACATGCCTAAAAGTGACCACAGTGAATGTGGAAACAACTTGACAAAGTTAAGAGTGATGAAAGATGCTTTAATTCACTTATGGGGTGGCTCAAGGGTAAAAATGGTCATAACAGTTACAAAAACGAATTATAATGATTTTTTCATGTCGTCGAGTGTTTTAAAATGACAAGGAAAAGGGGGTTGGAATATTTTATTGATTGATACAACAGTATTTCAAACTAATTATAAAAGGAAAAGATTTTAACATGACGAGACAAGTGGGGCAAAGAAGACATTCTTTTATAGCCACCAGTTTTCTTACTCCAAAAGTAGAATTTCTTCTTGTCAGCGGTGGAAAACAATCTGACAACAGAAAAGCCAATTATGGAATCATTGAACCCTGGTTTAGGCCAAAAAGGGCTTGTTTTAGCCATTTTAGACCCTTAAATCAGCCATTGCTAAAGTAATACCTGGTTTTAAGCCTTAAAAACAGGTCAAAATGTGTTTAAGACACTGCCTGCGTTATTCCATCACCAAGGTCCATGTGATGTCAAATCACAAGATTTTGGTTCATTTTAAATCACATGTCTGTGTTTATCTATTCCCCATGTGATTTTTAATCAGCCTATATAGATGTGATGGAATAATTTTTATTACATAAACAGTGGAATGGTTCATTTTACATGAAACTCAGGTTGTTGATGTAAAATCAACCATAGGTTGATGTAAAATCAACCATAGGTTGATGTAAAATCAACCATAGGTTGATGTAAAATCAACCATAGGTTGATGTAAAATCAACCATAGGTTGATGTAAAATCAACCATAGGTTGATGTAAAATCAACCATAGGTTGATGTAAAATCAACCATAGGTTGATGTAAAATCAACCATAGGTTGATGTAAAATCAACCATAGGTTGATGTAAAATCAACCAAGGTTTGATGTATTACCAATCAAAGTTTGAATTGGCATATCAATTGCTCATCATGAGGGATTAATTTTTGATTTTGGGCTATCAATTCCCCACCATGGGTTATCCACTGAGAATCATGTGGAATCAATTCCTCATCATGTGGAATGAATTCCTCATCATGTGAAATCAATTCCCCATCATGTGGAATTTATTCCACATCATTTTGAATCAACTCCTCATCATGTGGAATCAATTCCTCATCATGTGGAATCAACTCCTCATGATGTGAAATCAATAACCCATCATTTGGAATCAATTTCATCAACCTATGTTTATTTTACATCAACCTATTGTTTATTTTACATAAACCTATGGTTTATTTTACATCAACCTATGGTTGATTTTACATCAACCTATGGTTGATTTTACATCAACCTATGGTTGATTTTACATCAACCTATGGTTGATTTTACATCAACCTATGGTTGACATTACATCAACCTATGGTTGATTTTACACCAACCTATGGTTGATTTTACATCAACCTATGGGTGATTTTACATCAACCTATGGGTGATTTTACATCAACCTATGGTTTGTTTTACATCAACCTATGGTTGATTTTACATCAACAACCTGAGGTTCATGTAAAATGAACCATTCCACTGTTTATGTAATAAAAATTATTCCATCACATCTATATAGGCTGATTAAAAATCACATGGGGAATAGATAAACACAGAAATGTGATTTAAAATGAACCAAAATCTTGTGATGTGACATCACATGGACCTTGTTGATGGAATAACGCAGGCAGTGAGAGATGTAAAAACCAGTTGAAGCTGTTTTTGAAATGATTTTTCTATCTTGAGGGTAGCTTTACCCTCTTGGAGACAGTTAAGACTGCCCTGGTTGGTATCAAAACCTCATCATCAATTGAGTCACAGACCCTGTGACTCAATTCCAGGCCAAAGGTAATGAGCTTTTGTGTGTATTTTGACATCTCACTTCTTTCAGAAAGAAATTTGGGGGTCTGGCTCCCTTGAAGCGAAGATTCCTTTTTTCCCTCCAAAATTCTCCTTTCCAATTTATTTTTTCTTTAATTCCTCATCATGTAATATACTTATAATTTACACTTGAAATTCAATTGAGTTTTACAGTTACACAACTGTAATAATTGATACCTCGTATGTAAATTACAGTTCACTTATGTAATACACCTGCACATTTTGACAGTTCAATTGAAAATACTTCAATTACTCATAACTTCTGAATTGCACACCACTCCTCAATTTTGACACAAAAATTGATGGTTAACACCACATGTGGTGTGAATTAAATTAAGGTTTTTGGGTATTTTCAGTTTTTATACAGAAAATACTAAAGCTTACTTTAAGCTTATTTAGAGTTGAATTATAAAAACTTCACCCAGAGGTGACCCCACCTTATTTTTTATAAGGAATCCAATGGTGAACCAATAACCCTATGTTTATTTATTGGATAAAAATTTATCCTGATTTTTATTTAACTTTTTTTCCAAAAATGTTTTAATTTCAGTAATTTTGTTAAAAATTCATTTTTACTTAATTTTTTTAAGTAGAAATGTGTTTTCACAATTTCAAATTTCAATGTAATTTAATTTGTAAATTTTAATTGAATTTTAATTTTTGTGTATGAATTTATATTTATATTTTAATTTTTATTCTGATAATATAAATAAAGTTATTTTATTTATAATTGTATCTTGTTTTATTATTTGTGGTCTTTTGGGTATATGAAAATACCTCTAAACCTCACATTCCCTCCCTCTAAAAAGAGAAGTTTACTTTGTAATATTGTTATTTATAGTGTTTCTGAACCTCATAAGAAGTTTGGTAGCTTCCGGTATGTCCTTTTCTGCTAAGCATTCATCTTCACAAGTTGGGTCACTGTACCTAACAAGGTATTCCCTTACTTTTTTGGCTCTTAGCTTCCTTTCTTTGAGAACTTCAGTGATTTTCCTAGTACCAGATTATTCAATAGGAGGTACATTCTGGAAAAAGATTCTTCTCAAAGGAAACTTGTCAGCATCACTATATTTATATGGTCTTACCAAGCTCATTGGAAATGTAGGATTCTTATTGCTAAGTGCCTCAGATAATTCTACTTCAAATGCTTTTTATCCATGGAGGGCCTTAATAACAAAAGTTCCTGAAAAGGAGTCTTTGAGCTTTTTACATCCCTTGATGTTATTTCAGTTACAGATGGATACAATTACTAAATATTCCACTTTGAAATCTGGAGTGGCATGTGATTTGTCCCATTTGTCTTTGGCATATGAAAATGAGTCCTCCATGCACCTTACTGCATGATTTCTAGCTTTGTCTAGCATTCCTTTCAAGCTACTAGCTGTGGGATGTATCTCAATCAAATCCTTCCTTAATGAATCTTGGGGTAACTTGGGATTCCATTCCTTCTCTAGAATAGCAGGAGTTTGATGGATACTGGTAAGAATGGATGTTTTATATGCCAATTCTAGTTCTGGTAGAAGAGTACACCAATCATGATTGAACCCATCACAATATTTAAATTAAAGGAAATATGCACAAAATCCTCTCACCATATCTTCCAAGGTTTGGATAATTCTTCCAGGCTGACTATAAGTTTGTGGGTGGTAGGCTGTCGAGAAGGACAGCTTTGTTCCAAATAATTAGTGAAGATTTTTTCCATAGTGCTGAGGTGAATTTTGGATCTCTTTCACTAATGATATTTGTGAATATGCCAGTCCATGATATTCCTCTATTCCATATTAGAAGAGCTGTATCTATGGCTGTATCATCCTTGCGACATGGTAGAAAGATTGGAGTCTTACTAAATCTTTCAACAATCACTAGACATGCATTATAGCTTCTATCACCCCCTGGTGGTAGGCCAGTTACCCAATCCATATAGACAATTTCTCAAGGTTTTCTGGGTTCTTGAATTTTGATCATATTTCCAAGTCTTTTTCCAGTGAATTTATTTGCCTTTTGAAATCCATCACAGGTTTTGCAATATTATGCAACATTTTTCTACCACATTGGCCACCAAATACAGGTCTTTATCTTTTCTCTTGTCCTGAGAAGGGGCTGTCATGCCATTCTTTTAGTACAAGATTTATTAAAGACTTGTCCACAACTTTCATCATGCATGTATGCTTAGTTATGTGGTAACTTATACCATGCAGTAAGTGAAATCTTTGTTCATCATATTATTTCTTCCATATTTCATCTAAGGAGTGTATCAAAGGGTTTTCTTTACAATCTTTGGTAAGTAATTGGAATAGGATGATACAATTCTTTTCTTGAGTATAGCTGTTTCTTACTTCCTGAAAGAATGCTGTGTTCAGATCTGTAACACTTATTACCTCTATTGGGATCTGTTTGGAAGCTTCTTCTGGCACATAAGAAGGATTATCAATATTATTTGGTAATGGATATCTGCTCAGTCCATCTGAATTTTTATGAATATTTCCATCTTTGTGAGCAATAGTCATATTACCTCTATACTCCTGTATGGCTATTTGCCATCTGAGCATATTCCTTTTGGTTTTTTTTTCATGTTTAAAAGTGATTTAACAGTGGTACAATCCGTTATCACTTCAAAAACACATCCTTCTCAGAAGTAATTGAGTTTTTCTAAAGCCCAGACAAGGCATCACAACTCCATCTGAGTTGCCCCATATCTAGCTTCAGTTGGTTTGATTTGCCTGGATATGAAACATATGGGTCCTTCCACAGGTTTATCATTTATAATCTGGACTTGATGAAGTGCAGCACAAAGCCCATCACCTGATGCATCAATATAAAGCTTAAAGGGAAGCTTAAAGTCTGGCATCAGTAAGAGTGGATCAGTGTTCAAGGCTGGTCTTAAAGATTCAAACTCTTTGACTCTGTCAACATTCTTTTCAAATACTGTTTCTTTGTCAGATAATTTATAAAGAGGTCTTTCTATGGATGCAAAACCATTAATATGCTGCCTGTAATATCCTGCAAACCAAAAAATGATAGTATTTCTTTTTTGTTCTGAGGCCTAGGTTTCAGTAGCACTTCTGCAAATTTTTTTTGTCAATCCCAAGGGATAAACCAGATACTACATGTCCCAGTTCTTTGAGTTCTTTAAATCCAAAATGAAATTTCTTTAAGGAAATTTTCATGTTTACAAATTGAATTTTGTTCAAAACTCTGGATAATATGTATATATGTTCTTCCCAAGTCCTGGAACAGATAATAATGTCATCAATGTAAATGATTAACCATCCTTCTGAAAGTTCTTCAGGGAACATTTCATTCATCATTATTTGGAAGTGTGAGGTGCATTCTTGATACCAAAAGGCATCCTCAAATATCCATATACTCCACAATGAACAATAATTCTCAAGTATTTTCTTTCTCTTGGTGTCACCCCATTTTGGTGAAAATCCCTTAAGGGCATCCACAGTGCTCATATACACTTCTTGAGATATTTGGGTAAGGGCAATTTGAGGTTTGGTATTGGGTACCTGTCTGGAACAGTGTAATTGTTCAGAGCTCTATAGTCCCCAGCCATTCTGGATTTACCATTATACCATGCCACTATGGCTGGTGTAGTTATTTGTACCTCCTCATTGTGACTAACCTTTCTTATTACACCAATGTCTAGAAGTTCTTTAATATTAATTTCCAAAGCTTCTCTTCATTTGGTACTTGCTAGATATGCAGTTCTTCTCAAGAGTGCTGGGTAAGGTCTTCCAATATTAAGAATGATTTGAGCTCCATCACCAACAATTTCTCCCAGTGGCTCTTTATCAGATGCAAAGGCTTCTTTGTAGTCATATAAAAGGGAAGAAAGTTCACTTTCCTGTTTAGCAGTGAGATGAAGGCCGATTCCAGCTTCATTTAACTGCTCATACTTGAATTTTTCTAACTCTAACCTTACTGGTGATACTTTGCTTACTGTAATTTGTCTTTTAAATGGCAAAAAGGCAAATCTTAGACACTTCTTGTCCCCAATAGTGAAGTATATGTCTTGATTGTTATTTGAATCTATGCCATACATGATTAAGTAATTATTTCCCAGTATAAAATGGGTACTAGAGCAGTTTTCCATAACAACAAACTCAACAGTTATTCTTAAATTATTATTTATGTGTGGAAATATGATAGTAGTCTCAAATATGCCCAATACTTTCATTGGATCATTTGCAATATTAAATTGTATGCCATCAATTGGCAACAATTGATCTTCAAATTTCTTTACACAAGTTTCAATAAAATATTTGCCAACACAAGAGCAAGAGGCTTGTAGGTTGAGTAAAATCTTAGTGGGTTTGTTGTCAATTACCAGTTTTGTTATACAGGAGTTACCAGCTGCATAACCTTTTCCCCCGTTTTGTTAGGTCTTCATTAGTTGTGCATCCTGAATCCTTTATAAATCAAGTTGACCATTGCTTAATTGTGGAAAGTGGGAATAAGATTCCCTGATCTCAAAATTGGCATTGATATTCTCTATATTGTTTGAAGATTTAGAAAATATTGATTACTTATAATCTGAATTTTCCTCAATTACCTCACCATCTTTTTCAACATTAGGTTCCTTTCAAGTTCAATTTCATTGATTTTCCCTTTTCTTGGACATGAATCAGCTAAATGTGTGGTGCTCTGGAAAAAATTGCACATCCTGATTATATATGCAGATTTATATTTAATGTTATTAGAATTTTCTATGTGATTGTTGTCCCTGGAATCTTTCCAAGGTGTATTGAATCTTGCTTTGAGATTCACCCTACTAGAACGAATTATGATTCTGGTGGTTACTTCTTCCAATATATTAATAATATCTTCTTCTGAACATTGTTCAGTAGTCCTGCTTTTAAAAGCATGCTCCAAATAACCTAAACATTTTCTTAGAATTTTTCTGTGAATCATAAATTCTGACATGTCAGGATATAATGCTGTTAATCTGTCTTTTTTCTGGGAATACCATGGTTAACCTCTATCTCTTTCAGCATTAAATTGGGAAGATTCAGAGGCTGTTTCCACCTTAAATCTCCAAGCATAATTGGCCCATTTGTTAATGATCTGGGTTTTCCACCAAGTCAAAATTTGGTGTTAATGTGCTTGTCTTAATTTGATATACCATCTTTGGGCTTATCTAGTAAACAAGGTGTTGAATATTTCTGTTACCAATATTTCTGGTAATTTAAAATCTCCTTTGATCATTCCAATACCCCTGATGAACTTCATATGGTCATATTCTCCTTCACCACTGTAGTGAGGCCATTCCTTAAGCTTTGGAGATTCTTTCAACAGTGGTTGGCCCATTTATGGGTCCAAGGTATGGAAAGAGGTGGAAAAATTATTCTTTAATTGTAAATTTTCCACATCTAATACTTGTGCGTTGGGAATTCTTGTACCATCATTTTGATTCAGAGGTGTAGACATTCTTGGTAATGCATGCAGTAATTGTTCAATATCATTCATTTTACTGTTGCTACACCTTTTAAAATTTCTAAAGTCATGTTGGAAGCCCTGTATTAAATTTATTACTTAAATTTTATAAATAAATTCCTTATGTGTCAGCTCTTTCCATAATTCTGTCTTTCTAGTATTATGAGAAATGACTTGATTCAACCTCATTGTTAATTTTTATAAATCTTGTTTTGAGGTTTCAAAACACTTTTTCAAGGAAATTTTATATCTCTTTACTTCAGTAAATGAATTTGCAATATCATCAAGGACTTTCTTATTATCTCATTTGATAATATTTGTGGCTTGTTTTATTCTTGTCTCAATTAAGTCATCAATATTGAATTTAGAATATTTGCCTGTTAATTCTTTAATAATTGCAGATTGTTCATTTAATTTATTTCCAAATAATTTGTCATTATTAGAATTTTCAATTTCTCTCAAACCTTTTTTCAAACTCATAAGTGTCTCATTTATTTAGCTTGGACTTAAGTTATCTGTTTTAAGATTGTTACAAATTGATTAATGTTTATTGGAAATATGATTTTTCATGTCATTTATAGCTATGTACAGGTTTGGAACACCATCCAGAATATCAAAAATCCTTTCTTATATTTTAGTCTTGCTTCCTCCTTTTTCCCTAATTCCATCATTGTTCGTGAGATCTGAAATACATTTTCCATGGAGTCCTGCTGAATATTTGGGACTCTGTATTTCTGGCTGTAAGTTTTTGTAGCTGGTGCTTTCCCTTTTCCCTTTTTCTGAGGTTGTGGCTGCTTTTTCACATTGGAGTTGCTGCTGTTCTTGGCACTTGCTTGGGTGGTGGAGGGTTGTTTTTCCTCCATTCTGCTGCTAAAAGCATCATGTTTTTATTTTCCATCAATGGATGCCATCCATTGAGTAACTTGCAAGTGTTGGGATGGCCCAGGAATTTTCTCAAAGTCAGGTAAGAGTTTATGAAGTTTTTCCATGGATATGCAAGGATCTGGTACTCTTTGTGCTGCAATGCATTGTTGTATGCCTTCTGGCTGGCTTTGTAAACTTTCACTGAGGCTTCTTGTGGCAGTATCAGCTCCTTTGGGATGGCCCAGGAATTTTCTCAAAGTCAGGTAAGAGTTTATGCAGTTTTTCCTTGGATCTGCAAAGATCTGGTACTCTTTGTGCTGCGGTGCATTGTTGTATGCCTTCTGGCTGGCTTTTTAGTCTTCCACTGAGTGTAACAACCATCCATCAGGGGTAAAGGTATTCATTCATACACCCACTCAAACACCTCAAATCAGTAAATCCAGTATCTGCATCAGCATTCAGTTTCAGCAATCTTCATTCTGAAACATGCATACAGCTTGGTACATCAATACAGCCTGTCAATACTTGTACAGGTTGGATTCACCCAATACAGTTTCAATACACCAGTATGAAACTGTATGATCACTCAAATATACCACACCTCTTGTACAGGTTCTGTACAGCTGTACAGGACCTGTATTGGCCAGACTCAATTCAATCATCAATTATTCTCATGAAAATTCTCCCTCTGGATCAGGGCTGGTGATTCTCACATATACCAGCCCCTCTTTCTCCCCCCTGGGGACTTTTCCCCAGTTAATTAATTCAGTTTATTTATTATTTCATAATTATTCTTATCCTTATATTTGGGTATTATAATTATTTAATTCAAAGTTAGTCCTTGCATTTCTCTTTGCCTGTACAGTATGAGTTGGGTGGCCATATCCTTATTAACCCTTCTCTTTCCATTCTGACAGGTTGAAACAGTGGACTTGGACTTGTTTGTGGTTGGCTCTTCTATTTCTTACTCTTATTTCTTTGTTGCTGCTTTTCTTATATTTATTCTTTTAGTAATTCATCCTTAACACTCTTAAGTGTATCCCTTCTTATCATATTTTTGAGCCCTCCATAAGTGACTGCCAGGCCCTCTTCACTTCGAAGAGCCCCTGTGAAATTTTATTAATTAACTCATATTTCATTCTTTCTTTTCATTCATTTATATTCATTTTCTCTCATCATCAATTATGATCTCTTTTATGATTTAATGATCTTTAATGATTATGATTTTTTCTCTCTCATCAATTTCATCTCATTCATTTCATTCATATGAAATTGATTCTTCTTCTTTCTTAATCATTGCTGACCATTTCATTCACTTTGTTTCATTTTATAAATCAATTTTCTCTGTGTTCTCATTCAGGTCTTACTCAGGATTGATTATTTATTTAAATTTATTGGATTATTTCATTGGGATTCATTGCATTATTGATTCGGCGGCTCAGGATTCTTATTTGGATTAAATTGATTGACTTTGACTTCTCAAGATATTGATTGATCCTCAAGAGCTGATTTTGATTATTGATTGACTTTGAGTCCTCAAGATATTTTATTGATCCTCAAGAATTGAGTTTGATTATTGACTGATTTTGACGCATCAAGATATTGAATTGATTTCTGAAGATTTTACATTGATTGATTAATTCCTCAAGACCTTGATTTCATATTGAAGACACTGATTTGTTGATTGATTGATTATTGATATTTGATTTGAATTGATTCTTGATTGTTTGAATTGATTTGACTGTTGACTGAATTTGATTTCACCTCAAGAATTGAATTGATTCCTCGAGATTCATCAAGATTTTATTGTGATTGATTTGGCCAAGTTTTGATTTGCGTTCTCATACCATCAAGTTTTATTTCACTTTATTCAAAATGCCAGTTCAGAATAGCCCCCCAGCCAAAAATACTAGATCCCAAAGAATTCAAGCTGTTCTCACTCCTACAGCAAGGGCTCCTCTTGACCGCACACCATCAGTTCATCAACTGAGTGCAAACTTGGACAGAGGACCACCAATGGAAGGAGCAGCAACCTCAAGAAGAGGTGGAATGAAATCTAGAAGATCAAGATCCTTTTCTGGACTTTTGGGTGGCTACCCTGGCATGTCTGAAGGTGCAAGAGCAAGACAAGGGGAAGTTGAAGATGAAGAGGGGGAAGAGTCTGTGGAAGAGGAAGATTCTGGGGAAACTGAAGTGGCAGGTGCCTTGGCAAATGCTCCAGAGGTGCCTCAGGGTTCTAATCTATCCCTTTCTAGTCAACCTCTTGTCTTTCAAACTGATCCAAGTCTCCTCAAGATGATGGAGCAGATGACTCAATTCATGGGGAAACTCACTCAAGCAGTTGCTCCCAGGGACAACTCAAAAGCCCCTGCTTTCAAGACTCCATCCATGAAGGCACCTGATTCTTTTGATGGTACTCAAGCTCATAAATTGAGAGGATTTATCCAATCCTGTCAGTTAATCTTTCATAATGATCCAGCAAATTTCTTCTCTCACAGGAAGAAAGTTCTTTACTCAACTTCTTTTCTCACTGGTAGAGCTGGAAAGTGGATTGAACCCTACCTCTCAAATATTTCCAATGAAGACCCTTCCTACCTCCTCAATAATTGACCATTATTTGAATCTCAATTATTCACTCTGTTTGGTGACCCCAATGACGTCAGGAAAGCTGAACAAGAGTTAGACAATTTGAGGATGAAGGAAAGTGGCCATGTCTCCTTGTACATTGCAGATTTCAGGAGCTTAATGTCAAGAATTGGAGATTGGGGGTAAAGAGCTTATATCCATGTTTACAGAAGAGGATTGGCATCAAGATTATTTGATCAGTTGGCTTCTCACCCTGGAACGTTTGATACTCTTCAAGAACTTATGGATGTCACTTTAGAATTAGACACAAGATATCATGAGAGGCAAAAAGAAAAGGGTGGCAATCAAGAGAAGAAGCCTCCAGTCAATAGACCCAATCAATCTAGGCCTCCTCAAGACTCATCTTCAAAGAGGCCTCATCAGAAGAAGAACAAGAAGGGCAAGCAGTTTCAAGGTTCAAAGGACAAGCCTCACTCCGCCTTGCTTAATAAGGACAATAAATTAATCGGTTCTGAAATGCAGAGGAGGATTAAAGAGGGGTTGTGTACTTATTGTGGTGGAAAGCACCCAATTGAAAAATGCTTCAAGAGACTTCAGAACAAGCCTGGGTCATCATCAAGAGGCTTCCCTAGCAAGCAGGGAAAAGCCTGAGTGGGAATCATGATGTGTTCAATGGTTCTCACTTATTTCCGTCAAGAGCACAATTGTGCACTCTGAATACTAGTGCCAAGAAATCTTTAAAATTTCTTATTTTCTCTTCTGTTTCTGACATTTTTTATAGTATTCTCATTGATTCTGGTGCTAAAAACTCTTTTATTGCAAAGAATTTTGTTCTCCAGTACTCATTGACTCTGTCAGAACTCCCTGAAAAGATTCCTCTTTTCATTTTGGATTCTAATAAATCCCCTGCCTTGTTCATCACCCATTATACGAAGTGGGTAGTTGACTTGCCTTCCTTCCCAAGCTTTGAATGGGACTTCTTTATCATAGATTCACCCAAGGGAGAAGACCTGATATTGGGCTATGATTTCCTTACCATTTTAATCCCATTATTGATTGGGAAAATGGATTGATCACCTATGATTCTAGTCATAAGGATTCTAGTGGTATTATTTCTTCTACTAGTAATGACTTTGCCACTGCTGTCAACAGTGTTGCTCTGGTTGGTGAACTTAAGACACCTTCCCTTCCTTCTTCTGTCCATACCCCGTCTATCATTCCCTCTCAGTCATTACTTCCATTGAGAGATGAAGTCTTCAAAGAGATAAAGGATGTTGAAGAAGATGTTGCCATATGTTCACTTCATCTCTTTCAAGGGGATATGGACCTTCCTCCCTTATCTTTTCATGCATCCCTGGAGGAGCAGTGGGATGAGGAGGAAGAGCCAGAAGAAATTGAAACCGTGTTAAAGGTAGTCCCTCCTGCTTATCACCAATATTTGGATGTATTCTCCAAGGTGAAAGCTGAGAAACTTCCTCCACACCGCACCTGTGATCACCATATCAAATTGGAGGGTCTCCTACCTCCAATTGGTGTTATCTACTCATTATCAAATCAAGAGTCAGAAACACTGCGGGCCTACATTTCAGAGAATGTAGAGAAAGGTTTCATTAGACCAAGCTCCTCTTCAACAGGAGCACCTGTCCTTTTTGTCAAGAAAAAGGATGGATGTCATCGTTTGTGTGTTGACTACCGCAAACTCAATTCTGTCACTAGGAAGAACAGATACCCTGTTCCTCCTATGAACCAACTTCTTACCGTATTCAACGGTTCCACTATCTTCTCCAAGATAGATTTGTGTGGTGCATATAACCTTCTGAGAATCAAAGAGGGGGATGAGCACTTAACTGCCTTCAGAACCAAATATGGTAGTTATGAGTATTTGGTCATGCCATTTGGTTTGACCAATGCTCCTTCTTCTTTCCAGAATCTTGTAAACGATATATTTGCAGATTTCTTGGATGTGTTTGTTGTGGTTTATCTAGATGATATTATAGTATTCTCAAGTTCTGAAGAAGAACATGTCAAACATGTGACCTCTGTCCTCCAAAGACTCAGAGAAAATAATTTATTTGCCAAAGCCTTCAAGTGTGTATTCCATGCCTCTAGTGTGGAATACTTGGGCTATGTTGTTTCAAGTGATGGCCTCAAGATGGATTCTTCAAAAGTTCAGCAAATCCTCAATTGGCCTTAGCCCAAAAACCTCAAGGCCCTTCAATCTTTTCTTGGCTTTGCCAATTTTTATCGTTGCTTCATTAAAAATTATTCCAAAAAAATCACTTCTCTCACTTCCCTTCTCAAAAAAGATTCTCCTTTCATCTTCAATGAGGAAGCTCTTAGTCAGTTTCAAGCACTCAAAGAAGCTTTCACCTCTGCTCCTATCTTACCCCATTTCAATCCATCTCTACCTACTATTTTAGAGACTGATGCTTCTGATTATGCATTGGGCGCCATACTGAGTCAGGTGAATGACTCAGGAAAGCATCCCATTGCATTTGATATTCGCAAGCTCTTACCAGCTGAACTCAACTATGAAATTCATGACAAGGAACTCCTTGGCATGGTTTGGGCTCTCGAGTGCTGGAGAGCATTTCTTCTTTCTCTTTCTAATTATTTTGAGGGTTTGACAGACCACTCTTCTTTGCAGTATTTCATGTCTTCCAAAGTTCTTACTTGTCGTCAGGCCTGTTGGGCTGAATTTCTCTCAGAATTTCATTTCACTATCACCTACCGCCCAGGCAGGCTGGCCACTTTACCAGATGCCTTGTCACGTCGGGACGACGTGTACCCAGAGAGGGGGGTGGACTTCATCAGCAAGAATCCTCAAAATTTTCATCAAGTAATCAAGCAAGATGGAATTCAAGAGTCAAGATTCTTCTCAATCAAAGTGAAAATTTTCTCAGATTTAGTGGACAAGATTCAAAAAGAAGTATGGCAAGACAAAGACTATAAAGAAATACTCAAGAAACTAGCAAGAGGTGAATCAGTTCCAGATTATTCTCTTGAACCTCAAGCCAAGTTATTATTATTCAAAGATAGAGTGGTAATCCCAAGCAATGAAAAACTTCAACTCACTATTCTTCAAAAGCGTCATGACTCACCATTGGCTGGCCATCCTGGCCAGGAGAAGACCCTCAAGCTCATCAAGAGGGATTTGTATTGGGCTGGCATGAATCAATTCATCAAGGACTGTGTGTCCTCATGTCAGCAATGTTCAAGAAACAAGAACATTCATCACAAGAAGTTTGGATTACTCAAGCCTCTTTCAATTCCGTCTGGTCCTTGGAATTCATTATCAATGGACTTCATCACTCAATTTCCACTGTCAAACAACTTTTATTCAATTTTAGTAGTTGTGGACAGATTCTCAAAAATGGCAATCTTCATTCCAGCTCATGGAACAATCACTGCACTGGACTTAGCTCAAATCTTCATTAGTCATGTATTTTCCAAGCATGGCCTTCCAGTCAGTATCATCAGTGATAGAGGATCCCTATCTGTTTCATCATTTTGGACTCAATTGTGTCAGCAGCTCAAGATATCAAGCGATCTTTCAATTTCCTTTCACCCTGAAACAGATGGACAGACAGAGAGGGTAAATCAGATAATAGAACAGTACCTTTGAATGTATGTCAGCTATAATCAAGATGACTGATACACCTGGCTCCCTCTGGCTGAATTTGCCTATAATAATGCAGAACATTCATCCACAAAGCAATCACCTTTTTTCACCATTTATGGAAGAAATCCCAGCTTTGACTCAATCCATATTTCTCAAGATTCACCTGCTGGAAAGCTCTCAACAAAACTCCAATCAGTACAGCAAGTTGTCAAAGAAGAATTAGAGTCAGCAATAAGGAGATTCAAGAAGTATGCAGATAGAAATAGAGCAATTCCACCTGATTTCAAACCTGGGGACAAAGTATGGCTAGCTTCCAAGAACATCAAGACAACAAGACCCACCAAGAAATTATCAGAATGATGGTTGGGGCCCTTTGGAGTCTTGAAGAAGATTGGCAGTCATGCATATCACCTCAAGTTGCCTCAGCAATGGAAGTCAGTTCACCCTGTCTTTCATGTGGCCTTATTAGAACCAGTCAAGCATTCAACTATCCCAAATCGTCATCAATTTCCGCCACCACCAGTCTTAGTGGAGGAGCAAGAAGAATGGGAAGTGGCTCAGGTTCTGGACTCAAACCTCAAAAGAGGTAAATTATGGTATCTTGTAGAGTGGAAAGGATTCAGTGAAGACCCAGAAAGAACCACTTGGGAACCAGCTTCAAACCTTACCAACTCACCAGATCTTGTCAAGGATTTCCATTCATTATATCCAGAAAATCCTGTTCCAAATACCTCAGGAGTTTGATTTATTGTGCTTGGTGGGGAGACGAAGTGATGAAAGTAAGTTCCTCTCCTGGCATGCACCTTTAAGGGGGTATTCTACCCATATGTTGTTGTAAGCATCACCTTGGCCAATTTGTGAGCACTTGTCAATTCTTTGGACAGGTTCAGGAAGTATACAACACCAATACCCTCCGATTTGGACCTTATCAAGATATGGCCAAATGTTTTTTTCTCTTTTATTTATCATTTCATTTATTCCACTCCTCATAATTCAAGACATTCATTACTTCAAGTCATTTACAGCAATTCTTTTCAGAAGTCATTTATGCCAATTCATCTCAGAAGTCATTTATGGCAATTCTTTTCAATTTTATGGTGCTTGGTGGGGAGTGGAAGTTATGAAAGTAAGTTCCATCTCCTGGTATGCATCCCTGAGGGTTTTACTTCTTGTAAAACATTACCTTGGCCACTCTGTGAGCATCAAATGCTTGGTTTTCATTTTTAAGACACTTTTTGGCCAGAATCAAGCAACTCACCACAAGAAGGACCAACCATCAGGATTTTTTCTTTATTTCTTTCTTTACTCTCATTTTCTCTTATTCTTTTATTTTTATTTCTTTAAAGCAGCAGCATCCCCTTTCAAATCATGTATTGGGAGGTTCCATTATTTTTTCATTTTTTAGTATTTATAAAAGTGGGGATAGAAGTCAAACCAAACACAACAAGGACAAGGAAACTAGTTTCTCTACCCAATAATCAAAGGTCCACTGGAAGTCATTATTAGGTTCATCTTAATACCAGTCGAATTTGGCAATGTAGAAGCAGAAGATTCAAGACGTTCAAATCAGTCCATTTCAATCCAAAGGAAATTGACATCAAGAATGGGGCCATAACTCATTTATGGCCCCCCCTCAAAGCCTCAAGGATGAACATCCAAAGCCCCTTTGGGGCTGCATTCATCACTGTGGCCCCCCCCCTGCATCTTTGGGGAGGCCATGCGCTTGGTGACCCTGGACCCCATCAATGGGTCCAGGCCATAAAGGTGGGTGCCTGGGACTCTGGGCCGAGTTATGCTCCCCTTGCACCCCTGGGTCCCCATCAAATTTGGGCCCAGGGGGTCCATTTTAGTCCTGGGGGCCTCCAATAGCCCCCATGGACCGCGGTGTATGGCCCACGGCCCACGGACTGTAGACCACGGTGTACGGCCCATGGACCGTAGGACCCCAGAGACAAGAAAAAGGCCAATTTGGCCATATGTCCTGAAAACACCATCAAGCCCAAAAAAGACCCAAATTGGCCAAGAATGTCCATAAATCGTGGAATCACCAAAATCACCAAAACCCCCAAAAAGGCCCAAAAGGCCATAAAAATCAAAACTTTTCAAAATTCATCAGGGAAGAGGCCACAGCCCAAAACCACTTTTGAGGGCTGTTGAGGACATTTCCATGGATAATGGGGACAAGACCCCTTGGAGGAAATTTTTCCAAGATTTCATTGGGTATCATTTTTGAGCACAAGAGCTCAGTGGGCCTTATTATGGGATATATCCCAAGGCCACAGCCCAAGATTGTTATGGAGGGCTGTTGAGGCAGTTTTTTCAAATCCAATGGGGACAAGACCCCTGAATTCACTTTTTTATAAATTTCTTCTGATTAAGCCTGGCCAGATGGGTACACTTCATATACTCATCTGGCCCCATTTTTTGAGCACAAGTGCTCAGTGACCATCCATTTGGGATACAACCCAAGGCCAGGCCCCAAGGACAAGTAAACTCATTGAATCAGAAGAAAAGTATAGTCCAAAGTGGGGTACTTACTCAAAGTTAAAAGAAGGTGGGAAAACAAATTTAATTGACAGAGAAGAGTTCAAGAAGGATTTCAAGATAATGGTCAAAAGAAACTTTTCGAAGGAGTTTGTGGGGTATTGAGATTCAACTCAACAGTGGAAGGGTATTATGGTGTTCAGGAGCCCCCCAGTTTCAAGAGGGGGATACTGTAACAACCATCCATCAGGGGTAAGGGTATTCATTCATACACCCACTCAAACACCTCAAATCAGCAAATCCCATATCTGCATCAGCATTCAGTTTCAGCAATCTTCATTCTGAAACATGCATACAGTTTGGTACATCAATACAGCCTGTCAATACTTGTACAGGTTGGATTCACCCAATATAGCTTCAATACACCAGTATGAAACTGTATGATCACTCAAATATACCACACCTCTTGTACAGGTTCTGTACAGCTGTACAGGACCTGTATTGGCCAGACTCAATTCAATCATCAATTATTCTCATGAAAATTCTCCCTCTGGATCAGGGCTGGTGATTCTCACATATACCAGCCCCTCTTTCTCCCCCCTGGGGACTTTTCCCCAGCTAATTAATTTAATTTATTTATTATTTCATAATTATTCTTATCCTTATATTTGGGTATTATAATTATTTAATTCTAAGTTAGTCTTTGCATTTCTCTTCACCTGTACAGTAGGAGTTGGGTGGCCATATCCTTATTAACCCTTCTCTTTCCATTCTGACAGGTTGAAACAGTGGACTTGGACTTATTTGTGGTTGGCTCTTCTATTTCTTACTCTTATTTCTTTGTTTCTGCTTTTCTTATATTTATTCTTTTAGTAATTCATCCTTAACACTCTTAAGTGTATCCCTTCTTATCATATTTTTGAGCCCTCCATAAGTGAGTCCCAGTTTACTGAGTGCCAGGCCCTCTTCACTTCAAAGAGCCCCTGTGACACTGAGGCTTCTTGTGGCAGTGTCAGATCCTTTTGAAGGCAAAACAGTATTTTCACCTTCAGAATGGCATAATTTGTCAGTTTGGGATCCATTTACTGACCCTTGTCCTCTTGTAATTGATTGGCTTCTGCCATAATCACATCTATAACCTTTTTGGGAGCTTCTTGAGAGTTCATAGCTCTGTCCTTCTCTGGTTGAAGGCATTATTATTATTAAAAAGGTCCAAAATAGTAATTTACATGAAGAACATACTATTTGCCAAATTCTTAGCTTTTTGGAGAGTATTACTAATGTCCAAATGGATCACTTCTGAAGAAATTGGTTCTGGTTTATTATTCTGAGTTATAATGACAGTATTATGATGCTCATAATTGAAGATAATTGCCAAAATAATACTAGTAACTGTTGCTAAAGTTTCAATATTTTCTTGTCTTACCACACTGTCAGAAACTAAAGTAACTGAAGAAAGCAATTAATTGAGTAAAAAAAAATTCAAAATAGAAATGAAAAGATAAAGCCTCACTTATAATATGTAAAAGTTTGATTTTTTTATTTATTTTTGGATTTATAAGTGTTTTTATGGATTTTTTCAATTTTTCAATATAAGGACAAGGATTGAAAAAGAGTAAAAAAATATGTCACAGGTAAAATATCATGGCTGGGCCCCAAAATGTGAGGTGTGGATATGAAACTTTTTTCAAGAGAAAGTACTTTTCCTGTACTCAAAATATCTATAAGGTAAAATTGATTAAAAATAGTATGAAATAAGATTTTCAAGAGAAAACACACCGGTTTTATTGTTTTGAACTTTATAAGTATAAAAGAAGATTATTATAAAGATTCATTGTTTTACCAAGAATAAAAGTTTGTCCAAAAATATTCTACAAAAGAAATATAGGGCCTAAAAAGAAGTTTCTTCAAGAGCAATTTTGATTAGAATTAATTGAGCAAAGGACTGCAGGCAATTAATATAAGAAAAACGTCTTTGAAAAGAATATTAACCAGGAAAAACACCCAAAAGTCACCAGAGTGAATTCAGAAACAAAATGAGTAGTTAACAGTGATGAAGTATCCTTTAGTTCACTTATGGGGTGGTTCAAGGGTAAAAATGATTATAAAAGTCACAAACAAGTATTATAACAATTTTTTAATGTGGTTAAAAGGTTTACAATGATAAGAAACAGGATGTCGGAATCTTTTCATTTATACTTAGTGTAAAACACTGTTAACTTATTCAATAAAATGTTCCAATCACCTTTTTCTTCTCATTTCAAACCTTTTAACCACATGAAAACATCATCTGTCACAGGGGCTATTCTAAATGAAGAGGGCCTGGCACTTAGTTATGGAGGGCTCAAAGGATATGGTAAGAAAAGAGTACACTGAATAGTGTGAAGAGATGAATTACTAAATAAAAGAGTATAGGAAAAGCAGCAACAAATAATAAGAGTAAGAATAAAAGAGCCAACTACAAACAAGTCCAAGTCCACTGTTTCAACTTGTCAGAATGGAAAGTGAAGGGTTAATAAGGGTATGGCCACCCAACTTGGACTGTACAGGCAAAGAAAGAAAAAAGGCTAAGACTAACTTAAAATCAAATAATTATAATACCCAAAATAAGGATAAGAATAATTTTAAAATAATAAATATACTAGATTAATTAACTGGGGAAAACTCCCCAGGGGGAGAAAGAGGGGCTGGTATATGTGAGAATCACCAGCCCTGATCCAGACAGAGAACTTTCATGAGAAGATTTGATGATTGAATTGAGTCTGGCCAATACAGGTCCTGTACAAATGTATACGATCTTTACAAGAGGAGTGGTGGCATTGAGTGATAATACAGTTTGAAAATGGTGTATCCAAACTGTATTGGGTAATTCCAACCTGTAAAAGTATTGACAGGCTGTATTGATGAACCAGACTGAATGCATTTTTCAGCAAGGAAGATTGCTGAAACTGAATGCTAATACACAAAGTGGATTTGCTGGTTTGAGGTGTTTGAGTGGGTGTAAGTATGAATACCCTTACCCCTGATTAGTGGTTGTTACTGTATCCCCTCTTGAAAGTGGTGCGCTCCTGAACACCATAATACCCTGCCACTATTGAGTGGCATCCCAATATCCCCCCATTTTTTTTATTTTTTTTTATTTTAATTCCCTCTTGACCATTATCCTGAAAATAACTTTTTCATTTCTTCACTTTCCTACTTGATTTGAATTATCTTCCCCCTTCTTTTAAATTGAGTAAGTGCTTTCAACTTTGAAATATGCTTCTTCTTTGGATTCAGTCCTTTCCCTCCCTTCAAGGCATGGCCTTTGGGTTGTATCCCAAAATGAGTGCCATGGAGCCCTTCTGCTCAAAAATTGATGGCCAATGAGTATATGTTCATATACCTCATTGTGAATGGGCCAGATTGATGTTTTGGCCATTCTTGCCTTGATTGGAATCCTTCCAAAAGTCTTCAAAAGGGGGTTCTTGTCCCCATTTTACCTGAAAATTCCTCAAAAGATGTATTTGGGCCCAATTGACAACCTACATGGCCTGGGCCCATTAGAAGGGTCCAGGACCATAAAGTTTCTGACCTCCCCAAAGTTGCAGGGGAGGTCCTGGGTGGTTACGTAAGTCCAAAAGTCACATGGACTCACCACCTTAAGGACTTTGAGGGGGGGGAATCATTGAGTTATGGTCCCTGCTTCTTTGAGGGCATTTTCTTCAGACTTGAAGTGATTTAATCTGACTTTCTAATCTTCTGCCTGCATACTCCTTAGTCATTAGTTCCAAACTGACTGAACTCACTGAATTTTCCCCTTCTGCTCCGCCACCATCTGTCCTTCATGGTTCTGGCATTCTCAGTCAATTTTCTTCACCATAAATGGCTTCTTCTGGTCATTTTGATCCCACCCAGATTTATGACAGCTACAAGGCAGTTGAAGTTCTTGATCCTTCTTGTACTGAATTTTTGGCGAAGGGAAAAGATTGTTTTGAACATTACAATCCCAGATCTTCAAAATGCCACTACTGCTTTATTGGGAAGAAGCCATGCCACCATACTGGTAAGCAAGCTTCAAACGTCGGGAGGTATTTATGGAGTAAGAAAGATGGGCCTTTTGGAAAAGAGCTCCCAGTTTCTGAGGCTCATACTCTTGATGGTAATTTGGGGTATTCTGCTTTTAAGTGAATTCATTTTATTGCTTGAATGGATAATGATATCTTGATTCAGTGACTGGTTCTAGGCAGAGGGATGTGGCCAGGTGGACCAATGTTGGAGGGCCCATTCCGGTTGGTGGTAGTCCCATATATTTCAGCTCAGAAGTCCCAATTTCTAGGATCAACACTGAAGGCATAGTGAAAAGAATAAGACAAATTGCCAATTCCACACCTGATCCATATGCCAAAGGTAGTGATGAGCTGGATGGTGAAGAAGATGAGGTGATTCCCCATTCTGCTCGTCATCCATCCAATAGTTCTCCTTCCCAGCCTCCTTCCAAGAGATTCCAAAGTCAAGTCATCCCCAGTACCCCCGGAAACTTCCAACCCACTCTTGCTACAATTCCTACTTCCATTCCTCCTGCTTCACCACACTCTTCCCACACCAGGCCTGCCTTGAATCCAGCAGTGAGACCATCCCCCATCCAACAATCCAGAAACTCGCCCATACTCAACTTCAAACAACTCAAATCTGTGGCCAGTACCAGTAAAAAAAGATAATAAATTTCTCCATTGCCGTTTCCTGCCACCCAAGTGTTTTAGCGCAGGGATCAATGGCCTATCCGAGTTACCAGAGAAGACCCAAATACAGAAAGTGATAATCAGGATGCTGTGGCCAAGTTATTTAGGAGGGTTGATAGAAATAATAGGGAGGTGATTATGTATGCTAATGATAAGACTATTCCAGGGACTGCTTCTGAGGAGATGGCTGCAAGAGTTTCCTGGTATGAAGATGAGTTGATTAATGATTTCCAGAAAACTTGTGACTATTTGGGTAGAGATAACTAGTTTCCTTTTCCTTGTTTGTGTTTGGTTTGACTTCTATCCCCACTCTTATAACTCCTAAAATAAAAAATAAAAAATAAAAATAAATGGAACCTCCCAATACAGGATTTGGGAGGGGATGCTGCTGCTTTTAAAAGGATTAAAAAGAAATATACAAGTAAAGAAAAGAAAGAAAAAGAGAGAAAAAGAGAGTATAGAAAAGAAAATAAAGGAATTCCTGAGGTGCTCCTTCTTATGGTGGGTTGCTTGATTGTTTGGCCAAGAATTGTCTGAAAGATAAAAAACCAAGCATTTGATGCTCACAGAGTGGCCAAGGTGATGTTTTCCAAGAAGTAGAACCCTCAGGGATGCATACCAGGAGATGGAGCTTACTTTCATAACTTCCACTCCCCACCAAGCACCATAAACAGAAAACTTTGCCATAACTGACTTTGAAGTAATGAATTTCTTGAATAAATCTGATTGGAATAAGTTAGAAAAGAATATAAAGATAAAAGATAGAAAGAAAGAAGGAATTTGGCCATATCTTGATGAGAGGTCCAAATTTGAGGGTATTGATGTTGCAAGTTCTTCTGAATCTGTCCAAAAAATTGACAAGTGCTCACAAAGTTGCCAAGGTGATGCTTACAACAACATTTTGGTAGAATAAGCTCTCAAAGTTGCATGCCAGCAGAGGCACTTACTTTCACAACCTCTTCTCCCCACCAAGCACCATAAAAAATCAAACTCTTGAGATATTTGGACCAGGTTTGTCTGGATACAACCAATGGAAATCCTTGACAAGGTCTGGTGAGTTGGTAAGATTGGAAGCTGGTTCCCAAGTGGTTTTCTTTGGGTCTGCACTTAATCCTTTCCACTCTACAAGATACCATAATTTACCACTTTTGAGTTTGGAGTCCAGAACCTGAGCCACTTCCCATTTGTCTTGCTCCTCCACTAAAACTGGTGGTGGCAGAAATTGATTATGATTTTGGATACTTGACTGCTTGAATTGTTCTAGTAAAGACACATAGAATACAGGGTGAACTGACTTCCATTGTTGAGGCAACCTGAGGTGATATGCATGACTTCCAAAATTCTTAATGACTTCAAAGCGTCCCAATCATCTTTCTGAAGGTTTCTTGGTGGGTCTTGTAGTCTTGATGTTCTTGGAAGCTAGCCATACCTTATCCCCAGGTTGGAAATCAGGTGGAATTGACCTATTTCTATCTGAATACTTCTTGAATTTCCTTATTTCTGACTCTAATTCTTCTTGCACAACTTTCTGTACTGATTGGAGTTTTGTTGATAAATCTCCAGCAGGTGAGTCTTGAGAAATATGGATTTAGTCAATACTGGGATTTTTTCCATAAATGGTGAAAAAAGGGGATTGCTTTTTTGATGAATGTTTTGCATTATTGTAGGAAAACTCAGCCAGAGGGAGCCAGGTGTCCCAGCCATCTTGATGATAGCTGACATACATCCAAAGATACTGTTCTAGAATCTGATTTACCCTCTCTGTCTGTCCATCTGTTTCAGGATGAAAACCAGTTGAGAGATCTCTTGATATCTTGAGCTGCTTACATAAATTGGTCCAGAATGATGAAACAAATAAAGATCCTCTATCACTGACAATACTGACTGGAAGGCCATGTTTGGAAAAGACATGGCTGATAAAGATTTGAGGTAATTCCAGGGAAATGATTGTTCCATAAGCTGGGATGAAGATTGCCATTTTTGAGAACCTGTCCACAACTACAAGAATTGAATCAAAGCGGTTTGAGAAGGGCAATTGTGTGATAAAGTCTATTGAGAAGGAATTCCAAGGAACCAATGGAATTCAAAAAGGCTTGAGTAATCCAAACTTCTTATGATGAGTTTTCTTGTTTCTTGAACATTGCTTACATGAGGACACATAGTCTTTAATGAATTTATTCATGCCAGCCCAATAAAAGTCCCTCTTGATGAGCTTGAGGGTTTTCTCCTGGCCAGGATAGCCAGCCAATGGTGATTAATGATGCTTTTGAAGAATATTGAGTTGGATTTCTTCATTGCTTGGTATTTACACTCTAGCTTTGCATAATAATAACTTGTCTTGAGGTTCAAGAGAATAATCTGTAACTGATTCACCTCTTGCTATTTGCTTGAGTATTTCTTTATAGTCTTTGGATTGCCATAATTCTTTTTGAGTCTTGTCAACTAAGTCTGAGGATAATTCCACTTTTATTGAGAAGAATCATGACGCTTGAATTCCATATTTCTTGATTACTTGATGAAATTTCTGAGGATTCTTGCTGATGAAGTCCACCCCCCTCTCTGGGTACACGTTGTCCCAACATTACAAGGAATCTGGTAAGTGGCCAGCCTCCCTAGGCAGTAAGTGATAGTGAAATGAAACTCAGAGAGAGATTCAGCCCAAAGGTCTTGATTACTAGTAAGAACTTTGGAAGACCTAAACTACTGAAGAGAAAAGTGGTCTGTCAAGACCTCAAAAAAATTGGCAAGAGAAAGAAAAGCTCTCCAGTGCTTGAGAGCCCAAACTATGCCAGGGAGTTCCTTGTCATGAATTTCATAATTCAGCTCAGCTGGGAGAAGCTTGCAACTATCAAAGGAAATGGGATGCTTTCCTGAGTCATTCACCTGACTCAGTACAGCACCCAAGGCGTAATCAGAAGCATCAGTCTCTACAATAGCTTGTAGAGAAGGATTGAAATGAGAAAGGATTTTTAAGATGTAGTTGATCAAATTCAAAGACAAGTATGGCAAGACAAATATTATAAGGAAATCCTCAAGAAATTAGCAAGAGGAGAATCAGTACCAGACTATTCTCTTGAACCTCAAGCAAAATCATTATTGTTCAAAGATAGAGTAGTCATTCCAAGCAATCATGAAATTCAATTGGACATTCTTCAAAAGCGTCATGATTCACCGTTGGCTGGCCATCCTGGCCAGGAGAAGACCCTCACGCTCATCAAGAGGGATTTTTATTGGGCTGGCATGAATCAAATCATCAAGGACTATGTGTCCTCATGTCAGCAATGTTCAAGAAACAAGAACATCCACCATAAGAAGTTTGGATTACTCAAGCCTCTTCAAATTCCATCTGGTCCTTGGAATTCTTTATCAATGGACTTTATCACCCAATTGCCCTTGTCAAGCAACTTTGATTCAATTTTAGTAGTTGTAGACAGATTTTCAAAAATGGCAATATTTATTCCAACTTATTCAACAATCACTGCTTTGGACTTAGCTCAAATATTCATTAATCATGTCTTTTCCAAACATGGTCTTCCAATCAGTATTGTTAGTGATAGAGGTTCATTATTTGTTTCATCATTTTGGACTCAATTGTGTCAGCAGCTCAAGATATCAAGAGATCTTTCAACTGCGTTTCACCCTGAAACAGATGGACAGACAGAGAGGGTAAATCAGATAATAGAACAGTACCTTTGAATGTATGTCAGTTACCATCAAGATGACTGGCACACCTGGCTCCCTCTGGCTGAATTTGCCTATAATAATGCAGAACATCCATCAACAAAACAGTCTCCATTTTTCACTATTTATGGAAGAAATCCCAGCTTTGATTCAATTCACATTTCTCAAGATACACCTGCTGGAAAGTTATCATCAAAACTCCAATCAGTACAGCAAGTTGTCAAAGAAGAATTAGAGTCAGCAATGAAGCGTTTTAAGAAGTATGCAGATAAAAATAGAGCAATTCCACCTGATTTCTTACCTGGGGACAAAGTATGGCTAGCTTCCAAGAACATCAAGACAACAAGACCCATCAAGAAACTTTCAGAAAGATGGTTGGGACCCTTTGAAGTTCTCAAGAAGATTGGCAGCCATGCATATCACCTCAAGTTGCCTCAACAATGGAAGTCAGTTCACCCTGTTTTCCATGTGTCCTTGTTAGAACCAGTGAAGCAATCAACTATCCCAAATCGACTCCAATTGCCACCACCTCCAGTAATAGTGGAAGAGCAAGAAGGATGGGAAGTGGCTCAGGTTCTGGACTCAAAACTCAAGAGAGGTTCATTATGGTATCTAGTGGAGTGGAAAGGATTCAATGAAGACCCAGAAAGAACAACTTGGGAACCAGATTCCAACCTTACTTACTCCCCAGACCTTGTCAAGGATTTTCACACTTTGTATCCAGACAAGCCTGGCCCAAATGCCTCAAGAGTTTGATTTATGGTGCTTGGTGGGGATTGGAGTTTATGAAAGTAAGTTCCTCTCCTGGCATGCACCTTTAAGGGGGTATTCTACCCAAATTTGTTGTAAGCATCACCTTGGCCACTTTGTGAGCACTTGTCAATTCTTTGGACAGGTTCAGAAGGCCTTGCAACATCATACCCTCAAGATTTGGACCTTTCATCAAGATATGGCCCAATCTTTCTCTTATTTTCTTTTCTTTCTTTAATCATGCCATAAATTATCTTTCAAGACATTCATTACCACAATTCATGTTATGGCATAATTTCTTTTTCATTTATGGTGCTTGGTGGGGAGTGGAAGTTATGAAAGTAAGTTCCATTTCCTGGTATGCATCCCTGAGGGTTCTACTTCTTGTAAAACATTACCTTGGTCACGCTGTGAGCATCAAATGCTTGATTTTATCTTTCAGAACATTTTGGCAAAAATCAAGAAACTCACCACAAGAAGGACAACCCTCAGGCATTTGTTATTTCTTTCTTTACTCTCTTTTTCTCTCAATTCTTTTCATTTTTATTTTTTATTTCATTTTCTTTTACTTGTATCTTTTATTTTTATTTTTATTTCTTAGTTCAAAAAGCAGTAGTCATCACTCCCATATCACGTTTGGGGAGTCAATTCATTCAATAATCAAAGAGCAAAACACTAGTAATGGTAAAGACCACCTACAGATAACCCTCATCAAAACTTCTTCAAGTAAGCCTTAAACTCATTCCTTAAGATCAAAATTGAAAGCCAAAACCCAATCAGCAAGGCATCTATGGCAATTGACCATTCAAGGAGGAGATAAGAAGAAAGACATTCAGGAAGAAATCAAGATCAAAAGGAAAACCCTGCTTCAAATGGCCCAATTGGCCAATTTCATGAATTTATGCACTTTGGCACAAATGGCCATATCAAACCTCAAAACTTCAAAATAGCTCAGTTTTATCATTTTTCATCAAAATATGCTTAATTAGGCATATTGGCAAATTCGCGCATTTGTGCACTTTTGCGCACTTTTGCGCAAAAGGCCTGTTTATCTTGTCAAAAGTCTTCAAAAGGCCTTTTTGGCCAATTTCATCATAATTGCGCATTTGCGCAAAATGGCCAGAACACCTTAGAGGCCATTTTTCCATCATTTATCAACTTTTTCATCTTTTTCACCAATATATATGCCATTATGGCATATATGCGCATTTTGCGCAAAATGGCCAGAACACCCTATAAGGCCAATTTTTCATCATAAATCAAGTTTTTCAATTTTTTCACCATTATATGCCATTATGGCATATATGCGCATTTGCGCATTTTTTGCGCATTTTGCGCATTTTTGCGCAAATTGGCCAAAATCCCCTTCAATCACAAAATGAAGGATTTTGGCCAGGACTTCTGAAATGGTTCAAAACCTCAAGTATTGGCCACTTCATTCCAACACTGTCAAGACTCAAAATTGTGATGAAATCAGGTGTTCTTGGGACATAAACCCAGGTCACCCCCTTTTCAAAAGCCACGAGGACTCAAGAAAAGCTTAGTGAAGACACTCAAGACAAGAATGAACATTATTTTAGAAGAATGAAGGCATTTTGAAGGAAAAGAGGGAATTCAGAATCAAGATCAAGGGGAAGATACCCACAAGTGATTAAATGAAGATTTTGTTTGAGCATTGATTAAAGAAGAAATTTTAATGGGATACATTCAAGGAATTGGGGAAAGAACTGTATGGATTGATTGCAAGCTCATCAAGACTCACTATACTTATGGTGCTCAGAGCTCACCACTTTCAAGAGGCGGATAATGTCACAGCCAAGGAGGCAGGGGCATTACCAATCATCTTCAACAATCATTACCTCATTGATACCCTTCAAAACCCAATCAGCAACAATCATTATTTCATGGATACCCTTCAAAACCCAATCAGCAAGGGGGTTTCATTCTACATTCTCCAAATACAGTTTTCAGACCTCAATACAGTTTCATACAGGCAAGACCCAAATACAGGATTCATCAATACAGGCGCAAATACCTGTATTGACTGTATAACCTGTATTGGATTCACCAATACAGGATTCAATCCCACATACAACTTCTTCCAGCATACAGGCCAGTATCTCAACACTCAAACTCCAAGGCTGGTATTTCTCACATATACCAGCCCCTCTTCACCCTCCTGGGGGTTTTTCCCCCAGTTAATTAAAATATTGGATTTATTATTTAATATTATTTTATTTCTCATTTAAGAAATATTATTTTATTATTTATTAAGTTAGTCTTTGCCTTCCCTCACCTGTTCAGTAGAGTCCTGGTTGTCATATCCTTTATTAATCCTTTTCTCTTTTCTGAACAGGTTGAAACAGTGGTACAGGATTATTTGTGGTTGGCTCTTTATTATTGCTTTTGTTTTTTCTCTCTTATCTTTTATGCTTATTCTTTTATGACTAGGAATTTATCCTCTTACTCCATTACTCTTATCATCTGAGTATTTCCTTTTGAGCCCTCCATAAGTAAGTCTGTTCACTGAGTGCCAGGCCCTCTTCATTTAGAAGAGCCCCTGTGACAACATCAAAGAGAGCCAGGGTACCCAACTTCTGAGGCCTCTGAGGCGTGGACAGCTCCAAAGCTTGGATCCATGGCTGACCTTGGTCTAATTGGTAAGCTAAAACCTTTTTGGAACTTGGTTACCATGTTACAACTACTGTAAATCTTAAGAAAATAGCAAATAACCTGCTATTTTGATGTGCCAAGGAGGCAAAGAGCTACTTAGACTCCTGTACCATGTCAATTCTTAATGATTTTCCATGGATAAACCCCAAAAGAGTAATTAAAACCCTTTTTTGGACTTGTATCCATTGATTTACCTCATAGCAACCAGTTAAACACTGATATTTGTAATTCTACGTAGAAATGAGGTAAAACCTTCAAAAATTCATTAAAAATACAATTCTTAATGAATCACTCTGAAACTTTCAGGACTAATGGAGAACTGTATTATCTATGGTACAACCAAAAAGAATTATGACTTTACCAGTAAAGTTAAAAGATTTACCTACAGTCCATTTTTGGCTACTCTACATGAAACACTGAATCTTCAAAAATTCACAGTAATTACAACATGTGATAAAATTTCCAATAACATTGATAAATTTGAGAAATCAATGATTATTTCAGAATAAAAGAAGATTTACAGATGTTACTCCTTTTATTCTTAACCATATTGGGGTTGGTAATCACGTAAAAGCATTAATCAAGTAATTATGATAATCTTACATGACAACAGATGATGAAATAAATAATACAAAAGGGTTTATTGTTTTCTCACTCACTGTTTTTGCAGCTTGCTCCATGGCACGCCTCTGTGAGCTGGTTTTGACTTAAAAGAGGCCTCTTCTTGCTGTTTTTTCCAATCATCATCTTATTATTTTTTTAAACCATTATTACCAATAAGTAAGTATTAGTAAAGCTACTATCAAGTGTTTTGAATCTTTCAAAATCAATCAGAAAGACGTGAAATCATAGAATCCAACTATATATTGTTGTAATACTGTTATAAATACATTTTTATCCTTTAAATACACAATTCTATGTCAAATCCCTCTATCTTATCTTTCAATAAGCTCTTTGGAATATTAGTGAGTGGTCTATTCTTAATTCTTAAAGTTTTCCTCTAAATGATTAGTTTTCTTCAAGAAATATATTTATAGTTATTCTTGCAAAAGATAATTATATATTAAAATAATTTTCTTATTTTATTAAAAGAAGTTTTATTATTAAATTCTTCTTGTAATTGATTCTTATAGCCAATTACTGCTCACTGTTAAAATCACTAGTAGTGTTTAACAAGTGAAAGAAATAATTCTTTAACTATTCAATTGTGGTTATAATAGTATTTTATTATTATATTTCATAAGAACAGACATAGTACTGTTGATTAATGTTGATATTATCATCAGTTTCATAGTTGAATCTTACCGTCCTTGTAAACTCTCAAGACATCCAACCAATGAATTTATCCATTACCTCCAAATCCCATTTAAATTAAAATTGATATAAAATATCCCCTGGTATTTTCAAGTTTACTCCATGCAAGGCATCTAGAATGTTCTTTTGACTTGTTTTAAATGACTATTTTTTCAAATTATAGTTTCATAAGTTCTTTTCAAATTGGATAGGATCATTCTTTTTGATGAAAGGTGAAAGCTGATTCTAGTTCAAAAAGCAAGGAGGCTTGATGAAGCAGGAAGATAAGTGAAATATTCCTATTGGAAGCTCTTTTAGCCTCTCAAGAAAGCGGAATTGCAATTTTGGGGCTTCTGCTTTGAACATGGAGGTAGAGAAAAGGAGTGACAGTTCCTAAAAATGGTTAAAGACATATCTGGAGTAACCTTTGATGTGTCAGAATGATCTGGTGGGAGTAGAGAAGTAGGATCAGTGGTATAAGTGATATTTTTAAAGCATTCAACAACTTCTCCAAGGGTCTGATCTGATCTTGGTGATAAATGGTTGAGTATCTGGAGGAGGTCTTCAGCCAGGAAGGGTTCATCAATGATTCTTCCTTGAGAAAGGGAAGCTTTGAAGTTGATGCAGGCTCTCTTGACTGGCCGCTTGGTGTAGGAAATAAGTTCAGCCATTGTGTGAACTGGGGTATTTTTATTTCTGGGCCTGAATACCAATGATTCCTGATGCACTATTGCCTTTACTGTGATAAAATCAGTATCATTGTTCAATAAAGTCCTATCTGACTGTATATATGTTTGAAATATAAGTCAGCATAATCTATTTCTGCTTGATGAATTAAAGAAAATATCAATTAAATTCTTTGCATTTGACAAAACATGCACACAACCTTTGATGAATGGTGATGTACTTATCAAATTGGTAGGAAGCTTTTGACGAAGAAGAGTATTGAGATGCTTGATAATGAAGTCAAAAATTTTCAAAACAAGGTAATAACTGAAAATTTGTGGGTTTTATCATTTTTTATTTCCCGATATTCAATTTTCTTGATTTCTTCTTGGGCGGATCCTTCAAAAAAATCTGAAATGAAAGAGCCAATTTGATTATTGTGTCCAAATGGAATCGTGATAGCTCATTTCTGAGAGGGTCTTCTGAAGGGTGAGCAAATAAATCTAAATAAATTGTATTTTTGGCTTTACAAATTTGGAAATTTGAAAATTAAAATACAAGGAAATGGAAAATTTAAAATTGATTTCATTTTTCATATCTGAAAAAGTATATTTATAATCAAATATTTTTCTCATAAGCATTAAATATAATCCTGCCACTGAGAAATCACCATTTCATTCATAAATTTTGGGAAGTGTTGTCATTGAAGTCTTTCATCAAGTTGCTCTTCCTTATGCTTTTGTTTATTTTGTCATGTTTCATTTAGTTATGTCTTAAATAAACTTTGGCCATGTCATTTTGCTCTCAGGGCCAATGATCCACCAATTTGGGTAAATATCTTTGGCCATTTTTCATTGGATTTTGAAAAAAACCAATTTCATCAAAAATGACAGGACATTTGGACAATTTTCCTGTCATTTCTCCTATTAATTGAATTCTTCAGATGCAATGTAATTTAAATATATTTTTTATTAATTCTCCTTTGTCTCTTGAAAAAAACCAAAAACATGGTCTTTTGCACAGAAAAACACCTGATGTGTGTCTTTTGGAAGCCCCAAAAAGATTTTGCTATTTTTGTTTTTTTGGGGTGGTTTTTGGCTTTATGGACTTTATTGTCTCTTTGGAGTGTGGGGTGTGGATACACTATAGAAAAAAAATCATTACATACACTTTAAGACTTTGGTCACAGTGTGTCTACATGTCACAGCCACTATCAGGGGTAAGGGTTTTCAACCTTAAATCCACTCAAGCTCATGAAACCTGCAAATTCAGTATGTATATCAGGAATCAGTTTCAGAAACTCCTCTTGCTGAAACATGCATAGAGCTTGGTTAATCAGTACAGACTGTCAATACTTGTACAGGATGTATATTTCAAATAGATTTTGGATTCACAAGACTGAAATTGCATGATAACTTAACTCCACCACACCTCTTGTACAGACCCTGTACATCCATGAAGGGGCTGTATTAATCAAATCAATTCAAATTAATATTCCCCTCAAGAACATTTACTCTTTGGATCAGGGCTGGTGGATTCTCACATATACCAGCCCCTCTTCCACCCTCTGGCGACTATTTCCCAGCCAATTGATATAGTGGATTTATTATTTAATAAATATTCTTACTGGTGGTCATATCCCTATGAACCCTTATCTTCCTTTCTGACAGGTTGAAAGAGTGTACTTGGACTTGTTTGTGGTTAGCTCTTTTATTCTTACTAATATTTTCTTTGTTTCTGCATTTCATATATTTATCTTATTTACACTCTTAAGTGTACTCACTCTTAATCCAATCCTTGAGCCCTCCAAAATTAAGTGCAAGTCAGCTGAGTGCCAGGGCCTGTTCACTTTGAAGAGGCCCTGTGAAACCACCCACACTCCAAACTCAATTTTGAAAACAAAAAATAGAAAAAAACTGCAGAAACCCCAAAAGCCAAAAAAGATGAAAATGAGGAATCTTTCAAAAAAAATCATGGTATAGGCCAAAACCACCTTGAAAAAGAGTATTTTAAATAAGAATTGTAAGATGATGAAGAAAAAATGTTTGTTTTTCCAAAACGTTCAAAAAGATAAAAAAAACAACCAAAAAATAATAATACTTAGTTTGGCCTCCCAAAATGCAAAAGTATGGCCAGAAAAGAGGAAAAGAGAAAGGTATAAAATGGGAAGGGGTCCAGTGAAAAAAAGAAAATTAATAAGAAAGATTGACTTAGAAATGAAAATTAAATTGCCCAAAAAAAACATTAAATGAATTTAAAGGATGGAATATTTTCTATATTGACCAAAATGGTAAATATGTAACCATAAAAAACAAAAATTACATGAATTGGTAAGTCATACAAAAAAATGGAAATTCAAAAAACTTCAGGGTTAGGGTTAGAAAAAAGGAAAGAATGGAAATGAAGTTGGAGTTTAAGTGTTTAAAACAAAACAAAGTGTATGCAAATAGCTTTTGGAAGAAATAGAAAGTTTTGGTAATGAATTTTGAACAGAGAATAGTTTTGAAAACTATTTCTCACAAAAAAAAAGATTTAATTTCAAAAAATGTTTTTTGGAAAAAAGGTTTTGGGGCAAAAACTTATATTAAGAATTGATTTGAAACTAGATTTTGAGAAACAAAGTGTAATGAAAACAGTTTTTAAACAAGTGTTTTGAGGGAAAAAAGGAATTTCAAGTCAAAAAAAGCTTCATGAAAAAGATGGGAGGAAAACGTTTATGAAAAATATCTTTAAGCAATTCTTTCTGTGGGAAAAGTGATTTTAAGCTGAAAAGGGTTTAATGAAAAAGAGTTTTCAAAACATTCTTGGGAGTAAAAGGTTTATGAAAAGTCATTTTCCACTAGTTTTTGTGAACAAAAGAATTTGACAAGATTTATGAAAAAAGACTGAGGTGATAAACAGTTTTCTCACAAGTTTTGGGGGAAAATATAGAAAAAAAAATTTTACTCAGAAAAGATATTTATGGCATAAAAAAGGGGTATTAGGGGACAAAGATTTGATTTAAAAGGAGATTTATGGTGTAAAAATAAGATCAAGTGGGAAAAATAATAAAAATGAAATTGGAAACAAGGTTTGGAAGTAAACAAAATTAGATTAAGAAATATAAAGAGTTATGAGAACATGTTTGAGGAGGATTTTTTGATGTGGAAAATAAATTTGAGGAGGATTTTGATGTGAGAAAAGGGAAGACAAAAAGATTATTCAAAATTATCTGAGTATTTGGTATGTTATAGAAGCTGAAAGAATAGGAAAAAAGGGTTTTCAAAGCAGTGTGGAGGATTAGTGTTACCAATTTCTGTGTTAGCTGGCATTCCTTTCCTGTGGATTCGGGGATTTTAAAAGAAATGGAAAAAAACTGTCACAGCTAGGGTTGGGGTTCTTACTAGGCCTGAAGCATTGTCAATCAGGTACAAGTATTGAGAATTATATTCATAATGAGCTTATAGTGTAACTTTGGGGTCACAAACAATCAAATACTTTATTGAAATTTCTGATATTTTTCTATGTCATTGTAATAAGCAGTAACAATGTAAGTTATATCCAATCAAGTTATGTTTTTTATGAATTTCACAGAATCAGGAAAAATGATTACTATTGTTTCAGTTAAAAGTGGTTGTTGAAATAAATGATGATAGGCTATCCTGCATTTCAAATTAAATTCTGCATCCAGTGATTTTGATAAATTATATCTAGACCAAATTCAATCAAACACCTCCCAAAGAGATCTCTTGGACAATGTCAATTGAAAGAATGATGTATTTCAAAGTTCCTCAAAATCTTTGAATGATAAACCCCTTCAATGAACTAATACTTTTAACTACCTCAATAACCCACAGGAACTAGGTCGTTACAGCTTTGATAGAGCTCCACTTCACCACCATAAGAGAAAAAGATTAAGTAAGGTGACAAATAAAGGCAACTCCAAACAGACTCCTCTTGGTCAGGCAAGAGTTGGCACAATCCTTCCAAACTTTCAAGACAACCATGTTTCCACTATTGTTGGAAATGTAGAAGCACCTCAGAGATACTTAATAAGTAATATCCCAAACATAAGCAAAAAGGGTTAACATTTGGGGACTTGAGTATCCACTGTCAAAAGTGTTTGTGAGGTTCATTAAACAACTTTATAAACAAAGTTTTGAGGTACAGCTTATACCACCTAGATTATCTCAGAAACAACCTCAGAAGGACTGGAAAGACTTGTCACAAATAAGAGCCCAAAAGAGTATTAATTGAGAGGCCGACATTGCTGATGGAATTTCTGACTATCTTTCATTTTCAAAACAGAAGTCCATATGCCACTTTCCAGAAGCTCGTGCATGCTATGGTGCGGAGTACTATGCAATTTTTTTTCAGGATATGAACTTTTCCAGAAGAAAACTTGCTCTTTGGCCTTGACCAACAGTGGAGAGAGAAAGTTTCAACATTGAACCTCCCTTATAATTATCCTCACATACTGCATTACATTGATTACTCCAACAAAGCAGTACCAAAAAACATTTCAACCTTGAACCAGCTTTATGAATCACCTCTGTTCACTCAGAACAAACTATAAACAATTCAAAGACAGGCCTTTCATTTTCTGTATGCTTTTTGGGAGGACATTGATATATTTGAAACACCCTCTAATGAGAAATTTTGTCTTGTGAAACTCTTACTTTGACAATCCTTGGCCAAAGCAGCACCAAGTCAAACATTCATTCATTATTCTTGCAAAATTATTTGGTATTATTTTGACAAAGAGAACTATTGCAAGGAGTCACTTGCCTTAAGAATGGTGCTTAGGAACATGACATTCCAGGAAGCGTTCTCTCATGCAAATATCAAAGGAAATGTTGAAATTTTTACTTGTGATTTCAAACTAAGAAAAGCCCAGAGGTTTTGTGTAAATGGTGACCAAGGGAACAAATTTATAGTTAATAATAAAAGAAAAACCTATAGGACGCTGTGGGAACTCCTTTTGGTGTGGGATGAAATAAGGCAGTACCTTGAGGGGGAAATTAATGGTAAGTCTGTTTTGAATTTCAGAATTGTCCAATAACCATGAGTGCTAAGGTGTTGTGGTATTCCATACCATTTCTTTCACCAGGCTCAAGCTCATAGTAACCCAAAAAAGCAGTAAATCCAGCCTACAGGCAGACTTACACTCAAATTTTACACCAAAAGGTCAATTTTACAGCAAGAAGCTGGATTTAACTCATAAAACCATGGCACAGGCACCAAAGGGAAGTGTATATGTTTAAATAAATTATTCAATTTCATTATGCATATGTAAAAAATAAAGTTACATATAGCAAACTAGTTACAACAAATAAGGTACCACCCTTTAAAATTACACAACCACCCAGCCTTACACCCCCTTATACCCACAGGACTCATGCAGCAAGAAAAGGACACCTGCATGAATTACAAAGCAACCTAGAACTTAACATAGAAAAGTCACATGATGCAAAGCTCAACTCCATGGAATTCCTGCAATTCATTTACAACACAGCCCCAGGAGTACCTTATCTTATATCCACAGTAACCCCACTTAAAACCTTAAAACAGAATCAAAATTATTTACACCACTCATCACCTCATGCAAACCAAAGCTAGTTACAACAGGCTGCATGCAGTACACAATTCCAATTAAATCTCAAACACATGACTATGCACAGCATGTGTCAAAATCAAAAATCACATCATCTCATAAAAACAGTAAATTCACCAGTGCAAGAAGTTATCACCTGACTTCATTTTAAAGTTCAAAAAGAAGAAAAACAAACATGACACCTGCATAAATTACACAGCCACTTCTACCCAGCCTAAAATAGGACATATGCAAAGGAATTACAAGGTCATCATGTGATACTGCATCCACCAACAGAATATCATGTGACAGGAAAGAGGCTGTGCACAACAAAAATCCCCAGCCAAAATTGAATCACCTCATGTATGCAAGGAAAATTCAAGAATATCACATCATAATTAGTTCACCAAAAGACAATCATGTGATAAATGGACGCTGTGCAGAGAGAAAATTATCACCAAACCTTAAATCACCTGACCCATGAAAGAAAGGTCCTCACCAAAAATGGAGTCACATGATGAAATCAAGGGGAATTAAAGTGGAAAAAGACAGCTCCCATGGAGGGCCCCCTGGGCTCCCAAAAGGTATAAATAGAGGGGCTCTCTCCACCCAAATTTCAAAATCCCCCCATGCAAATTATATCCCATGCAAATTATATCCACTGCACAGTAGGAGCATAGGAATAATTCATCCCTCACCTGGGAGGTAGTCCAGAAAATTATAGTAAATTTACTTACCCAGTAGCTAAGCTCAGTGGAAGTATAGTTTTGAAGATTACCCAGTAGCTAAGCTCAGTGGAAGTATAGTGTTGAAGATTACCCAGTAGCTAAGCTCAGTGGAATCTTATTATTAAAATTAAAAATTAAAAATTACCCAGTACCCAAGATTAGGGTTACTACTCTATTAAAATATTTTATCCAGTAAAATTAACACCATTTATCAAGACTTAAAAATCACTTACCCCTTTAAAAATCCAATATCAAAGAATCTTACCTTTTTAACAAATACAATTTTATCTTATTATTAACCACTCTTAAAAAAATAACAAACCTTTAAAAAAATTATTTTACTATAGCATAACTTTAACTTAACAAATTTACCTTATCAAACAGTTCAAATTTTCCAGAAAACTTAAATAACTCATCTTACCAACGATTTATCACTAAGAAGAAACCACTCACCTCAATTTAACCAAAAGAAATATCAAAATCAAACAGACAAGTATTTCATTAAAATCTCAAATTTAACCAAAAATTACTGACATTATTTTTCATATTATTTATTGAATAGGTCTGATCTGAGACTGCTGAATTTTGTCTTCTGCAGTTGTAAAGCCACTTACTAATTTTATTTTGGTTTGTGAGCTCCAAGGAAGATTTTGTTCAGTATTTTAGGAGGGGCAGGCAATACACCCTTTCCACCCTTGGTTACAGGAGTTATTAGCAATTCAAAACTAGTTACCTGTGATTTCCCCCTCCAGGTACTGCCTCATTTTAATCCCACACAAGAGGAGTTCCCACATCTGGTGTCCCAACAGTGGCATAGGCAACCTCAACTTCAATAAAAATCAATTAAATTACAATCAATTAAAAAATCTTAACAACTCCAAGAATACTTTTTTTTATAAAAAAAACTGGAGTCAAATAATCAAAATCAGTCCAAAACATCATCTCAAGAATCTGAATCATCAACTCACTCTGACCATTACTATTATCCACCAAAGACAGCAACAGAACTAGGGGAGGAATCAAATAAATATTCCAATTTTCCAATTGCAACACCAAGAACCAATAAAAGGGACTTGAAGGTTGTGGAGAATTTCTTCCTTGATCTCCTTGAAAGAAATAAACTCAATAAATCAATCTCAAAAGAGGAAATTAACCAATCAAAAATGGATAAACCTTCATCATCAAAATTACCTGGTAGTATTGAAGAAATCCCGGAAGAAAACTTTAATGAAGAAACTGTTGAAGGACAGGAAGAAATGTCTTCAACAGAGAGACTTCAGAAGAAGATGCTAGAAATGCAAGCAGAATTACTAGCACTAATCAAAAAGGAAGGCAAAAATAAATCATCAAGTAATACTCCACAAAATAGTCCACCTGAAGAACAAACCACCCTTCCAAGATCATTTCGGCAGCATGGATCACCTTCACCTTATCCTAGACCCATGGCCACATCAACACCCCTACAGAACAAAGACAAAGTACCTTACCAAGAAGAGTCAACATTTCTTCCCAAATCCCAACTCCATCACAGCAAGAAATTCCAAGAAGCACTACTCCAATAGTGAAAATCAGAGCCAAGGACTATAGCTTGTGGCTTGATGGAAAGGATGTTGAGAGATTCATCAAGAAAGTTGAAAATATTGCAGAAATTGAAGGAGCAAGTGGAAGAGACATTTCAAGACAAATAGCATTTTGGACAAAAGATGAAGAAATCAGCTATCATATTGAAGGAATTCCAGGATATGAAACAGCTGATTGGGATCAATTGAAAGTGGATATGAAAAGAAGATGGGGAACAGTCTCACCTGAAAGAAGATACAGATTATCCTCAATCACTGATTTATTCACAAAAACCCAGGAAGAAGGAGGAAAAAGAAACATGACTCAATACAGAAAATCCATTGGGGAATATGAAGCAATTATCACTTACCTCAAAGATACCAATATATATAAGGTGATATCAATCATAACCAGGAAATATTGGCCAGCCTTTCCGCTAGTGTTCAAGAATCAATTTACAAATAAATGATTAAAGACAGAGCTATGGTTCAAGCCTTGGATGGAGGTTACATCATTCCAAGATTGGATTTTTTGAAATTATACATTGAACAAGACTTGGAGGCCAAGGTACTGATCCAACAAAAGGAATTTTCTAAACCAAAACCTCCAGAAAAGAAAACAAGATTTGAGGATGAAAGCTGGGAGGAAGTTTTGAAACAAGTAAAAGAACTCACCCAAAAGATCAAAACTCCTCCACAACCAGAGCCTCAACCAAGAAATGAGGGAAAAGAATCAGTTAAAGAAGTGTTAAATAAACTCAAAACACTTTCAGAAGCAGTTAATCCACCAAGAAGGAACTGGAACAGTAATCAAGAGCAAAGGTTGCCTCAAAATAATCAGCCATACAGGCAAAGGAATCCTTTACCACCATTTTCATCCAGTTATCAACCATACATACCAGCTCAAATGGCCCCAAGACCACCAATGAAGTGTCCTTACTGCAAGGAAGAAGGCCATTCAGCAACTAGATGCACTCACCTTGCTGAAGATTTGGACAGAAGAATTGTCAGAACACAAAGAACATCTTACCTCTTCCCCAATTATCAGAGAGTACCTATGGAAGGAAATGAAAGTGCCAAAGACATAGTCAGAGCTTTTGCAAAGGAACAAGCAGAACTCAACAAGAAATTTATGGAAAAACCTACTGTCAAACCAAAACCAGAAGAAGAGGTTAAGCCCACTGAAAAGAAATCAGATGATAAAACCACCTCAATTGCTCATGTTGAAGAGTGGTCAAATTGGACACCACCTACCATTTCCTCAGCCAATGACCCTTTTGAATCACACATTGGACTAAGGCAGACCAAGCAAAGAATGGAAAGACAATCCCAAAATCAAGAGCCAAAGAAGAAAATAGCTATTCCAGGAACTTACATTGAAGAAGAAAAAGAGGAAGAAAGAGTAATAATTCCCACCAAATTCCAAAATTCAAATATTCCAAGACCAGACCAACCTGAGGAGGAAATTGAAAATATTGCCAATAAGGATGAAGATGAGGAAACTTCCAAAGAAGAAAAGAAGCTCAGAAAACCTCAAAAGAAACAAGCTGAAACTAAATTGGAAATTGACAACATTATTAAGAAAATTATGCAACAAAAGATCAACCTTACCGTTGAAGAAATCTTGAGGATGTCACCAAATTTTGTCGATAAATTACAAGAATTATCAGAAAAAGACAAGGAAAAAATTAAATCACTCAACTCAATGGATCTTCAATAAAGATTATTATCATTTGGATTCAAAGAAATACCAAATCCCAAGATTCATTATGCCTGTCCTTTGGGATTTATGGAAATCTTTATTGGAAAGGAAGAATATCCTATCAGAGCATTAGTGGACACTGGGGCAGAACTCAACATTATACCAGAAGAAATAGCAATAAAATCCTCACTCACAACAAGAAATCTTAACATGAACCTCAGAGGTATTGGAGGACATACCACTTCATTGGTTGCATTATCAGAATTTACTCCAATCATATTGGCTTCAGGAGAAGAAACTCAAATTCACTTTTTCATTGCAAAAGGATCTGTCCATACAGTACTTGGAAGACCTTTCTTGGCAGAAAATAACATTAGGCTGGAATTTTCTCACAAACAAGGTGAAATCTTGAGCTATCAGGAACCTGATGGAAGAAGATTATGCATGCCAATATGCAAACCTCAAGCAATTGGATGGCAAACTGGACCACCTAGAGGAATGGATTTATGCAATATGGCAAAATTGGTCAGCAGTAACCCAGGAAAGAAGCATTAAAATGCAAAAAGAGACAATACCATAATCAATTTGACCCAGAAGACCCAAGAGTTATCCATATCTCCAAAAAGTGATGAATTTGGTCAAGATTTACAAAATACCCAATGGCCAAACAACCTCAAAAGACAACTTGAAGACCCAACCTCTGAAGATGAATTACCCAACATAGTTTACAAGCCAATTAACAATAATAAAGAAACATTCCAAATTTTGGTGGATGGAAATGAGAAAATACATGGAAACCCTTTCAAACCTAAACCCAAAAAGAAGAAAGTCAGATTTAGTGAACATCATGAGCTCTCAGATGAAGAAATTATAAATGAAAGTGAAAAGGACCTCAGAATTATGGAAGAAAGAGACAAAAATTCAAAAGACACATACCATATCAACTTCTTGGACAGACCATTGAACAACCAAGAAGAACCTTATGAATGGCAACTGGAAAGCCCTGAATTTATCCAGCAACCTTCCAATGAAGAGGAGGAAACAGAATCCATCTTAGAAAATGAATACAATTACATCTACCTGCCATAAATCACCTTTGAAGACATTTATGGGGATGAAGCTCAAGAAAGTTTATGTGAAGATAAATACTTATGTCACCTTCCAGGAGCAAACTTGAACAATATCCAATTCTTAGATTTATTAACTGAAGAAGGAATTAAAGGAAACCTCTCAAATCAATTCTGGGATAAAACATTTTCAATGGGAGTTTTACCAAGAAGAGGACTCTACTTCAATCAAATTTGGGCCCAATGGTACCTTGGATTGAATGGATCAACATACCAGACTGGAAGACTGAAATGGGTTGGAGATGGATATATATTGCTTGATGAAGACTTATGGTGGTCAGAATTTCCATCAGAACCAGAAATTGAAGAAAGAAATGCCTTTGTGCAAGCCCTCAAAGACCTTATTTTTGCCAGGTTACTCAACAGACACTCACCTTTCCCACTAGGGTGAGCTCAACTTTGAATAAAACCAACAAAATCATAATTTTTCCTCTAAAATGTATCAGTATCACCCATAAAATGTATCATTAGTTTTTTTTTTATTCATTTTTTCTCTCAAAGGGCAGTGACTTCCTGCCTTACTAAAGAAGAAATTCATAAACAAATTATTTCTCAAAAAAAAATAAAATAAAAAAAAATAAAAATAAAAAAAAAATAAAAAATAAAAATAAAAGTAAAAAAAACTTACATTAATAAATATATATCAATCACCTCCACCATGGCTAATTCACCAGCCTTTTGGAGCCTATGGAAGAATTCATACAAAAAGACTAAAGCATCCCTGAATATACAATTTGGAAACCAGAATATGAAGATATCAATAAAGAAAACTCTTTGGTACTTTAAGGATACTCACTTAATATTGAAAACCCAAGAATCACTAGGCAGTGACCTCCTGCCTTATCAAAGAGGAAAATAATTTCTTATCAACCAAAATACCCAATTTCACTCACCCAAATCATAAAAAACACTAGGAAGTGATCTCCTACCTTATCAAAGAGGAATATCAACCCTCATCAGCTCAAATCAATAATCTCAGTCACCAAGAAAAAGAAAAAACAACCAACCATAACATCACTACCCACCAAATCCTTTAAAATGGAATCATGGCCATTACTTGAAGAGAATCCCTGGTCAATGGAAACAGATATCAGCTGGGTAGAAGAAAAAGAAGTCTGGGACAATTACATTAATCCACAAGAAATAGATGAAAATCCTGACTGGTTCTTCAAAATAAAACCAGAACCCTGTCCTGATATTTCCACCATAGTCCTTCCATACATTGAGTTTGAGGACATCTTTGAAAAAGAAAAAACACCATCAGAAATTGTCATTCCTCATCCATGGAAAGAATTACCTGGATTCAACCTTACAAAATATGAAGTCCTGGAGTTACTGACCTGGGATGGAATTGATGGCAACCTTGGAAACCCATACTGGAATGAAACATTTCCCGTGGATGAAAACCTCAGGAAATCATTATTTTGGAAAACCTCGGAATGCCAAAACTAGTTCAACCTCCAGGATTTTGAAATTAAAAATGGGAAAATAAGCAAGATCTCAAGAAGATATACTATAAAGAATACCACATGGGATTTTCACTGGGAGGAAACAGTTATAACAGCAACATTCAGCCTTAAGAGTGGTGCAATTAAATTGAAAACAAAATATTGGAACATTTTCTGTCAAGAATTATTTTTTGAAACCCTTAAGAGAGAAAAATGGAGGGGAGGAAAACTTATCAAACAAGAATTAGTGAAGAAGATACTTGGTCAAAGGAATTAATTCAAAGAATTTCTAAACCTAATATTTCATCTATAATCAATAAAAAAAACAAATAATAAATATAAAAAATTAGATTGAAGCAATTAACAAAAATTATTAATTGGATTCAAGAATTATAAATGTAAAAGTTACAACTTAAATTTTAAGTTGATCTCTTCTATAAGAAAATATTCATATTTAGATATTCAGAAGATAATATATGGGGGCACAAGCATTATTCAAAATAAAAAATTGCAGGATATAAGTTATTGTCAGATAATAATAAAAAGAAGAAGAAATAATAAATAAATAAAAGTAAATACTTAAAGCAAAATCAGATTTGGCCATATTGTCTCAGATTATAGGTATGAAATGATCACTTAAAGAAGATTTTAAATTTACCTCTTATAGAAATGATTAAAATAAATAAATAAGTAATCCTAAAGAGCTTTATTGGGGATTTTTATTTTTATTATTATACCATTTCTTCTTATTTAAAATCGTCATATCATCTCATATTAGTTTTGTTTAGTTACTCAAGTCTCTTTTTCTCTGCTTATTTTATTTTTCTTTTTAGTTTTATTTTTAATAATAATATATTTATATTATATTATTTTAACTTACTATATTATCAGATTATATCATTTCATATTGGTCTTTTTTGATCGCTCAAGTTTTTTTTACTTTTATTTTTTTTTTTTTTTAATTATAATATATTTAGGGTTTTGGTAAACACACGTAAGCTTTTAGTAAAAACACGTAAGCCCTTACGTGTTTTTACCAAATTATGGCCAAAACACGTAATTTTATGGTAAAAACACGTAAGTGACCTAATTTTTTAATAAAAATTCCTCAGGATCATTTTTGAGAATTTTTAACATTTTTTTTTGCCATATTTTTTCCAACATGGGATGTGAAGGTCCCCAAATTTTTTCAAATTTTTTTTTTGCCCAATTTCTCTATTTTGGGCAATTTGGCAAAATGGCCCATTTTTTTGAAAAAATTCATCAAAAATGTTCCCACTGATGAATTTCCATAATTTTTTTTTTAAAATGAAGGTGTGAATGTTGAGAATAAAAAACCAGAAGCCCAAAATTTTGGGATTTTTTTTTCCAGGACAGTTGTAGGCCCAAAAAGTTCCTTTTTTCTGTTTTTTTGTTCATCTTTGTAATGAAGTTGAAAATGTTATTTATGACATCAATTCAATTAAAAATTTAATCTATGACATTAGTGGGATTTAAAAATTCTATTTGTGGAATTAACAGTGCCATTTATGGCCTTAAAAGTGGCATTTATGGCATCACAAATGACATAATAATGCCATAAATGGAATCAAAAGTGCCATGAATGGCATCAAGAATGATATATATGCCATTTATGGCATTACAAAAATGCCATAAATGGCATTGTGTGGCCTTAACAATGCCATAAATGGCCTCAAAAATGCCATAAATGGACTTGACAATGGCCATTTAAAGCCTTGACAATGGCCATTTATGGCCTCAACAATGCCATTTATGGCCCCAACAATGCCATAAATGGCATTTAAAATTCCATGAATGGAATGAATAATGCCATGAATGGAATTAACAATAGCCATTTATGGCCTCAAAAATGACATTAAGGAATTAACAATGGCCATTTATGGCCTCAAAACTGCCATAAATGGAATTAACATTGGTCATTTATGGCTTCAACAATGCTATAAATGGCTCTAAAAATTCCATTTGTGGAATTAAAAGTGGCATTTATGGAATTAACAATGCAATTGTTAAGTCCAGTCACGCCATAAATGGCCTTAAGAAATGGTATTAATAGACTTAAAAATGCCATAAATGGCCTTAAAATGCCATTTATGGCATTAACAATGTCATTTTTGGCCTTGAAAATGCCATTTATGGCCTTACCAATGCCATTGATGGGATTTTTAATTCCATAAATGGCTTTTCTGATTCCATAAATGGCATCAATGGCTTCAGAAACGCCACAAATAGCTAAATTTTATTCAAAAAACACCCCTTACGTGTTTTTACCATAAAATTATGTGTTTTTACCAATTGATGGTAAAAACACGTAAGTTTTTAGTAAAAACACATAAGCTCTTACGTGTTTTTACCAACACCCTATATTTATATTTTATTATGTTAACTTACTATATTATCAGATTATATCATTTCGTTTTAGGTTCTTTTATTTGCTCAAGAGAAAGACATATATATATATATATATATATATATATATTCATTTATTTCTTCTATTGTCCAAGAAAGAAAAACAAACGACATCAAACTATATCAAGGAGGAAAATCTTCTTCTAATAATCAAAAGATCATAACATGCAAAAAAAAAAAAAAAGAGAATACACCACGATCAGCTCCAGGGTAAGAGAATGAAGAGGAATAAAACACCACTTGCCTAAAGTTGCCTGGAAGGTTTAACCAATCAACCAAAACAATCAAGGGGACATAAATCATAGTGGTGGGATGGTTTCCTGAAGCCATCCTTGTTTTTTTGAGAGGAAGCATTCAAAGCTTCTTCACCTAGGAAGTAGCTGAGAGGTTCAGGGACAAATAATTGAGGGTCATATTCACCCTCAATAAACGCATAAAACGCCATTGCAGCTTCCGGAACGCTTTCTGAAGAGGGTGATGAAGAGGAGGCCCTTGACAAAGATGCAAGGGCAGGAGGAGATGGTGGCCCAACCCCAGATTCCGCCTTTTCTTGAAGGAGAGGATGGATAACCAAACAAGAGTTCCTCTAGCTCCTCGGCAGAAAAGGCATGAACAAGATCAGAATATCCTGTTCCATAAGAGCAAGAACTGGTTATTTGGTTTAATAAGTGCTTAGGAACAACTACAAAGAATCGTTTAAAAAAAGAGGAAAGAGAGAATCAGCTTTTAAGCTAAAAAGAATAAAAAAACAAATATTACTAACAAAATCAAAATTGAAGACCAATTTGTTTTTCTGTGCCAGTTGGGAAAAAAGCAGGAATTAGCTTGTGTCATCAAGCTATTTATACCTGCAGCTCAACGTCTACAAACAAATTGGGGGGCCCTCTTTTCACAACGGTACTACAAAGAGAACCTGGGGATCCTACCAAACTCCGGCACTCCACCAGCAACATAACAAGCATGTGGAGTCGCAACTAGAAAAGTAAAAAAAAAGGAGGGGTGGTCACCTAAATACCATCAATCTCATATTAAATTGAAGGACTTTAGGAGGGGAATCATTGCCATCCACAGAAAAAGAAAAAAGTTTAGACAGAAGAACGGAAATGAATATAAGAGCACAGCTTGTCAAGCTGTCATAATTTCAAGTGTAAAAGATATAAAAAAAATATAATAATAAAGAATTAAATATGAACAAACCTTTAAGTATTTTCAACAAGTCATAATGATTCAAAAAAAAAACTTGAGATCCGTTGACTGATTTGGGGTGGAATGAGAGCCAGCCTTTTGTTGTTAAAGTCAATTGTTGGAAACAAGGAGGAAATCTAATGGTTCTCATAAATCGGGCCTTAGGAGCCTGGCTTGTAGAAGCCATGTATATAGAGCTTTTAATTTTGAGGACCGTAGTATGAAAAATCTTGAGTACTTCAAAGCATAAAAGCTGTCGGAAGAAAAAGAGGAAAGTAAAGCCATTCAGCCTTTCATGACGTGATGTATGGGCTGTGGTGGACTTACAGCGGAAAAAAAGATTTTGAAGTAGCAAGTCATTATTTAACAATGTATAGCACTTACAACTTTCTCATCTCCTTGAGATCACATTCTCAGATCTTGAAAACAAGCCGAGGAAGCCGGAAGAAGGTGGCGTCTGCGATTGGATTTCGCTCTGTCACAAAAGGTCAGAACAGAATAACGCCTTGAGCACTGCATCTTCTGTCCAAACCATGCAGTAATACAAATCGGACAAGGTAAACGTTATCGTAGCAAACCAAATTTATTCAGTCACATTCTCAGAGTGAACTTAGATCGGGGATGTGGGATTATGAAGCTACTACAATCAGCCAATGTGGTTAGGATCACATCCAAAGACCTCTTAAAGGTCAGTAAGCGACGAAAACCTCACCAAGAGGCATTCAACTGGTGTCCGAAGCAAACCACCATCCCCACAAGCCTAGCAACTGTACCCAAAGCCACCACCAACTCACCCGATCCACTTCCACATAGTAAAAGGGTGGTAAAGCCCTCTAGCAGTCAAAATCATCACAGCCAACAAATCAGTAATAACGATAAAATAACCATCTAGAAACCCAAAACGATCCACCCGATCTACTTTTAAAAGATTGATGAAACTAAAAAAAATCAATGCAAAGCGATTTAAAAGCATCATTAAAGTTTTTTAAAGAATATCATTAAGAAAAAAAAAAAAGAGAAGCGCTCACCCGAAGCTGTATGAGCATGAGAGAGTCCTTATTAAGCCCATTAGAGTACCATACACCTCAATAACTTGACTTCCAGAAGTAAAGTTTTTTTTTCATAATAAATTTAAAATAAAATAAAAAAATAATAATAAATAATTAAAAAAAAAGTTCACAATGGAGTTTTACACAGGAGGGTAGTACAAACCACCCAAATGTTTCTGGAAGTATGTAACAGTCACTCGAAGCAAGTTAAACCTTCACTTGAGGGTATTAAGAACCGTGAAGCCTAAAACGCCCCACCCGAAGCACCCTGGAGGGTAGAAAAAACCTCTGGATCAGCCTGACAATATTACTACACTACCTGCTTAAAAAAATAATAAATAAAAAGCAGTGTTATATATAAATAAAGAGATTGCAAAAAACCAAGTCCTAAACAAGACTTAAAACTGTTTATTTTCTATTTTTTTTATTTTTTATTAAAATTGTGGTTAACTGATGGTTTTTGTCTTTCTTTTTATTCATTTATTTCATAAAAAATAAAATAATAATAATGATAAACTGAATGAATGAAACTCTCAAAAGAATATAAATAATCTCCTTATTTATTTTTGATTCTCTTCAATATCTTCAAATTTACTGATGATAAGTTTTTACAAAGAAGAAGAAAATAAATAAATAAATTAAAATTAAATTAAATTAAAAATTAACAAAAAAAATAAAATAATAACAATACAAGCCCTAAGCAAGGCTTTAAACTGCTCAATTTTATATTATTTTATCATTTTATTGACTTAATTACTTACTGACAGTTTTATTTCATTTTTCTTTACAGTTTTTTTCTCAATATATATATATAACTAAAGAAAGATCAATATATAACAGGGGGAGGGCTGAAAATTAAACAAAAAATAACAAGATGTCCTCAGAAAGACATTAAACTGCTGAAATTTTCTTTCATTTTCTCTTTAATATTACATGAAGCTGACATATTTTATTTTGATGTGCTACAGGGCTATAAATAACAAAAAATGCCCTGAGCAAGGCATTAAACTGCTCAATTTCATCTTATGCTTATTTTTTATTACTGATTATCTGATTTGCTGATATTTTAGTAATTTTTTAATTTAAGAAAATGAATGAGGGAAACAAGATAGCTATAAAATGAAAAGAATAAAAATAGGGCTTAAAAAAACAATAAAACAAAATAATATTAGCCCTAAGCAGGGCTTTAAACTGCTGTTTCTATTTTTTATGCTTGTTTCTTATGCTTTAAAAGATATTATACTGACATATTTGATTTTGAATGCTACAGGTATTCATGATGAAAATATTTCTCTTATTTTATAGGCTTAAAACTGCTTTGAAAGTGAAAAAGAGTCTTCAATAAGACTATCAACTGTTTAATTCAATTTGTAACTTGGCTTTGAAGATAAATTACATGCCATGAAACCCTAAGTGCAACAATCAGGTGCCTGGACACAAGATAGGGTCCCTGGCAAGACCATAAACTGCCCACCATTAGAATTATCAATATAAAAAATAAAAAATAAAAAATAATCAACCAATGGTCCTTAGCAAGACCATAAACTGCCTATATAAAGTATTCAAAAAGATTTTACAAGGACTATCAAAGGAGGATAAGTCCTAGGCAAGACTATAAACTACCTGAGGCTTTATTTTACTTTATTTTTCTACTTCCTAATTTTATTTCATTACAAAAAAGAATTGGAAAGATGTACTGACTTAAGCTTTTGAACATATTTCTATTTTATTTTATTTTTTATCCCAAAATTCAACTACTTATTTTCCCTAAGAATTAGGGGCATATCCCATTCATGATCTCAAGAATATTTCATTTATTTATTATCCTTATTATACTTCTCCTACTATTACAACCAAAGCCATTAAGTTGGCTCAATGTTTCAACTCAAGACTTTTTTTTTTTTTGTTTTTTTTTTTTTTAAAAAAAAAAAAAAAAAAAAAGACCAATTTATTTGAAATAATTCTTCAATTACAAGAAAGTGATTGGAACTTGTTTGAAAAGAAGAAGTATTTGTTCCATGAAGGCATTAATTGACCTCTGAAGGAGCTATTTATATTAAAAAACACATAAATTGATGACATAATTTGGGGAATTAACATATTAATAACACCTCAATGTGCTATTTATTCCAAAAAGAATTTAAAAGCCCCCCAAAAAGCAAACAAGAGTCTTTTTAAATTGCACAAATTATTAATTTCACTGTTTATATTTTTTTTTAACAACTCAAATGCATTTATGGGTAACAGAAAATCTGAACCATAGAGGGGATGGACTTGAAATAAAGTCTGAGTCACAATGATGATTCCAAAAAGGAAGAGTTGTGGCATCATAAGGGTCATTATATGATTAAAGGACTCAAATTATGATCATTCAATTATGTCATATTAATTATAAAACCTCTCAAGAGCACCAATTTTTACTGATTGACACAAATTACCACCTTCAACCAAACAGTTACATGATCTTGATTGTGATTCAGGATCATTTATTTTGAAATTTGATTTTTACTCAGATATCTCAGTTAATGGGTATTTTATACTTACAGTAAAAAGAATAAAAATAAATATAAAAAATAAATATTTATTGAATAATCATTAAAGTAAAATTATTTATATTTACTGTATCATTATTTATCCTCATCAAAAAAAAAAAAAAACTATAAAAAATAAGGGGTGGGTAAACTTATTTCTTACACTATCCCTTATAGTGGAAGTTTTGGGGAATGAAGACATATCCTCTTCAAAATTTGAAAACCAACTCAAGACTTTTAAATGGAGAGGGGGGCCCTCATCCAAAAGAATATTATTGAAAAAAAAAAAAAAAAAAAATCAATAAATTAATATTAAAATCAATTTTAAATCACCTTATTATTACAATTTTTTATTTTTCATTTCTTTATAACATGTATAATTCAGGAATACAAAAGAGCAAAAGGACATAAATTATTTTGAAGAAATAGCAAGAGAATTGGGAAACAACTTATCATAGGACAATTATTCAGATACTGAAAATGCAGAAGATTATTTATGAAGAAAAGCAGGAGTTCCTTATGGATTGACCTTTGGACAGAACAAGACTTTGGACACTTTTTTGATTCTGGATTGAAACTCAATTGGAATTCAAGAATCACTGGCCAGGATTTATGGACTGAAGGTTGACTCACTGGATTGATTATTGACTCAGAACTCACTCAACATGATGGACCAGCAAGATGATGTAAAACACTCAACTCAAATTTCCCTTGGGATCTTAAAGAAGCTTGAAGACTCAAGAGGTCCTCAGCATGACACTAAACTGCTTCCCCTGTAGACTTGGGCAGGGAAACTTATAAAAGAAAAATAACAGCCAAGAAGCTGGAGGGGATTGTCCTAGTCAGGAGAAGTCCTGAAGGACCATTTTTGTCCTCAGCATGACAATAAGCTGCTCCCTTTGTGAAACAGGAACAAGGGGTTTTACAGGGGTTTATCATTATCAAATTGGCCCAAAATGAACAAAGTGAAGTCTCAAGCCATCAATTAAGACAAGAAAATTCCTTATCAAGAAATAAAACAACCAGAAGAATCTTGAATCAAGTGGGAATCATGAAGATTGAAGAATAAAACAAGAGTCAAGAGGAATCCAAATTCAAGCCCAAAGGAGCTCAATAATCAAGAAAAGCCCTTGGATCAGGCCAGGAGGTCCTTGCATGACTTAATCTGCAGGACTTGTATACCTAATATACAGGGGTTACACACCTAGTTGTAGGTCCTGTATGACCTTAAACTACATTTTTTTATTAAAGAAAGAAGAATTGTGAAGACCTCAAGATTTCAGGACACTAGCAAATTCTTAGAAATAATTTAAAAAAAAGAAAAAGAAAAAGAAAAAAAAAGAGAGAAAAAGAAACAAAATAACTAATTGAAGATGGATCACCAAATTTTAGAAGCCAAATACAAATCAGTCCTGAAGAAGGTGAGACCAGTCAATGAGCCAATGCCTCAAGACCTTAACCCACCTTTGGAAAGACCACCTTTGTCAAGAGATCCTTATGAAACACCCTTATCACCAAATCCACCCATATTTCAAGAAACCTTCAAGGTCACCCATGAAAGACTGCAAGCAGTCAATTTTGGCCCACCAGGATGGTTATCAAATGAAGAAATCAATTTACTCAAAAATGTCATTACCTTAAGGGAAAAAGCAATAGCTTTCTGTGAAGAAGAAAGAGGATTACTCAAACACTCATATGGAAAACCTTACAAGATACCAGTAATACCTCATGAACCTTGGCAGAAGAAACCAATTCCCATTCCTAAATCAATTTTACCTCAGTTTACTGAATTAATCAGAGAAAGAATCAGGACTGGACTTTATGAGCAATCCACCTCAAGCTACACAAGCCCAATCTTTTGTGTGGCCAAATCAAATGGGAAACTCAGAATTGTCCATGACCTTCAAGAACTCAACAAAGTCACCATCAAGGATGCTGGCTTACAACCTCATATTGAAGAATTTGTAGATGCATTTGCAGGAAGAGCATGTTATGGACTAGGAGACATCATGGGAGGATATGATGAAAGAGAGTTAGATGTCACTACAAGACCCCTCACTACCTTTGAAACACCCCTTGGAAGGATGCAACTCACAAGACTACCCCAAGGAGCCACCAACTCAGTAGCAGTATACCAAGCCCAAATGACCTGGATACTTCAAGAAGAAATACCAGAAAGTGTAGGAATTTTTATTGATGATGGAGGAATAAAAGGACCAAGATCACTTTACAACCAAGAAACACTACCAGAAAACCCATCAATCAGAAGATTTATATGGGAATATGCCATAACCTTAGAAAGAGTTTTATTCAGAATTGAAGAAGCAGGACTTACTATCTCAGGATCAAAGTTTGCATGCTGTGTTCCAGCTTTGGACATAGTAGGGCATGCTGTATCATTCAAAGGAAGAACAATCTCAAAACAAAAGAACAACAAGATTCAAAATTGGCCAACACCTCTCAACAAAAAGGAAATAAGAGGATTTCTTGGTCTTTGTGCCTATGTAAGAATGTTTATTGAAAACTTCTCACAAGTTGCATCACCACTCAGAAGGATCACCAGAGAAGTTGTTGACTGGGACTGGGATCAAAAATGTGAAGAAGCTTTCCATAAACTCAGAAGAATAGTTGGAGAAGAAATAACTCTCAAGAAATTGGATTATGACAAAGGATCAGGAAAAATTAAGCTAGCAGTAGATTCAAGCTACATTGCTGCAGGAGCAGTACTCACTCAAGAAGATAAAGAAGGAAAAGACAGACCAGTATTTTATGAATCAATAACTTTTTCAAAATTAGAATCAAAATACTCACAACCCAAATTGGAGCTCTGTGGAGTTGCAAGAATTCTCAAGAAGCTTCAGACAATACTTTGGGGAAAACATTTTTAATTACAGGTTGATGCCAAGGCCTTAATTGAAATGATCAACACCCCTTGTTTACCCAATGCCCCCATGACAAGATGGGTGGCTTTCATTCAACTATTTTCCTTTGATTTGGTACACAAACCAGGGAAGACCTTCACTATTCCAGATGGGCTATCAAGAAGACCAAAAAACTCAGAAGAAGAAGAAGAAGAAGATGCACCAGAATTTGATGAAGAAGAAGATTGGATCAAGCCACACCCTGGATTTGGGGCTAAGACTATAAATTCACTCAAGTTTTCAGGAATACAGGTACCAACCAAACAAGAAGGATTTTGGAAGAGAATGCAAGAATACTTAAGTACAATGAAAAAACCACAATCAAGTAAAGATGAAGAGTTTAGAAGGATAAAAAGAAGGTCATCCAAATTTTTCTTGGAAGATGGCCAACTCAAAAGAAGAAATAACCAAAACCCTCAATTGGTGATATCAAGTCAAGAAGTTCAAAGCTACATTTTAAAGTCACTTCATGAAGACATGGGCCACAGAGGGGAAAATGAAACTTACAGAAGAATTAAAGCAAGATTTTGGTGGGAAGGAATGAAGAAATCAGTCAAGAAATGGGTTCAATCTTGCCTGGCCTGCCAAAAGAGAAGTCAAAACTTACAAAGGGAACAAGGAAGGCCTACATCAACATCAACAATCTTTGAAAGGGTAAGCATGGATGCAGTCCATATCAAATCTGGAAGATGGAAATATATGGTTGTGGCCAGAGATGATTTTTCAGGATGGCCAGAAACAGTTGGACTAGTCAAATTAACAGCAAAAGCAGTTGCAGAATGGTTCACCTCAGAATGGATATGCAGGTATGGCTTGCCAAAAGATGTAACTGTGGATGGGGGGCCAGAGTTTGGAAAAGAATTGCAAGATGCAGTAAAGAACGCAGGATCAAGGATCAGAGTCACCACACCTTATTACCCAGAGTCTCAAGGAATGGTTGAAAGGGGCCATAAGCAACTCAAAGATGCATTAGTCAAGATGTGTGGAGAAAATGGAGGAAAATGGAAAAAATATCTACCACTAGTGACATTGGCTGACAGAATTTCCACTAAAAGGACAACTGGTTTCTCACCATATGAACTCCAATTTGGACAACTACCAGTATTACCAATTGACATTGAAACAAAAACATTTTTAGCAGTAGAATGGCACAAAATATCCACAATTGATGAATTACTGGAAGCCAGAGCCAAACAGTTGGAAGGAAAAGAAGAGATGAGAAGAAAAGCAGCAGAAAAACTCAAAAAATCAAGGGAAAACTCAATGAAATATTGGGATAGAAGAATGGCACACCAACTAAGATCACCACTCAATCCAGGAGATTTGGTCCTGGTTTTCAACAAAGCAATAGAAACTAATTGGGGCTACTTTTCAAAAACAAATTGAATGGACCCTACAGAGTAATCAGACAAATAAACAGTGGACCATATGAACTTGAGGAGCTGGATGGAACAGAATTAGCAAGAAGATTTGCAGCATCTCAAGTTAAAAGGTTCTACCCAAGACAAAAGTTGATAAACACAAAAGAAGACACAGAAGAAGAACAAAGTGAAGAAGATGAATCAATAAATGAGGAAGAGGTATTTGAGGAGACCACAGAATCAGATGAAGAATAGAGAGCTCTCACCTGGAATGCTGGGGACAGCATTGAATGGAGAGGGGGATGTGGTATTCCATACCATTTTTTTCACCAGGCTCAAGCTCAAAGTAACCCAAAACAGCAGTAAATCCAGCCTACAGGCAGACTTACACTCAAATTTTACACCAAAAGGTCAATTTTACAGCAAGAAGCTGGATTTAACTCATAAAACCATGGCACAGGCACCAAAGGGAAGTGTATGTGTTTAAATAAATTATTCAATTTCATTATGCATATGTAAAAAATAAAGTTACATATAGCAAACTAGTTACAACAAATAAGGTACCACCCTTTAAAATTACACAACCACCCAGCCTTACACCCCCTTATACCCACAGGACTCATGCAGCAAGAAAAGGACACCTGCATGAATTACAAAGCAACCTAGAACTTAACATAGAAAAGTCACATGATGCAAAGCTCAACTCCATGGAATTCCTGCAATTCATTTACAACACAGCCCCAGGAGTACCTTATCTTATATCCACAGTAACCCCACTTAAAACCTTAAAACAGAATCAAAATTATTTACACCACTCATCACCTCATGCAAACCAAAGCTAGTTACAACAGGCTGCATGCAGTACACAATTCCAATTAAATCTCAAACACATGACTATGCACAGCATGTGTCAAAATCAAAAATCACATCATCTCATAAAAACAGTAAATTCACCAGTGCAAGAAGTTATCACCTGACTTCATTTTAAAGTTCAAAAAGAAGAAAAACAAACATGACACCTGCATAAATTACACAGCCACTTCTACCCAGCCTAAAATAGGACATATGCAAAGGAATTACAAGGTCATCATGTGATACTGCATCTACCAACAGAATATCATGTGACAGGAAAGAGGCTGTGCACGACAAAAATCCCCAGCCAAAATTGAATCACCTCATGTATGCAAGGAAAATTCAAGAATATCACATCATAATTAGTTCACCAAAAGACAATCATGTGATAAATGGAGGCTGTGCAGAGAGAAAATTATCACCAAACCTTAAATCACCGGACCCATGCAAGAAAGGTCCTCACCAGAAATGGAGTCACATGATGAAATCAAGAGGAATTAAAGTGGAAAAATACAGCTCCCATGGAGGGCCCCCTGGGCTCCCAAAAGGTATAAATAGAGGGGCTCTCTCCACCCAAATTTCGAAATCCCCCCATGCAAATTATATCCACTTCAAAGTAGGAGCATAGGAATAATTCATCCCTCACCTGGGAGGTAGGCCAGAAAATTATAGTAAATTTACTTACCCAGTAGCTAAACTCAGTGGAAGTATAGTGTTGAAGATTACCCAGTAGCTAAGCTCAGTGGAATCTTATTATTATTAAAATTAAAAATTAAAAATTACCCAGTACCCAAGATTAGGGTTACTACTCTATTCAAGTATTTTATCCAGTAAAATTAACACCATTTATCAAGACTTAAAAATAACTTACCCCTTTAAAAATCCAATATCAAAGAATCTTACCTTTTTAACAAAAACAATTTTATCTTATTATTAACCACTCTTAAAAAAATAACAAACCTTTAAAAAAATTATTTTACTATAGCATAACTTTAACTTAACAAATTTACCTTATCAAACTCATCAAATTTTCCAGAAAACTTAAATGACTCATCTTACCAAGGATTTATCACTAAGAAGAAGCCACTCACCTCAATTTGACCAAAAGAAATATCAAAATTAAACAGACAATTATTTCATTAAAATCTCAAATTTAACCAAAAATTACTGACATTATTTTTCATATTATTTATTGAATAGGTCTGATCTGAGACTGCTGGATTTTGTCTTCTGCAGTTGTAAAGCCACTTACTAATTTTATTTTGGTTTGTGAGCTCCAAGGAAGATTTTGTTCAGTATTTTAGGAGGGGCAGGCAATACACCCTTGCCACCCTTGGTTACAGGAGTTATTAGCAATTCAAAACTAGTTACCTGTGATTTCCCCCTCCAGGTACTTCCTCATTTTAATCCCACACAAGAGGAGTTCCCACAGTGTATTAGCTGCCCCTCTGAATAATACTGAATAGTCAGCCTACAGATAATCACAAAATAAAATAAGATTTGTGGCTTTAACAGATAGATAAGACTTATCAGCAGTCTCTAAATCAGGCCTATCAATAACACTACAGTAAAAATCTCATTTAAAACTAAAATTTCTGATAAAATAAACACTAAGATTTTGTTGTTGTTGTTTTAATAAAATTAATAATAATATATACATATTGCTTTCCTGTTATTTTAATAAACCTAATAAGAATGTTTTTCTTCTTTTTTTGGGCTTTATGATGATTATAATGATTTCTTATATTAATACTGATAATAAGCCTACTGGATATTCTTCTTTTGATATTTTTACTGTTGAGTGTATATCACTACTTATTTTTGTTGAATAACACTAGGCCTCTGAGAAAGGCTACTGAGCTTTTTCACTATGATTATACTTGTAAGGTTTGACTATGAAACAATAAGTAATAATTACTAATATTTTACTTATTGTACTATGAATGTCCTTTTAAATGAAATAAATAAGATAAAATTAATTATAATAATAAAGAATTATTATAATTATGGTGTAAAAATAATTATATTATAAATAAAATATAATAATATAATATAATAAAATAAATATATTAATATAAAATAATTAATATATTTGATAGCACTTTATTATTGTGACAAACAAATAATTACGGCGTAAAAAATTGTTTTTTATTAATAAAAAACAATTAATAACAATAATATTACCAATATTAAAGTTATAAATTAATATAAATACCATTTATATTAATTAAAGAATTTTTAAAAGAATAATATAAAGAAAATAACCTACTTTTAACACTTAATATAATGATTTTGAGATAATTTACGCCAAATAATATAAATACAACTTATATAAACTGTATTTACAATAAAAAATAGAGAAATTACAAATATTCTTGATTTTTTTTTACGTGGAAATGAGCTTTAGAGAGATTTTTAACAAAAACAATTAAACAAATGATTTAATCACATCAAAATTGATGATTATAATAAAGATGAACTTTGTTCTTTAATAATATAAAAGTTTTATATATAAAGAACAAAGATATTACCTTTTTGTTTGTATTAATTTAATGTTTTTGATGCGTCTGAGGGGAAAACAGAGTAAAAAGAGCTCTATTTATAGTAAATACCTCCCTCCTAGAGTCCAACAGGCTTCTAGTAGACGTGTAATGATCATATCCACTGGAATTGATCAATATTTTAAGGTTTGGTGATGATTACATCATGATCAAACCATATTACATCATTATTACACCATTATTTAGAGTTATCCCTATAACTCTAAGTTTAATGACTTCAAAGACTTGGCAGAACCCCAAAATTCGTGTAATTTATTATTTTTAATCATAAAATAATAGTGTTCACCAATTTTATCACTCATATAACTGTTAAACTTAATTTAAGGTTACAGTGAGTGATCATAGATGATCAAATTAAGCTCAAACTTTGATCCTTGATAACTTTTAAGATTTACACGCTACAGAAATTCAGAGAGTGAATTATAATAGCTTGGCATAACCTTATTATGCTGACAAGAGCATTTTATTACATCAGCAAAACTCTATTTTCGATGATTTTTCTTGTAACTCATCTTTTCTGTTGAAATTTAATATTTTAAACTTCAAGCTATGATTTCAAGGGGTTATACCTTGAATATTATAATAAAAATACATCATTCTTCACTCATGAACTAGTAGAATCCAACTGTCTAATTTTTTTCAAGTTTGGACCACTTTCACAACAAAGTGGTCAACAGCTCTGTTGATTTTAATCAATAATTCCTTACAGGTTTTAACCTTGTTTATAACCTGTGAAATAAACTTCATCTCTGTATTTCTAAAGTAATTTCGTGATGACTTTCTTTTTGGTTCATCACTCTATCATGTATAATTCAAGAGATATTAGCTAAAATCCTTGAATGTATGCGTTGACCAAAAAAGTGCATATATTCAGGTTAATTCCTTAAGTATTGATTTTGAATCTTAGCTTTTTAATTTTTTTATATTTGGATTTTCATTGAGAATCCACTGGTACTATTTCTTTCACATGTTGTTTCATTGGTTTCTGAAATAAATAAGGATTGGTGTATTTTATAAGGTATTATTACTTATAACTTATTAAATATTGACTTTACAGATATGCCATAAAGATGGGATATGTGTATTTTACCATGAGGAATCCAATGGTATAATTTAATTCACATGTTTGTTCATTGGTTTTTGAGTTAAACCAATTTTTATGCCAATTTATGGTATTTTTGTATTTTTAAAGTACTTATTTTTAATGTATAATCATATTAAATATTTCTTTGTGACCTTTTTGGGTATGTGGTCATATCTCAAAGGTTCACATTCCCTACCACCAAAAAAAAATTGTACCACAATCTGATATGTGTAATTAGGGTATAATCCACTGTCCTACCTCTTCAATAGACTTTTGTTAGTCTTGAAGCTCAATAATGCTTAACTTTTTTATTTTTCAGGCTTTCATTCATGTCTGAATCTTCTTAGTAGTTTATCAGAATTTGTTATATCTTGCTCAAGTAGCCATTCATCTTCTTGAGTTGAATTTCTATACCTTACAAGGTATTCTCTTTCTTTTTTGTTTCTTGTCCTTCTTTCTTTAAGGACTTTTACTATTTTCTTTTCCTCTCCTTCTTCTAAGGGGGGACTTTCAAGTGGTTGTTTATTTCTTAATAGAAATAACTCCTTGTCACTTGAGCTGTAGGTTTTTATTAGGCTTACAGGGAAATTTGGGTGTTTGTTCATTAGTTCACCTGTGAGTTCCAATTGCACAGCATTGGGTTCATGAAGTGCTTTTATCATAAATGGTCCTGCAAAGGAATCTTTTAATTTCTTTGGGCCTTTTATGTTATTGAAATTGAGGGTTGATACTAGGACCAAGTCTCCTATTTTGAAATCAGGCGGCTTGTGACTTTTATCCCATCTTTCTTTTGCATATTTGAAAGAATCTTGCATACATCTGTTTGCATGGTGTCTTGCCTTATCAAGCATTATCTTAAAACTGCTTGCTGTTGGGTGTACATCCACTAAGTCCTTTTTGAGTGTATCATAAGGAAGTCTTGGGTTCCAACCTTTTTCTACAATTGCTGTTGTTTTGCCACTAGAAGAATGGATTGATTTTTTATATGCCAGTTCAAGAGCTGGTATTAGTGTACACCAATCATGGGTAAAACCATCAGAATCTTCAAATTCTAGCCCATAAGCACAGAATCTCCTGATCATGTCCTCTAAGGTCTGTATCATTCTTTCTGCTAAACCATCAGTTTGAGGATGGTAAGCTGTTGAGAATGATAACTTTGTCCCAAACAAGTTATGGAGATTTGTCCATAATGCTGAAGTGAACTTTGGGTCTCTGTCACTTATAATATTCTGGAACAAGCCTGTATGGCTAATAACTTTATTCCATATCATTATGGCTGTGTCCATAGCTGTGTCATCTTTATGACATGGTAGGAACATGGGAGTTTTGCTATACCTGTCAACTAATACTAGGCAGGCATTATAGCTTCTGTCTCCTCCTGGAGGTAATGCTGTTACCCAATCCATATGAACTATTTCCCAAGGGGATTTTGGTTCTTGGATTTGGTTCATCATTCCAAATTTCTTTCCTGTAGCTCTGTTGGCTTTTTGAAATCTGTCACAGGTTTGGAAGTATTCTATGACATCTTTATTCCAATTTGGCCACCAAGAGCAGGTTTTCACCCTCTCTAGTGTCCTGTCTTCTGAAAGGTGTCCAGCTGCAACACTATCATGACACTCATGTAAAATAGTGTTTATTAGGGCTCTATCTGTTAAGGCCATAACACATGTGTGTTTTGTTCTATGGTAAAGGATTCCATCAAGGAGGTGGAATCTCCCTTTGTGAGCCTTGAGGTATATTTTACATACCCAAATAGGCCACAATTATCTTAAAAAGGAATTTTGAATTATGCAAAACTCATAAGTCATGCATATATCCAAAATTCATCATTTTCAATTTCAGAAAAGATGAATAACTTTTTATTGAGTAGGTAAATCCATGGATTTAAGACCAGATTTGGATTCTACACAAAAATTCACCTAGGGTAGCTCCATAGAGTGAATAAGCTCAATTTAAGTATTTGAGGTGGTAAAATGGAAAATACTTCAATACCACATCATTAATACCATATAAAAGATCCGTGAAAATTTTTGTTTTTCTTGATTTTTAGCCAAAATAATGGGAAAGTGAGAAATCCCATGTTACATATACACTAAGAATAGTGTTATGCATGTTTTGAGAACTTAATATCATGGTATTCTTACATGGACCTTTGGTACACCCATAGTGGATATCTCACTTTAAGCTTAAATTACTATTTTGACGTAAAAAAATAAGCAAGGGGGACAAAAGACATCAAAGAGAGCCAGGGTACCCAACTTCTGAGGCCTCAGAGGCGTGGATAGCGCCAGAGCATGGATCCATGGCTCATCTTGGCCCAATTGGTAAACTAAAACTCTTTGGGAACTTGGTTACCAAGTTACACCTACTGTAATCATAAGAAAAATAGCAAATAACCTGCTATTTTGACGTGCCAAGGAGGTAATAAGCTACTTAGGCTCCTGTAACCACATCAATTCTTGATGACTTTCCATTACTAGACCCTAAAAGAGTAATTAAACCCTTTTGGGATCCATATTCATTGATTTACCTCATAGCAACCAGCAAAATACTGCTATTTGCAATTCTACGTAGAAATGAGGTAAAACATTCAAAAATTCATTAAAAATACAATTCTTAATGAATCTTCCTGAAACTTTCAGGACCAATGAAGAGCTGTATTATCTATTGTACAACCAAAAAGAATTATGGTTTTATTAGTAAAATTAAAAGTTTTACTTACAGTCCATTTTTGACCATTCTACGTGAAACACTGAATCTTCAAAAATTCACAGTAATTACAACCTGTGATGAAATTGGCAATAACATTGATATCTTTGAGAAATCAATGATTATTTTAGAATAAAAGAAGATTTACAGATGTTACTCCTTTTATTCTTAACCATATTGGGGTTGGTAGTCACGTAAAAGTACCAATTAAGTAATTATGATAATCTTACATGACAACAGATGATGCAATCATTAATCCAAAAGGGTTTATTGTTTTCTCACTCACTGGTTTTTCAGTTTGCTCCATGGCACACCTCTGTGAGCTGTTGTTGACTTAAAAGAAGCCTCTTCTTGATGTTTTTTCCAAGAATCATCTTATCAATATATTAAATCATTATTACCAACAAAGTAAGTATTAGTTAAAGCTATTCTTAAGTGTTTTAAATCTTTCAAAATCATCCAAAAAGACGTGAAATCATAGAATCCAACTATATATTGTTGTAATACTGTTATAAATCCTTTTTATCCCTTAAATCCACAATTCCACGTCAAATTTCTCTACTCTTATCTATCAATAAGTTCTTTGGAGTATTAGTGAGTCATTTATTCTTAATTCTGAAAGTTTTTCTCTAGTAATAGTTTTCTTCAAGAATTATCTTTATAATTATTCTTGCAAAAGATAATTATATATTAAAATATTTTTATTATTTTAATAAAGAAGTTTTTATTATTAAATTCTTCTTGTAATTGATTCTTGTAGACAATTACTTGCTCACTGTTAAAATCACTAGTAGTGCTTAACACGTGAAAGAAATAATTTTTTAATTATTTAATTGTGGTTATAATAATATTTTATTATTATATTTCATAAGAACAGACATAGTAGTGTTGATTAATAGTAATATTATCATCAGTTTCATAGTCACATCTTACACCCTTCATCATATGCTTTTTTCCATGTTTCATCTAGTTTTGATGAAATTGATGGGTCTTTGCAGTCTTTCATTAGAAGTTGGCTTAAGATATGGCAATTTTTGTCTATCTTATAGCTTTCTTTAACTTGGTTAAAGAATTCTGTGCCAATGTCTGTAACACATATTCCTTCTATATGGTGTTCTTCTTGTGGTACCCATGCTGGATTGTCAGGGGTATTTGCTAGAGCCCATCTGCTAAGACCATCTGCATTTTTATGAATATTACCAGATTTATGAACAATAGTCATATTTCTCCTATATTCTTGGATAGCAATTTGCCATCTCAGCATATGTCTATTTGGAGTTTTCATATTTAATAGAGATTTTACAGCATTACAGTCTGTAATCACATCAAATACTGTTCCATCCAAATAGTAATGTAAGTTTTCTAAAGCCCACACTAAGCAGAGGCATTCCATTTGGCTTGCTCCATATCTTGCTTCTGCTGGCTTTATCTGTCTTGAGATAAAACAAATTGGTCCTTCCATTGGTTTATCATTGATAATTTGTGTCTGATGTAGTGCAGCACCTAGTCCTTCTCCACAAGCATCAATGTAAAGTTTGAAGGGTAGTTTCCAATCTGGCATTAGAAGAAATGGGGCATTTGTTAAGGAATTTTTCAATTCTTCATATTCCTTGAATCTTTCTTCTGTCATTTCATAGACTGTTTGTTGATCACATAGCTTATACAAGGATTTAGCAATTTTTGCAAAGTCCTTTATATGCTGTCTATAGTAACCAGCAAATCCTAGAAATGATTGCATTTCTTTTTTGGTTTGAGGCATTGGTTTAAGTAGTACTGCTGCTACTTTATTCTTGTCTATGCCTAGACTAAGTCCAGATACAACATGTCCTAGTGATTTTAATTTACTATATGCAAAATGACACTTTTTCAAGGAAATTTTCATATTCACTTGGACTATTTTTTGTAGTACCCTATGTAGTCTTGTAAGGTGATTTTCCCAAGTTTCTGAGCAAACTATGATATCATCAATATAGATAATTAACCATCCTTCTTATAATTCTTCAGGAAATATGGTATTCATCATTCTTTGATAATGGGAAGGTGCATTTTTTATGCCAAATGGCATTCTTAAGTATTCAAAAATTCCACAGTGGACTATTATCCTTAGTAGCTTTTTGGCATTGTCTGTTAAGACATTTTGGTGAAAACCCTTTAAAGCATCCATGGCTGTGATGAACTTAGCTTGTGACAATTGTGTCAATGTCTCATGGATCTTGGGTATTGGATATCTATCTGGAATGATATAGGTGTTCAGGGCTCTGAAGTCTCCTACCATCCTTGATTTTCCATTATGCCAAGTTATAATGACAGGTGTAGTGACTTCTACCTGTTCATTATGTCCTACTTTTCTTAGTACTCCAAGGTCCATTAATTCTTTAATGTGTACCTCTAAAGCTTCTCTAGCTCTTGGACTAGCTGGGTAAGCAGGTCTTCATAGTAAAGGTGGGTAAGGTTTCTCCACATTAAGAATTATGTCCACTTCATGTCCAATTACGGTACCTAGTGGCTCTTTGTAAATTGCAAAGGCATTTTTGTATTTAAATAAGAGGTCAATCAATTTTTCTTTCATTTTTTCTGTTAATTCTTTATTGAATTCTGCCTCTTTAAGTTGTTCAGATATAAAAAGATCCTTTTCTGGAATTTTTTCTTCATTCTTAATAACTTTAATTTTTTTTTGTTATTTAAGAAGCCAAACTTCTGTCTTTTGTTGCCTCTTATGGTAAAATATCTATCCTTCTGGTTAGAGATATCTATACCATAAATTGCAAAGTAGTCATTCCCAAGTATGAAATGATTACTAGTACAGTTTTCCATTACTACAAACTCTACTTTAATTCTGACACATCGTGAGGGATGAGGAAAAATTAGTGTTAAATCAATTATTCCAAGGGGTTTCATGCTCTCACTTGCACTACTAAATTTGACACCTTGTATTGGAATAAGTTTTTCTTGCTATTCTGGGACAATGGTTTTTAAATAACTTTTACCAACACAGCTGCAATATGCCCCTGTATCTAAGTTAACCTTTCCTTCTTGGTTATCAACCATAACAATACTTATACTTGATTTTCCAGCTGTATATCCCATTCCTCTTGCAGGTCTGGTTCTATACATTTTGGCATCTTGTATGTTTGTCAGGTTTGTGTCAGATGTCCCAAATTGTGTTAAGTTTGAGTTGACATCCTGTACTTCATAGATTCTATCAATATTATTAATTTGTGCATTAATTATATTGATTTCATCACTTTCAGAACTTTCTGACTCTTCTGTCTCTTTTTCAGAGTCAGATTCCTCTTCTTTGTCATTGTGGTTTTCTGTTTCTATAATTTCATTAATCTTTGCTTTTTTAAGGCAATTATTGGCTAAGTGTCCAATACCTCCACATTTATGGCATTTTCTTTGTTCATTATTGTTAGATGTATTGGGCTTGAAGGATTGTTTTGATTTATCTTTTTTGATAAATGGTTTATTTGGGCTTTTAATGTCCAATTTCTTCCAAGTCCTGCCAATTTTTGTTCTTGTCACTATGTCTTCTAGTGCATTAATATACTCTTCTGTGGAGCATGGTTCTATACACCTGCTTCTTAGGGCATTTTCTAGCTCTCCTCCACATTTCATGAGTATTTTCATATGCACCATTTTTTGTGACATTTCTGGGTACAATGCATTAAGTCTTTCAACTCGTTTCAAGAACCAAGTTAAAGGTTTGTCTTTGTCTGGGTCAAAGAAAAAATTTTCAAATGCATTTTCTATTTTGTACCTCCAGGCATCATTAGCCCACTTGGTGATTAGTTCTTGTTTCCACCAAGACCAGGTATTTTTGCCATTTGTTTGCCTTATGCCATAATACCATCTTTTTGCGATTTCTCAAACAATGAATGTAATCTTGCAGTGATTAATTCATCTGGTATGGCATAATCTTCTTTTAGCATATCAATTGTTTTGATAAATCACATTTGGTCATATTCACCTTCTCCTGTGAATGTTGGCCATTCTTTCAATTGAGGTGCTTCCTTCATTAAGACTTGGTTATTGTCTTGGTGACTCAAGTCTGTTATGAATGGATTTGTTAATTCCTCTTTTGGTGTAACAGGCCTTCTTATGTGAGAAAATGGTGTTGATAACTTTGGCATATTTAAATTAGCCTCATTAATTTTATCCATTTATTCAGTAATAAGCCTTATTTCACTTTGAATTTCATCTTTCAGATGCATTCTTGCTTCATCACTTTTTTCTACATTGTCTAAAAGTAGTTTTTGGTGTGATTAAGTCTTTTCTTCAAATTTTTCTACAGAAATACTTAATTTGTTTAATTTTTCTGTAAGATTATCAATACTCACATCATAATTTATTGTCAGAGTTTTTTCTTTGATATCACTTATGTATTTTTACAACTCTTGTTGTCCTTGTATTAATTTCTGAGTATTGTCAATTAATACTTTTGGTTTATTATTTTCAATCATAAATTTTATGTTATCAATTTCTTTCTTATTTTGTGTAACAAGTTTTGTTAAAGATGATAAGCTATTATTTATTTCTTGTAAAGATAATAAACTATTTTTAATGTCTTTAAGAGGTAAAATACTATTTTTAAGTTCTGTTAGAGTATTTACAACATCAGGAGACAAGGTTATTTCTTTGGAAAATGGGATTGTCTCATTCTTTGTTCCTCTTTGTCTTTGAATTCCATCAAAGTTCTGGCCATGTTGAATACATTGTCCATGGCATCCTTTTGGATACTTGGAATCCTGTAGCTTGGGGAATATGGTTTCCTCCAATTCTTTTTCTTGTTCTTCTTCCCTTCTTGGGGAAGTGGGTTGACTTGGGCCTTGCTGGTAGAAGCCACTGGGGCTTCTTCCTTGGTTGCCTCCTTCCTTTTGGCATGATACTCCTTGATCTTTTTGATTTGAGGTTTGGATGATAGTGGATTCCATCTATTGGAGTATCGCACTATTTCCTCCTCTTTGAGGAACTTCTTTAGGATGTGCCAGGAGTTCATCACTCCTTGGTGTATTTGAGGCAACATTTCCCAATCCTTGTCCTTGTACACTGTGTAGTACTGTTTGTATTGGCTCATGTAAATTTCTATTTGAGCCCTCTGAATGTGATTTGTACCTCTTGGAGTCACTCATACTTAGTTCCAATTCAGGTTCAGATATCATGGGCATTTCTGGGACTTGCCTTTGGGATAAGGCACTTCCTTGTGTGGATTCTGTTCCACTGGGGATATTGCCCTTCCTTTTCCCTTTTGAGGAATCAATTCTACTTCTGAGTCCAGCTCCATCCAATTGGATGGAGTATTGGGAGCCTCTTCTGGTGGTCATATTAGGAAATAAGAGGATTTCAGAACAGGAATTCTTCTTATGGCAATTTATGAATGAGGTACTCACCTTCAGAGTCTTGAATGGTGGGTCCTGGAAAGTCCAATTTCTTGGCTTTCTTTCTTTTGGTAATTATTGGTGTGGGAGAGCTTTGACAAGTTTCTTCCACCAATATTTCAACAGTGGTTTGGTTATCCTCTGTTGGGTTGTCTTCAAACACTAAAAAAGACAGATAAATATAATTCTTTTATATAAGAGTGTTATTTTTGGTAAGATATGGCAATTTTCCACGTAAAAATTGCTTTTATATCTTTTTTATAGAATAAAAAATGAAAATAATTAAAGAAATGAAATTAAAATGAATAAAATAACGTTTTTATTGGCTTTTAATATTTTTATTATTTCTTATGTTTTTATTTTTAAAGAATAAAATAAAAATGAATACGATTCTTTTTACAAAATTAATTTATAATATAAAATTATTTTTAATTTATAAAATATTTTTTTTAATCACTAGAGTCACTCAAAGAAAGTTTTTGCAAGTCCAAGGATGTGAAAAACCATGTCTAAGACAGTACAATTGCTTTCCAATTGCCTCAATAGCTTTTAAAATCAATAAATATAAAATTATTATATAATTTTATGATTATAATTATAATTTATTATTGGATAAGCCCAATTAGAATCTTTTTAAAGGCCTTTTAGAGTAAATCTCACGGCCAGGCCCCCAAATGTAAGGTTTGACTATGAAACAATAAGTAATAATTACTAATATTTTACTTATTGTACTATGAATTTCCTTATAAATGAAATAAATAAGATAAAATTAATTATTATAATTATGGCGTAAAGATAATTCTATTATTAATAAAATATAATAATATAATAAAATAAATATATTAATATAAAATAATTAATATATTTAATAGCACCTTATTATTGTTACAAACAAATAATAAAGGCATAAAAAATTGTTTTTTATTAATAAAAAACAATTAATAACAATAATATTACCAATATTAAAGTTATAAATTAATATAAATACTATTTATATTAATTAAACAATTATTAAAAGAATAATATAGAGAAAACTATTAATATAAGAGAAAATAACCTACTTTTAACACTTAATATAATACTTTTAAGATGATTTACGCCAAATAATATGGATACAACTTATATAAATTGTATTTACAATAAAAAATAGAGAAATTACAAATATTCTTGATTTTTTTTATGTGGAAATGAGTTTTAGAGAGATTTTTAACAAAAAAATTAAACAAATGATTTAATCACAGCAAAATTGATGATTATAATAAAGATGAACTTTGGTCTTTAATAATATAAAAGTTTTATATATAAAGAATAAAGATATTACCTTTTTGTTTGTATTAATTTAATGTTTTTGATGCGTCTGAGGGGAAAACAGAGTAAAAAGAGCTCTATTTATAGGAAATACCTCCCTCCTAGAGTCCAACAGGCTTCTAGAAGACGTGTACTGATCATATCCACTGGAATTGATCAATATTTTAAGGTTTGGTGATGATTACATCATTATTACACCATTATTTAGAGTTATCCCTATAACTCTAAGTTCAATGACGTCAAAGACTTGGAAGAACCCCAAAATTGGTGGGTTTTATTAGTTTTAATCATAAACCAATAGTATTCACCAATTTTATCACTCATATAACTGTTAAACTTACTTTAAGGTTACAGTGAGTGATCATAGATGATCAAATTAAGCTCAAACTTTGATCCTTAATACCTTTTAAGATTTACACGCTACAGCAATTCAGAGAGTGAATTATAATAGCTTGGCATAACCTTATTATGCTTCCAAGAGCATTTCATTACATCATCAAAACTCTATTTTTGATGATTTTTCATGTAACTCATCTTTTCTGTTGAAATTTAATATTTTAAACTTCAAACTATGATTTCAAGGGGTTATACCTTGAATATTATAATAAAAAATACGTCATTTTTCACGAATGAACTAGTAGAATCCAACTGTCTACTTTTTTTTAAGTTTGGACCACTTTCATAGCAAAGTGGTCAACAGCTCTGTTGATTTTAATCAATAATTCCTTACAGGTTTTAACCTTGTTTATAACTTGCAAAATAAATTTCATTTCTGTATTCCTACAGTAATTACGTGATGACTTTATTTTTGGTTCATCACTCTATCATGTATAATTCAAGAGATATTAGCTAAAATCCTTGAATATATGCGTTGACCAAAAAAGTGCATATATTCAGGTTAATTCCTTAAGTATTGCTTTTGAATCTTAGCTTCTTAATTGTTTTATATGTGGAGTTTTTTGGAGAATCCACTGGTACTATTCATTTCACATGTTGTTTCATTGGTTTCTGAAATAAATAAGGATTTGTGTATTTTATAAGGTATTATTACTTATAACTTATTAAATATTGACTTTACAGATATGCCATAAAGATGGTAAATGTGTATTTTACCATGAGGAATCCAATGGTATTATTCAATTCACATTTTTTTTCATTGGGGTTTGAGTTAAACCAATTTTTATGCCAATTTATGGTATTTTTGTATTTTTAAAGTACTTATTTTTAATGTATAATTATATTAAATATTTCTTTGTGACCTTTTTGGGTATGTGGTCATATCTCAAAGGCTCACAATAATACTATTTATTGATAATACTAAGATACTGAGTAAGGCTATGGAGCATTTACTACGTTAATAATACTAAGCTACTGAGCTTTGACTACTAAAAAACTACTACTACTACTCTAGATATCCTTCTAATGAAGGGATGGTGGTGATCCTGGATATTGGGATCTTGTTCCATGATGATGGAAGAAATGAGGGATAGAGGAACTCTATTCAGAGCTTGTGGGCCTCCATAGAGCTTCTCAAAACAGGTTACTTAGAAAAAATCATAGTTGATAGGTTTTAGGTGGTGAGACGTGGAGTTTTTGTGTAGCAACATGTTTGCTGAGAGAATTATGCTGGTGGTACTTTTTCTTGTCAAAATCATTTGATGTATTTGAGATAATTTTGCTGGTGAGATTTTCTTTTTGCGAAGAAAGTGGATAAAATACACCTCCTGACAATTGAAATTTCTTCTAGTCATATAATATATATGAGAAAATTATGCTGGTGTTTCTGTTTCTTATCAAAATCATGTGATGTCTTTGAGATACGTTTGCTGGTGATAATTTCATTTTTTGTGACTTTGTTATGTGTTTTCTATGAGAATTATGCTGGTGGTGCTTTTTCTTATCAAAATCATGTGATGTATTTGAGATAATTTGGCTGGTGAGATTTTGTTTTTGCCAAGAAAGTGGAGAAAATACACCTCCTGAAAATTGAGCTTTCTTCTAGTCTTATGATATATATATGAGAAAATTATTCTGGTGTTTCTGTTTCTTATCAAAATCATGTGATGTCTTTGAGATAATTTGGCTGGTGATATTTCTTTTCTGCCAAGAAAGTGGAGAAAATACACCTCCTGACAATTGAACTTTCTTCCAGTGATATGATATATATGAGAAAATTATGCTGGTGTTTCTGTTTCTTATCAAAATCATGTGATTTCTTTCAGATGATTTGGCTGATGAGAATTGTTTTTCCAAAAAAGGGGAGAAAATCCAGCTCCTGACAATTGAACTTTCTCCTAGTCATATGATATATATGAGCAAATTATGCTGGTGTTTCTATTTTAGTATTGTATCATTTCATATAGAGATTGCATTATTTCTATCAATTTTGATGCATGTTATTATTACTGAGAAAACATTTGTTCTTGAAAAATATATTGTAATTTTATGCATAGCCTTGAGGTATTTCTTCTTTCAATTTAATCAAGGTGGGGAAAATACAGCTCTGATGCTGTGGTCTGTTTTCATATACCTTTATTTAGATTAACTGCTTTCAATTGCATAATTGGTTATTGATGATGCAATAAGGTGGATAAATCCTTTGTCACTATACTGTTTTGATAATATCTTGAGGCTGTGTATTGTATATTTCTGTTTGAAACCTGTTGTTGTAATGTGTAAATATGTTTTGCATAATTTGTTTTATTACTATTTATTTTTTTTGTTTTGTTGGTGAGCTTGAAACTGATACTAATGGTATGGAATACCACAGCACAGGACTATAATCAGTCTGAACAGTGGAAGAGGGCTTCTGGATACAGGAGCTAGCACAAGCCTTATAGGATGCAGAACTATAATTAGTCTGAGCCATGGAGGAGGACTTCTGGATACAGGAGCTACAATAAACCCAAGAAGGTAAACAAGCTGAAATAAACAAAGAAAACAGTAGAAGAAACCTCTAAAGTAAAACACAGTGGCTGTTTAAATACATGATGATAGGCTATCCTACATGAAAATTTGCTTTTCTAGCTGAGAAATGATGTCTGAAACTAGTAATAACACTAAATTCATTTAGGTACAAAACAAAGAAATTCTGTAAATAGATTTCCTCATGGTCCAAGCTCCCAGGAAAAGGATTATTCTTAAAGCTAATTTTTAGCTAATTAAACTCATTACAATTAGAAACAAACTTGAGTCCGGTACCACCTATATATGAATTCTACTTCTCTGAGCCAGGTATTTTTATAATCTGATCAGTTCATGTTCATTTGTATTCTCAAGCCTTTTTTCCTTTATTTCAAGCTCAAAATTGTATGTTTCTTTGAATTCTGTAAGTACTTGATGGTTACTGCATCTCTTTAACTCTGTATCACTTAAGTTATGAAAGCATACTAGCCCCATTTCCATTGGACATTCTCATTCAACTTGAATATATTGAAAAAAACCACCACTTGAGACGCTGCACTCTATAGCTCATGAAAGGAAATGACCTTCTAAAACCTTTTTAAAAAAACATATTAAAGAGAAATTATCTATTAGAATTTTTTAAACCTGTGAAATATGTCTAAGCGTTTATCCTAAGACCTCTTGGTTTAGGAAATTCCCAAAGTAACCCATTAAGAGTTATGTGATTGTGTGCTGAAGTCCATGATCTTAAGATGGAAAAACTCTTTCAAAGCACTGAGGTTAGATGTTACCTCAGTGCTCCTCAGTAGTATTCTTTCTCATTATTCATACTCATACTTTACTTAACCTAACACTTTTATGACTGTAAGTTTTTCAATCTCATAATCATTAAGCTATTACTGAAGAAACAGAAGCAGTATGTTAAATCAAGAATAGATTTGGTAATCTCTCAACAATATATTGATCTTTTAAATTCTTCTATAGTAGTTTATAAGGTGTGTTGTAATAGTTACTCATTACTGTAGTAATAACTCAAGTATTCCTGAGTTCAGAGGTATTTTATGATCTACAAGTATTACATTAGATACTTGTTAATATTTTATCATATTTTCCTTTATAGAGTATCATTCTAGTCTTGCTGTAGCCACTTGTCATAGTGACCTGTGTATTATACTTTGTAGCTCACCTTCAGGTATTTATCATCCTACTATAGCTCTTGCGTTCTTACTCATGTTAATGTAAAATAAAACCTTCAATTTCTATTCTTTTTAAATTTACATTCTCAAAGTCTCAATTGTTAAAAAGAGGTAAACTACTTTTAATAATGGACAAAGTTACTCATAGGGAGTCCAACAACATACCTATTTTAGATGGTACCAATTATACTCTATGGCACATCAAGATGAACATAGAAATTTGTGCATGAAGATTTTAGTCAGTCTGTACAAAGCAAACTCCTGAGAGCTAAACTTCTGAATCCCTCAAAAAATGGAATTTGGCTAACAACAAAGCAGTCAGTCTTATAAGAAACAAGATTGACCACAGCGTCTTAATTAGCATTGTAGACTCTGAAACAGTATGCAGTGTGCACTCTCTATGGTATAAAATACACTCAAAGCTTTCTCCACAGACATTCATTAATGACGGAATGATCTGGCTACAATGGGAACGCTTAAAATTCAATGGCAACATTGCAGAGTACATTGGAAAATGCCAGACCCTTTTACTAGACATTTCAATAATTGGTATAGTAATACCAAATTAGATTCTGTTCTATTCCATTTTGGGAAAAATAACAAGAGATTGCAACACATATGACTACACCATTGATAATCTTGTCATAAGTGGTGAGCCTTTTGCAAACCCTGAAATAGTCATGAATAAATTACCAGATCAGATTAATCATCAAAAATAAAAAAATATGAGTTTCCCCAGTAAGGAGTCCAACAGCTCAAAAATGGCTGCATTACTCAGTAATGCATCATCATATACCTACAAGATTATTTGTATGTATGTCAGAATGGCAAATATAATCCTAAAAATACTACCCACAAAGAGATTAATTTCTGGGTAGAACACCCAGAGCTGCACCCACCATCTAATCAAAGGAAAAAGAAGTACAACGAGCAGGAACATGAGTCTGAAACCCATCAAACCAGAATGTCAGCTCTCCTAACAAGAAGGGTAAAGACTTCAAGAAAAACAAACATCATTGTTGTTGACTGTGAAGCTACTCACCACATGTTCAACAACAAGGAGCTATTTTCAGATTTTGTTGATACAAAAAGTTTCAACATTACCACTCGCGATTCAACCAGTAATATAATTTCAACTGGTCACACTACCTTAACTTTACACAACTGCTTGTATGTACCAGATGTGTCAAAAAACTTGGTCAGCTTACTATAAATTTTCAAGAAATCAATCAACATCCACAAAGACACAAAAAACTTTAGAATTGTCAAAAACAACAACCTGATCCTCAGTGGCAAAATATCAAATCATCTCATGACTTCTGACTTCACTAAACCACTGCTCTACTCACCAATGAAAACACTCAACCTTGTTGGCACACAAGATTAGGTCATCCCAGCAATCAAACTCTGAAATCCATGGGCCTCCCTATTTTTAAAGAGGATCATTTCAATGTATGTGTCAAAGGAAAAATGACGTTGAAAACTTTCAGTGGTCACTTTGATCATGTTAATAAACCCCCAGCCTGTCTGCACCTCAACCTGGTAGGACCCATCTAACGACCCTCTGTATTAGTCCATTGCTATTTTCTAACAATTGTTGACCAGCACACTTCCTTCAAGTTCACTAGGTTCCTAAGTAAAAATTAGGATGCATTGCAAGAATTCTTGATAGTGAGAAACCTGATTGAAACAATACAGAATTGCAAAATTAGAAAAATTAATTTCAGATAGGGGTGGTGAGTTCATAAATGATGAGTTCAAAATGGTTTCCAATGAAAATGGCTTTGCTCATGTCACATCACCACCAAATACGCCTCAATTAAATGGCTTTTCAGAATAAGCAAATAGGACTATCCTGGAGAAGGCTTGGTGTCTACTACCTGGCACAAACCTTCCAAATCAGTATTGGATGGAGGCAGTGAATCATGCAACTCTTCTGAAAAACCTTGTCCCAACTCCTTCAAGAGACAACCTCTCACCATTTCAATTGTGGACAGGAAACTCACCAAAGATCAAATGCTTATGGATGTTTGGCTGTAAAGTAATTTTTGCTGTACCAAAAGACAAAAGGTCATGGAAGTTAGCCTAAGCTGGATAAAAAGTCATCTTACTTGGTGTGGACTATGAGAGCCCAGCCTACTGTGTATTAAAACTAAATGACAAGAAAGTGTTTATCACAAGGCACATCATTTTCTTTGAAAATTATTTTCTGTCTCTGGAAAATACACCCAAGTCTGATGAGGAAACATTGTTCTACAGTGACAACATTGTGCACAAAGACAATGAGGAAAGGTTCTTTGACTGCAAAAAGCAGTTAAAAGATGAAGATTTCAATAGGCATAACCCCCCGGAGGAAGAGGCTATTCAAAGTAGTGCCAACTTGTCAATGGAAGAAAGCAATGAGGAAATCATTGCAGCTCACCCAAAAAAAAAGAATCAAAGTAATTGGGCATAGGCACCCAACATTAATCTCCCCTAGAATTAGAGAAGAGAACATTCTTCCTTACTGTAGACAACATAAGGCCCTAATGACACTCTCAAACAAAAGCAACCCTGCCTCATTTAAATAAGCCATCAAGTCTGACAATGCCAAACACTGGTTGCAGGCCATTAGTAAAGAGTTAGGTACAATGAATGAGCTAAAGCTGTGGGACATGGTACCTATCACTAATGAAACCAAGGTAGTTGGAACAACCTGCTTCTTCAAGACAAAGTGCAATGGGCGCAATGAGATCCTGAAACACAAAGCACAGCTATACACTCAAGGGTTCTGTCAGCCTGTGACTCAAAACCAGAGCACAAGCATGACAGCCAAATACCATAAACCAATGGTAGAGCCAAGATACCACCAAAACATGGAGCTGAGCCAAACCAGCTCAAAAAGTATCAAACGAAGAAGGAGACTCACCTCTTTTTCTAAATATACAAGTCCCACCATCACAGGACAAGGAATAACAAAGTTATTCCTGCTCAAAGTTGTTGCTGAGCATAAACCTTATTTTTCACCTCTCATCTGAAATCCAGAGGAAGAGGCTTAACACCATCAAATGTGTATTCAAAATACATCTCTAAGTCAGTGCTATCCAATGGTACTAACCAAATTGAGCTAGCATCAGTATTACTGAGGTTATGACCAAAATAATGTCAAATAAGGGGAAATGAAATATTCACCTCTCATTTAACTTCCACAATTTTATTTTGAGGTACCTATAGCGGGGTATTTTTGGAAATAGCACAATCAGGGCTATCTGATGGTCCCATCAATTTTCCAATATCTCATCTAGAACAAAAGTTATGAAGAAAAGAAGTTCCATACAGATTTTAAGCAAATCATACATATGTATAAAAAATCTTGTACATGGCATAACTTTGCCATATTCAATGATAGCCATACCAAATGAGGTACCATTGTGTAGGAAAAATCCAGGGCTACACAATTAACCAAGTTTGAGCTTGGTATCCCAAAAATTGAGAAGCTTATGGCAGTTCTAAGGTCAAATTCCCACAATTAGACCAATATAGCCTTACTGTGGGATATTCTCCCATAATTATGATTATGAGGGGTCAAAAAGATGAAGAAGACTGTTTCTTCTTCAATACCTCATAGTTCGGTCAATACTGGGATGTTGTACAGGTTCTGTACAGCATTCTACGTGTCATAGATGTCGGAAGAGGGCTATTTGGTCCCCATATGAAAATTTTCACCCTGTATTGGTAAAAACTGCCCATATGTGGTTTTAAAACCACATTTGAGCCCAATAAAGCCTATACAGGCCTTGTGAAAACAATAATCCAGTTATTGGAAGTGAAAATATTCATTTCCTCTATGTCGAAAGGTCTATAAGCCTTTTTCACCTAAGCTTAGGAAAAAAGGGACCTTTTCTCCACCAGAAAATGTTTCCTCATCCTGCTCTTGAATTCCTACATAGTACAACTGTCAAAAACAGTTATAATCTTGGAAAATAATCAGGTATACTTCCAATTTTAAGTATTGTAGTCTTTATAATAATAACCCAATTGGTAAAGCTGCACCCAGGGCTTTCAATAGCATCACCACCATTAAAATTCTTTCAGTAAAGCCCTTATATTCTAATAAAAACCTTTTTTTAAAATCATTATCTGTGTCACAGTCATAGTTCAGGTTGTAAATACTATTATCACCTCTTCATAGACTCAGCATGACAGGTTCTCTCAAACCCCAGGAGTTGATTTCTCAAAAAAAGTTTGCTCCAACAAGATGTTTAAGCTGCTTCTGCACTCTCATTTGCTTTGCTGCAGCTAAGGGCTTAAAATTTGAGCAACTCGACATTAAGAGTATCTTTCTCAACACCCCACTTGAAGAGGAAGTGTTGTTAGCCATTCCACAAGGCCTAAGTCAACACAGGAAGAGTATGTGCCTGAGACTGAACAAGACAATTTAAATTCCACAAGCATCTTGTGCATGGTACAACCTTCTCTCCAATTGTTTGGAAACTACATGATTCAAAGCTGCAGTCTCCAATCCATGTGTCTAATATCAAGAAAAAGGTACTCCAATTTGGCTTTTTATCCATTTCTACAATATTGCTGTGTTTGGAAAGGGCCTTGTTAGCTTTAAGAAGAGATTGAGAAAGGATTCAAGACCAAAAAATTAGGGCAGGCCAATCTCTTTCTGGGAATTAAAATCCATCAGGATGATGAAAAGAGAAGTTTATCACAAGAACACTACATAGAAGATCTACTTGATCTACATGGATTTAACAACTTTGTAGCAGTAGAATCACCTTTAATTCTGAATGAGGACCTTGATGTAGCTACACCAGAAGAAATAAAGCAGTTTGAAGAACTGAGAATGAATTACAGAAGTGCAATTGGGAGTCTAAGCTACATCAGCACGTCAGCTAGACCCAATATCTCCTTTGCAGTAAGTGCCCTCTCTCAGTTCCTGGAGATACCAGGAATAAATAATTGGGGGGAATTCATCCACAGTTTGAGGTACCTTAGAGGCTCTGCAGATCCATGTAACACCTATGGAAAAGGAATTGAAGAGAATTCCATAGCATATTCTGATGCCAATTGGGGAAATTGTAGAGTAACTTTCAGATCAGCATTGGGAAATCTTATCCTATTCAATGGAGGGCTTGTGATTTAGAAGACCAAGAAACAGCAATCTGTGTCCTTATTGTCTGCAGAAGCAGAGTACAAATTGCTGTTCAACCTAGCAAGTGAAGTACTTTGGTTCCAACAGGCCTGTAACAAAGTCAAACTCACCAACAACTCACAACCAATGAAAGTCTACAAAGACAATCAAGGTTGTATAGATACAGCTAAGAACAAATGAAAACCAATTCTTCTTGGATGAAGCACATAGAAATAAAATTGCAATTCATCCCAAAAGCTTCTAAGAACTCAAAAATTGTATTAATTTACACTCCCTCTTCAAGAATGCTAGCCAATTTTCTCACAAAATCAGTCTCCAAACCAGATATCCTTTGAGCAATGACTATCCTCATCCTACTGAGGCTAGGAGAAAGGGGATGTCAAATATGTCTAAGCATTTCTCCGAAGACCTCTAGGTTTAGGAAATTCCCAAACTAACCCATTAAGAGTTATGCGATTGTATGCTTAAGTCCATGATCTTAAGATCACAAAACTCTTTATAAACACTGAGGTTATATGCTACCTCAGTGCTACTTAGTAGTAATCTTCTTCATCATTTGTACTCATACTTTACTTAACCTGAGAGTTTTATGGCTGAAAGTTCACTCTCATAATCATTAAACTATTTCTAAAGAAACAGCAGTGGTATGTGAACTCAAGAATAGATTTGGTAATCTCTTGACAATATATTGATCTTTTACATTCTTCTAGAGTGATCTATAAAGTGTGTTGTAATAGTTACTCATTACTGTAGTAATAGCTAAATTATTTCTGATTTGAGAGGTACGTTATGACCTACAAGTATTAAATCACATAGTTTTTAATCTTTCATCATATTTTCATTTATGGAGTATCATTCTAGTCTTGTTTTAGCCGCTTGTCATAATGACCTGCATATTATACTTTGTAAAAGAACAGTGCAAATATTGGATTTGAAATACATGGTAATGGAAGCTCAATAATCATCTTTCAAAAAAAAAATTATTATTTATATAATTTGATAACAAATAAGTATTTTGATAGCAATTTTAATGAACTTATCTTGCTATAAATAAAGAAAATATAATAATACTAATCCATGAAAGATATGACTAAATCATAGGACAGCTTCCAATACAATGGAATTGGCTATTTTCTCCAAATTTTGGAAAGGATTCTTTTGCTCTAATATTATTCTTTCATTTTTTGCTGAAGGTCTTTCAAATGTTTCGTAATAACAATTTTCTTCTATATTTGGACATTTGATGCTATCACTTGGTGGATCCTTTTCATTATAGCTTCTGTGTGCATCAATGCTTTTTCTGGTTTGTTATGACCCTTCATTTCAGCTACAAAGCTTTCACAACGCTGTCTTCCAGACCTCAGCAAAGGAAAATCTTGCCTCAAAGGCTATTAAACTGGTTTAAAGACTGGTTAATACTGGCAGGTTTTAGATCACATTCCACCATATGACAGTACCACCAGGTTTAGATTACTGCATCCCAAGGTGCATGTAACTGATGGTATTACACATGTCCTCCTCAGAGAGCTACATTAGTCACAATGGGAGCCTACAAGGAACCCTTGTATGCCAATGGAGTGGAAAACATAGCTTTTTCTGGTTGTTTGATTTAGACCCCTCCTTGTCTCCAACCAGAATCAAACCGTGGCATTGGTAACCGTTTTATTGTCACAATGCTGTCTTCCAGACCTCAGCAAAGGGAACTCTTGCCCAAAATGCTATTAAACCAGTTAATAATGGAAGATTTTAGGTCACATTCCACCATGTGATAATAGGTTATAGTTTTTTTGCCCAAATTTTGAAGAATCTTTGTATATTGAATTCTCCTCCATTTTGAAGAAGATTAATTGAAGTTTTTATTTTCATCCCCTTCAGTATTGGAGCAACATCTCTCTGATGCAACTAGTACCTTTTCAATCTCATTTTCACAAAGATGGATGCAAAATATTTTGATCATTTTTAAAGAATATAAAGGATTTTACATTAATAAGAAACCTCCCAACATTATTTCAGATTAGTGGAAGGGTAGAAACAAGCAATATCTTTCAGTGCTTTCTTGTAAGTGGAAGGTCTTCTTCCAGGCTTCATTAATTGATCATTTTGTTCTCTTAAAAACCTGTAAGGTGTGGATATGAAACTTTGATTAAAAATCAAGTACTTTTCCTGTCCTCAAAATTTGTATAAGGTAAAATTCAGTTAAAAATAGTATGAAATATTATTTTTAAGAGAAAACACGCCAATTTTATTGTTTATAACTTTATTAGTATAAAACAATAATATAAAAATTTATTATTTTACCAACAATAAAGATTTATCCAAAAAATACTCTACAAGAGATATTTTAAGGCTACAAAAGAAATTTCTTCAAAAGCAATTTCAATTGGAATTAATTGAGCAAAGAACTGCAAGCAGTTAATTAAAGAACAAAGTCTTTAAAAAGAATATTAAAGAGAAAACACGCCCAAAAGTGACCAGAGTGAATTTGGAAACAAAGTGACAAAGTTTACAGTGATGAAAGATGCTTTAATTCAATTTTGGGGTGGTTCAGGGGTAAAAATGATTATAAGAGTTACAAACAATGATTATAATGATTTTTTCACGTGGTTAAAAGGATTAAAATGATTTAAAAATGGTGGTTGGAATCTTTGATTGATTGGTTTAACAGTGTTTAAACTAATTAATAAAAGGAAAAGCTTCTAACATGAAGAGAAAAGTGGGGCAAAGAAGACATTCTTTTATAGCCATCAATTCTCTTACTCCAAAAGGAAAATTTACTCTTTTCAGTCGTGAAAAACAGTCTGACAACAGAAAAGCCAATTATGGCCTCATTGAACCCTGGTTTAGACCAAAAAGGGCTGGTTTAAGCCATTTTTAGCCATTTTTAGCCATTTTAGACCCTTAAAACAGCCATTACTATAGCAATACCAGGCCTAGAGCCCTCAAAACACGTCAGAATGTGTTTCAGAGACGTAGGAACCAGTTAAAACTGTTTTTACTATGATGGTTTTATCTTAAGGGTAGTTTTACCCTCTTGGCAACAGCTAAAACTACCCCAGTTGGTATCAAAACCTCATCATCAATTGAGTCCACAGACCCTGTAACTCAATTCCAGGCCAAAAGTGATGAACTTTTGCGTGAATTTTGACATCCCACGCCTGTCAGCAAGGATTTTGGGGGTCTAGCTCCCCCTTAGAGCTGGAGTTCCTTTTCCCCCCCAAATTTAATCTTTCCAATTTATTTTTCCTTTAATTCCTCATCATGTATTATACTTATAAGTTACATATGTAATTCAATTCAATTGTACAGTACAATACAGTAATAATTGACACCTCATATGTAAATCAAATTTCACTTATGTAATACATGCGCACATTTTGACATTTCAATTGACTTCAATTGAAAATACTTGAATTCCTCATAACTTCTAAACTAAACACAACACCTCAATTTTAACACAAAAATTGATGGTTAACACCACATGTGGTGTGAATTAAATTAAGGTTTTGAGGATTTTCAACTTTTGTATTGAAAATACTAAAAACTTAATTTAAGCTTATTTAGAGTTGAGTTACAAGAATTTCACTCAGAGGTGACCCCACCTGATTTTTTATGAGGAATCCAATGGTGAAATAAATTTTATATGTTTATTTATTGGATAAAAATTTATAATAAATTTTATTTAACTTTTTTCCAAATTTATTTATTTTTTTACAATTTCGTTAAAATTTCATTTTTACTTAATTTTTTCAAGTATAAATGTAATTTTATATTTACAAAATTTAATGTATTTTTATTTTTAAATTATAATTAATTTTTCATTTTTAATATAATTTTATATTTATATTTTGATTTTTATTTTAATAATATAAATAAATTTATTTTATTTATATTAATATGTTATTTTTTATATTTGTGGTCTTTTGGGTATATGAAATTACCTCTAAGGCTCACATTCCCTCCCCCTAAAAAAAGAATATTACTTTATAATATTGGTGTTTCTAGTGTGTCTGAATCTCCTCAGGAGTTTGGTAGCTTCTGGTATATCTTTTTCTTCTAACTATTCATCTTCACAAGTTGGGTCACTGTACCTAACAAGGTATTCCCTTACTTTCTTGGTTCTTAATTTCCTTTCTTTAAGAACTTTGGTTATTTTCTTAGTACCAGATGTCTCAATAGGAGGTAAAACTTGGGGAACCTTATTCCTCAAGGGAACCTTCTCAGCATCACTAGATTTATATGGTTTTATCAAGCTCACTGGAAATGTAGGGTGCTTATTGCTAAGTTCTTCAGATAACTCTACTTCAACAGCATTTTCTCCATGGAGGGCCTTAATCACAAAAGGTCCTGCAAAGGAGTCTTTCAACTTTTTACATCCTTTGATGTTATTGAAGTTAGTGGTGGATACAAGAACTAGGTCCCCCACTTTGAAATCTGGAGTTGCATGAGATTTATCCCATTTGTCTTTAGCATATGCAAAAGAGTCCTCCATGCATCTTACTGCATGCTTTCTAGCTTTGTCTAGAATTCCTTTGAAGCTAGCAGCTGTGGGATGTATTTCAATTAAGTCTTTCCTCAAGGAGTCTTGGGGTAACTTGGGGTTCCATCCTTTTTCTAGAATAGCAGGAGTCTGATTGGTACTAGCATGGATTGATGTTTTATATGCTAATTCCAGTGCTGGTAACAGAGTACACCAATCATGGGTAAATCCATCACAATCTTTGAATTCAAGGCCATATGCACAAAATCTTCTCACCATGTCCTCTAAGGTTTGGATCATTCTTTCAGCCAGGCCATCAGTTTGTGGGTGGTAGGCTGTAGAGAAAGACAGTTTAGTGCCAAATAATTGGTGAAGATTTGTCCATAGTGCTGAAGTGAATTTGGGATCTCTATCACTGATGATATTTGTAAATATCCCAGTCCATGACACTACTCTATTCCATATCAGAAGAGCTGTATCCATGGCTGTATCATCTTTGTGACATGGTAAGAAGATTGGAGTTTTACTGAATCTGTCCACAATTACTAGGCAAGCATTATAGCTCCTGTCACCTCCTGGTGGTAGGCCAGTTACCCAATCCATATGGACGATTTCCCAAGGTCTGTTAGGTTCTTGGATTTTTATCATATTTCCAAGTCTTTTGCCAGTGGATTTATTTGCCTTTTGGCATCTGTCACAGGTTTTGCAATACTCTGCAACATCTTTCTGCCACATTGGCCACCATATGCAGGTCTTCACTTTCTCTCTTGTTCTGTCTTCAGACAGATGTCCTGAAAAGGGACTATCATGGCATTCTTTTAGTACAAGATTGATTAATGACCTGTCTACAACTGTCATGACACATGTGTGCTTGGTTCTGTGGTAAATTATACCATCCAGTAGGTGAAATCTTCCTTCATCATAAGATTTTCTCCATACTTCATCCAAGGCATGTATTAGAGAGTTGTCTTTACAGTCTTTGTTAAGTAATTGGCATAAGATGCTACAATTCTTATCTTGAGTGTAGCTGCTTCTGACTTCTTCAAAGAAGGTGGTGTTCAAGTCTGTAACACTTATTCCTTCTATTGGAATTTGTGGTGAAGCTTCTTCTGGAACATAAGCAGGATTATCAATGTTATTTGGTAATGGCCATCTGCTTAGTCCATCTGCATTCTTATGAATATTCCCATCCTTATGAACAATAGTCATATTGCCTCTGTATTCTTGTATGGCTATTTGCCATCTGAGCATGTGTCTGTTAGGTGTTTTCATGTTCAAAAGTGATTTCACAGCTGTACAATCTGTTATTACTTCAAAAACACATCCCTCTAAGAAATAGTTCAATTTCTCCAAGGCCCAGACAAGGCATAGACATTCCATTTGACTTGCTCCATATCTGGCTTCAGTTGGTTTGATTTGCCTGGATATGAAACATATTGGTCCTTCTACAGGTTTGTCATTTATGATCTGAACTTGGTGAAGTGCAGCACCTAGTCCATCCCCTGATGCATCAATATACAGTTTGAAAGGCAATTTAAAGTCTGGCATCAGTAAGAGTGGAGCAGTGGTCAATGCTTCTGTTAGAGATTCAAAAGCTTTGACTCTGCCAACAGTCATCTCAAATACTGTGTCTTTGTCACACAACTTATAAAGTGGTCTTTCTATGGATGCAAAGTCTTTAATGTGTTGCCTGTAATATCCTGCAAAACCTAAGAATGACTGAATTTCCTTCTTATTCTGAGGCATGGGTTTTAACAATACTGCTGCAACTTTGTTTTTATCAATTCCAAGGGACAAACCAGATACAACATGTCCTAGTGCCTTAAGTTCTTTAAATCCAAAATGACATTTCTTCAAGGAGATTTTCATGTTTACTGATTGGATTTTTGTCAAAACTCTTGATAATCTGTACATGTTCTCCTCCCAAGTCTTTGAACAGATAACAATGTCATCAATGTAAATGATTAACCATCCCTCTGAGAGTTCTTCAGGGAAGATTTCATTCATCATTCTTTGGAAGTGTGAAGGTGCATTTTTGATACCAAAGGGCATCCTTAAGTATTCATACACTCCACAATGAACAATAATTCTCAAGTATTTTCTTGCTCTTGGTGTTACCACATTTTGATGGAATCCTTTAAGGGCATCCATAGTGGTTATATACACTGCTTGAGATATTTGAGTAAGGGCAATTTGGATTTTTGGTATTGGGTATCTGTCTGGAACAGTGTAAGTGTTCAGAGCTCTAAAGTCCCCAACCATTCTGGATTTTCCATTATGCCACGCCACTATGACTGGTGTAGTTATTTCTACTTCCTCATTGTGGCCTACTTTTCTTATTACACCAAGGTCTAGAAGTTCTTTGATATGAATTTCTAGAGCTTCTCTTGATTTTGGACTTGCTGGATAAGCAGGTCTTCTTAAGAGTGGTGGATAAGGTCTCTCAATGTTAAGAATGATGTCAACTTCATGACCAATAATTGCTCCCAGAGGTTCTTTGTCTGTAGCAAATGCTCCTTTGTGGTCATACAAAAGGGAAGAAAGTTCATTTTCTTGTTTATCAGTCAGATGAAGGCTTATCTCAGCCTCATTTAACTGTTCAGACTTGAATTTTTCTAACTCTAAGTTGACTGGTGATACTTTGTTTACTGTAATTTGTCTTTTAAATGGTAAAAAGGCAAATTTCTGGCGCTTATTGTCCCCAATTGTAAAGTATCTGTCTTTGTTATTATGTAAATCTATCCCATACATGATCAAATAGTCATTTCCCAATATAAAATGGGTACTAGAGCAATTTTCCATAACAACAAATTCAACTGTGATCCTTAAATTCCCATTTATGTGTGGGAATATGACATTGGTCTCAAAGATTCCCAATGCTTTCATTGGGTTACTTGCACTGTTGAATTTTATACCATCAATTGGTAACAATTGGTCTTCAAAATTTTGCACACAAGTCTTAAGAAAGGATTTTCCAACACAAGAGCAGAAGGCTCCTGGGTCAAGTAAACGTTTGGTGGGCTTGTTGTCAATCACCACTTCTGTTATACAGGAGTTACCAGCTGTATAACCTTTTCCTCTGTTTGGTTTTGTCTTCATAAGTTGTGCATCTTGAACTTTTGATAAATCAACTTGACCATTGCTCAATTGTGGTAAGTGGGAATAAGATTCCATGATGTCAAAAGTGGCATTGATATTTTCTATATCTTTTGAAGATTCAGAAAATATGGATGACTTATCATCTGAATTGTCTTCAATTATGTCTTCTTTTTCAACATCTGGTTCCTTTTCAATGTCAATTTCATTGATTTTTCCCCTCTTTGGACATGCATTGGCTAAATGGGTGGTGCTTTGGCAAATATGGCATTTTCTGACTGTATCTGCAGATTTATATTTAATATTGCTAGAATTTTCTTTGGGGTTTTTGTCCACAGAATCTTTCCAAGGTGTATTAAACCTTGTTTTGAGATTCACCCTACTAGAACCAATTTTGGTTCTGGTGGTTACTTCTTCTAGTATATTGATAATATCTTCTGCTGAAGATTGTTCAGTAGTCCTGCTTTTGACAGCATGCTCTAAGTCACCTCCACATTGTCTCAGAATTTTTCTATGGATCATAAATTCTGACATGTCAGGATATAATGCTGTTAATCTGTCCTTTTGTTGGCAAAACCATGGTAAAGCTTTGTCTTTATCAGCATTAAATTTGGCAGATTCAAAGGCTGTTTCAACTTTAAGCCTCCAAGCATCATTTGCCCATTTGTTGATGATTTGGGTTTTCCACCAAGTCCAACTCTGGTGTCCATGTGCTTGTCTTATTTTGATGTACCATCTGTGAGCTGATCTGGTAAACAAGGTGTTAAACCTGGCTGTTACCAATCTGTCTGGTAATTCAAAATCTTCCTTGATCATGTCAATACCTCTAATGAATTCCATATGGTCATACTCTCCTTCACCACTGAAGTGAGGCCATTCTTTAAGTTTTGGAACTTCTTTCAAGAGTGCTTGGCCCATTGATGGTTCCAAGTTATGAAAAGAAGTGGATAATTCATTTTTTGATTGTGAATTATCAGGATCCAATACTTGTGGATTTGGAATTCTTGTGCCCTCATTTTGATTTAGAGGTGTAGACATTCTTGGTAAGGTGTTCAGTATTTGTTCAATGTCATTCATTTTACTGTTGCTACACCTTTGGGAATTTCTGTATTCATGTTGGAAGCTTTGTATTAAATTTATTATTTCAATTTTATACATGTCTTCCTTATGTGTCAGTTCTTGCCATAACTCTGTCTGTCTTGTATTATCAGAAGTGACTTGGTTCAATTTCATTGATAATTTTGATACTTCTTCTTGTGAAGCATCAAAACACTTTTTCAAGGCAATGGTATATGTCTTTACTTCAGTAAATGAATTTGAAATGTCATCAAGGACTTTCTTGTTATCTGTTTTGATAATATTTATGGCTTGTTTAATTCTTGTTTCAATCATGTCATCAATATTGAATTTAGAATATTTATCTGTTAATTCTTTAATAATGGCAGATTGTTCATTTATTTTAATGTTAGAAGAATTGTCATTATTAGAATTTTTAATTGTTCTTAAAACTTTTTCAAAACACATAAGTGTTTCATTAATTTGGCACAGACTCAGGTTGTTTGTTTTAATGTTGTTACAAATGGTGTCATTTTTATCAGAAAGATGTTTTTTCACGTCATTTATAGCATTATACAACTCTGGGATGGAATCAAATATGTCAGAAATCATTTCTGGAACCTTAATCTGGCTTCCTCCTTCTTCTGTAATTCCATCATGGTTCTGGCCATCTGAAATACATTTTCCATGGCATCCTGCTGAATCTTTGGGATTCTGTAGCCCTGGCTGTAAGGTTTTGGGGCTGGTGCCTTCCCTTTGCCCTTGTTTGGAGCTTGTGGCTGCTTTTTCACATTGGAATTGCTGCTGCTGGCCACTGGGGCTGTTTTTGGCACTGGTTTGGGTGGTGGAGGGTTGTTTTTCCTCCATTCTAGTGTCAAAAGCATCATGTTTTTCTTCTCCATCAATGGATGCCATCCATTGAGCAATTTGCAAGTGTTGGGATGGCCCAAGAATTTTCTTTGTCAGGATGATACTATAATAAAGGTATAACTAGGCTAATTACAACTTTAACTGTGTATGTGACACGGCAGAAAATGATTTGAAAAAGATTTATAAGGGTTTTATAATAAAATAAAAGGGTTCTACTATTGAGGAATAGTGGTGGTGAGCGCTATTGAGAACCCTGGGTGCAGGCTTTATCTGTTGGATTACAATAATAGAGTCTACAATAATTAAGATTATAATTATACCTGATTATTAACCAAGAGTAAAACTGTTTTTGACAGTTTACTATGTAGGTTATTCAAGAGCAGGATGAGGAAAGGGTTTTGGCTGTGAAAAAGCCCTCCTTTTATCCTGAAATTGAGGTGGAAAGGCTGCTAGACCTTTCCACGTAGAGGAAGTGAAGATTTTTCACTCTCCAGGACAGGCTTGTGGTTTGCAAACAGCCTGTATACCCTGTATTGGGCTCAGATGTGGTTTTGAAACCACATCTGGGCAGTTTTCACCAATACAGGGTGAAAATTTTCATCTGGGGACCTCACAGCCTGATTCTGACGTGTATGACACGTAGAATGCTGTACAGAGACTGTATGGGACCCCAGTATTGACTGACATATGAGGTATTGAAGTAAAAACATGCTTCTTCGTCTATTTGACACCTCATATTCATGGTTATGGGATATTATCCCATGGTAAGGCTGTATCTGACAACAGGTGGGATTTTGACCTTAAAATGGTCATAACTCTGTCAGTTTTTGAGATATCAAGCTCAAGGATGGTTCATTGAATAGCCCTGTATGAGCTCTACACAATGGTACCCAACTTGACATGGTTATCATTAAATATGACAAAGTTATCCCATGTACAAGTATTTTTGTACAGTGGCGTGGTCTGGTCAAAAGCTGTATTAAGCTTGTTTGGCCAATAACTTCTGTTGTAGTTGAGTTAGGAGGAAATGGAAGGCACCATCAGATAGCCCTGATTGTGCTCTTTCCAAAAAGACCCCACTTTAAGTATCTCACACTAAAACTGTAAAAGTTAGATGAGAGGTGAATGTTTTGTTCACCCTTATTTGGTCTGAATTTAACCATAACTCAGGTAATACTGGTGCTAGCTCAGTTTGGCTGGCACCATTGGATAGCCCTGGCTTAGAGCTTCATTTTGAATACCCATTTTATGGGGTTAAGCCTCTCCTTCTAGATTTTAGATGAGAGGTGAAAATTAAGGTTTATGCTCAGCAATAACTTTGAGCAGGAATAACTTTGTTATTTCTTGTCCTATGGTGATGGGACTTATATTTTCAGAAAGGGGTGAGTTTCCTCTTTCTTTTGATACCTTCTGAGCTAATTTGGCTCAGCTCCATGTTTTGGTGGTATCTTGGCTATACCATTGGTTTATGGTATTTTGGCTGTCATGCTTGTGCTCTGGTTTTGAGTCACAGGCTGACATTCTTACTGTCAGGTAAGAATTCATGCAATTCTTCCACAGGTCTGCAAGGATCTGGTACTCTTTGAATTGAAGTGCATTGTTGTATGCACTGTGGCTGGCTTTGTATATGTCCACAGAGGCTTGTTGTGGCAGTGTCAGCTCTTTTTGAAGGTAAAATAGTATTATCAGCTTCAGAATGACCCAATTTAGTTGTTTGGAAGTCATCAACTGACCCTTTTCCTTCTGTACCTGGTTGGCTTCTGCCATAATCACGTCTATTACCTTTTTGGGAGCTGCTTGAGGGGTTGTAGCTGGCTCCTGACCTGGTTGAAGGCATAATTATGGTTAAAAAAGGCTTAAAATAGTATTTTTACGTCAAAAAACTTACTATTGGCCAAATTTTTAGTTTTCTGAAGGGTATTACTTATGTCCAAGTTAATCAATTCAGAAGATATTGGTTCAGGCTGGTTATTTTGAGTCACAATAACAGTACTATTATGATCAGAATTAACAGTACTGGCAGGGATAATGCTGGTTACTGTTGAGGCTGTTTCAATGTTTTCTTGTCTTACCACATTGTCAGACACTAAAATTAATGAAAAAGCCAATTAATTAAGTAAAAAAAGGTTATTTCAAAAAAGAAATAAAAATATAAGCCTCACTTATAATATGAAAAAAGTTATTTTTTTATGGATTTTTTTGAATTATAAGTATTTTTTATATGTTTTTAAATTTTTCAATATAAGAAAGAAGATTTAAAAAGAGTAAAAAAAATATGTCACAGGTAAAATATCACGGCTGGCCCCCAAATGTAAGGTGTGGATATGAAACTTTGATTAAAAATCAAGTACTTTTCCTGTCCTCAAAATTTGTATAAGGTAAAATTCAGTTAAAAATAGTATGAAATATTATTTTTAAGAGAAAACACGCCAATTTTATTGTTTATAACTTTATTAGTATAAAACAATAATATAAAAATTTATTATTTTACCAACAATAAAGATTTATCCAAAAAATACTCTACAAGAGATATTTTAAGGCTACAAAAGAAATTTCTTCAAGAGCAATTTCAATTGGAATTAATTGAGCAAAGAACTGCAAGCAATTGATTAAAGAACAAAGTCTTTAAAAATAATATTAAAGAGAAAACACGCCCAAAAGTGACCAGAGTGAATTTGGAAACAAAGTGACAAAGTTTACAGTGATGAAAGATGCTTTAATTCACTTTTGGGGTGGTTCAGGGGTAAAAATGATTATAAGAGTTACAAACAATGATTATAATGATTTTTTCACGTGGTTAAAAGGATTAAAATGATTTAAAAATGGTGGTTGGAATCTTTTATTGATTGGTTTAACAGTGTTTAAACTAATTAATAAAAGGAAAAGATTCTAACATGAAGAGAAAAGTGGGGCAAAGAAGACATTCTTTTATAGCCATCAATTCTCTTACTCCAAAAGTAACATTTACTCTTGTCAGTCGTGAAAAACAGTCTGACAACAGAAAAGCCAATTATGGCATCAGTGAACCCTGGTTTAGACCAAAAAGGGCTGGTTTAAGCCATTTTTAGCCATTTTTAGCCATTTTAGACCCTTAAATCAGCCATTACTATAGCAATACCAGGCCTAGAGCCCTCAAAACATGTCAGAATGTGTTTCAGAGACGTAGAAACCAGTTAAAACTGTTTTTACTATGATGGTTTTATCTTAAGGGTAGTTTTACCCTCTTGGCAACAGCTAAAACTACCCCAGTTGGTATCAAAACCTCATCATCAATTGAGTCCACAGACCCTGTAACTCAATTCCAGGCCAAAAGTGATGAACTTTTGCGTGAATTTTGACATCCCACGCCTGTCAGCAAGGATTTTGGGGGTCTAGCTCCCCCTTAGAGCTGGAGTTCCTTTTCCCCCCCAAATTTAATCTTTCCAATTTATTTTTCCTTTAATTCCTCATCATGTATTATACTTATAAGTTACATATGTAATTCAATTCAATTGTACAGTACAATACAGTAATAATTGACACCTCATATGTAAATCAAATTTCACTTATGTAATACATGCGCACATTTTGACATTTCAATTGACTTCAATTGAAAATACTTGAATTCCTCATAACTTCTAAACTAAACACAACACCTCAATTTTAACACAAAAATTGATGGTTAACACCACATGTGGTGTGAATTAAATTAAGGTTTTGAGGATTTTCAACTTTTGTATTGAAAATACTAAAAACTTAATTTAAGCTTATTTAGAGTTGAGTTACAAGAATTTCACTCAGAGGTGACCCCACCTGATTTTTTATGAGGAATCCAATGGTGAAATAAATTTTATATGTTTATTTATTGGATAAAAAGTTATAATAAATTTTATTTAACTTTTTTCCAAATTTATTTATTTTTTTACAATTTTGTTAAAATTTCATTTTTACTTAATTTTTTCAAGTATAAATGTAATTTTATATTTACAAAATTTAATGTATTTTTATTTTTAAATTATAATTAATTTTTTATTTTTAATATAATTTTATATTTATATTTTGATTTTTATTTTAATAATATAAATATATTTATTTTATTTATATTAATATGTTATTTTTTATATTTGTGGTCTTTTGGGTATATGAAATTACCTCTAAGGCTCACAAAACCTGTCACAGGGGCTCTTCTAAATGAAGAGGGCCTGGCACTCAGTGAACAGACTTACTTATGGAGGGCTCAGAATAAATACTCAATTGATAAGAGTAATGAAATAAGAGAATAAATTCCTAGTCATAAAATAATAAGCATTAAAAGATATGAGAGAAAAACAAAAGAAATAATAAAGAGCCAACCACAAATAATCCTGTATCACTGTTTCAACCTGTTCAGAAAAGAGAAAAGGATTAATAAAGGATATGGCCACCAGGACTTTACTGAACAGGTGAGGGAAGGCAAAGACTAACTTAATAATCAATAAAATAATATTTCTTCATGAGAAATAAAATAATATTAAATAATAAGTCCAATATTTTAATTAACTGGGGGAAAACCCCCCAGGTGGGTCAAAGGGGGCTGGTATATGTGAAAAAGTGCCAGCCTGGAGCTTGAGTGTTGAGAAACCATGATTGTATGATTGAGAAACCTGTATTTGAGATGTGAAACTGTATTGGCGTATCCAATACAGATATTTGCACCTGTATTGAAGGCAGGCCTGTATTGAGCTTTATTTGGTGAATCTTCCATGAAACCCCTTGCTGATTAGGTGTTGGAAGATTTTCCATTAGTAATGAGTGGTAATGCCCTGCCTGTCTCCATGGCTGTGACATTACCGCCCTCTTGAAAGTGGTGAGCTCTGAGCACCATAAGAATAGTGACTCTTGATATGATCAACTGAAGTTTCTTCCCCCAATTAACCAATTTTCATCCCTCATAATTCCTCTTCATAAATCATAATATTCAACCCTTTAATCTTCACAACTTGTAGGTCCTTCTTTTTTGACTTGATTCTGATTCTTCTCCCCTTCTTTGAGCTTTATTCTATTTTTGATCTTCTTCTCTTTGCAGAGTTCCTCACTCAATTCGTCTTGAGTCCTCATGGCTCATGAGAAAAATTCATTTCAGGTCTATGTCCTAAGAACCCACTGCTTTTTTCATTAAATTTTCTTCATTTTGAGGTTGGGCCAAAATTGGCCTTTTTTCTTGCTTTGGACTATTTAAGAGTTCCTTGAATTACCCCCAAATTATTGTTTTATGGGTTTTTTTTTTGGCCAAAATGTGCAAAATGCAAGACATTGAAGGTTTTGAAGATTTTTTGATTGAACTTGGTGTTTTGGAAATTTTGCATGATTTTGAAGAAGTAATAGCCAGGAATGCACCAAAATGCGCAAAAGTGCTCAAATATGTCAATCTGATTAAAATGGCATAATTTGATGATTTTTTGCAATTAAATGAATTTTTGAAGGTTTTGAACATGAATTAGTCACAAATGCGCAAAATGCACCAATGCATCAATTCCACTATTTTCTTTGGTTTTCTATGTTTGGAGGCTTTTCAGGTAATTTGAAGCTGTTTTGATGGCATTATGTGCCAAATGCACAAAAATGTGCAAATGCCTTAAAATGGCCAATTTAGCCAATTAAACAGTTTTTGATGATAACTTCTTTTATTTTCTTGTGCTTCACTCTGTTCTTGAAGTTCAAATTGCCATATTTGACTTGCTGACTTGCAATTGTCCATAAATTCCTTGGTCTTGACTTTGAAATTTTACTTGAAGATGAGTTCAAGGCTGACTTGAAGAAAATTTGATGAGGATTATCTGTAGCTGGTCTTTACCATTATTAGCGTTTTTCTCTTTGATTATTGAATTAATTGACTCCCCAAACATGATGTGGGAGTGATGACTACTGCTTTTGAAACAAGAAATAAAAAATAAATCATACAAGTAAAAGAAAATGAAATGAAATAAAAATAAAGAAACAATTGAGATAAAAAGAGAGTAAAGAAATAGAATAAAGAAAAACTTCTGAGTATTGATCCTCTTGTGGTGAGCTGCTTGATTTTGGCCATAATTCTCCTTAAAAGATAAAAACAAACATTTGATGCTCACAGAGTGGCTAAGGTGTTGTTTTACAAGAAGTAGAACCCTCAGAGATGCATACCAGGAAATGGAACTTACTTTCATAACTTCCACTCCCCACCAAGCATCATAACAGAATAGAAGACTTTGCCATAAATGAATTTGAGTTGAAGAATGTCTTGAATAATATTGAATGGCATAATTTGGAATAATAATTGTGAAAGAAAGAAAATGAATAAAAAGGAAAGAGGGAATTTGGCCATATCTTGATAAAAGGTCCAAATTTGGGGGTATTGATGTTGAAAGGCCTTCTAAACCTGTCCAAAGAAATTGAAAAGTGCTCACAAAGTGGCCAAGGTGATTCTTACAACATATTTGGGTAGAATACCCCCTTAAAGGTGCATGCCAGGAAAGGAACTTACTCTCATAAACTCCAATCCCCACCAAGCACCATAATTCAAACTCTTGAGGCATTTGGGCCAGGCTTGTCTGGATATAAAGTGTGAACAGCCTTGACAAGGTCTGGGGAGTTCGTAGGGTTGGAAGCTGGCTGCCAAGTTGTTCTTTCTGGGTCTTCATTGAATCCTTTCCACTCCACTAGATACCATAATGTACCTCTCTTGAGTTTTGATTCCAGAACCTGAGCCACTTCCCATTCTTCTTGCTCTTCCACTAGTACTTGTGGTGGTGGCAATTGATGTTGATTTGGGATAGCTTATTGCTTCACTGGTTATAACAAGGACATATGGAAGACAGGGTGAACTTACTTACATCGTTGAGGCAACTTGAGGTGATATGCATGGCTGCCAATCTTCTTGAGAACTTCAAAGGGTCCCAACCATCTTTCTGAAAGTTTCTTGGTCGGTCTTGCTGTCTTGATGTTCTTGGAAGCTAGCCATACTTTGTACCCAGGTTGGAAATCAGGTGTAATTGCTCTATTTCTATCTGCATACTTCTTAAAACGCTTTATTTCTGACTCTAATTCTTCTTTTACAACTTGCTGTACTGATTGGAGTTTTGTTGATAACTTTCCAGAAGGTGTATCTTGAGAAATGTGAATTGAGTCAAAGCTGGGATTTCTTCCATAAATGGTGAAAAATGGTGACTGTTTTGTTGATGAATGTTCTGCATTATTATAGGCAAATTCAGCCAGAGGGAGCCAGGTGTGCCAGTCATCTTGATGGTAGCTGACATGCATCCAAAGATACTGTTCTAGAATCTGATTTACCCTCTCTGTCTGTCCATCTGGTTCAGGGTGAAAGGCAGTTGAAATATCTCTTGATATCTTGAGCTGCTGACAGAATTGAGTCCAAAATGCTGAAACAAATACTGAACCTTTATCACTAAAAATACTGATTGGAAGATCATGTTTGGAAAATACATGACTAATAAAGAGCTGAGCTAAGTCCAAAGCAGTGATTGTTGAGTAAGTTGGAATAAGTATTGCCATTTTTGAGAATCTGTCTACAGCTACTAAAATTGAATCAAAGTTGCTTGACAGAGGCAATTGAGTGAAAAAGTCCATTGATAGTGAATTCCAAGGACCAGATGAAATTTGAAGAGGCTTGAGTAATCCAAACTTCTTATAATGAATGCTCTTGTTTCTTGAAAATTGCTGACATGAGGACACATAGTCCTTGATAATTTGATTCATGCAAGCCCAATAAAAATCCCTCTTGATGAGCTTGAGGGTCTTCTCCTGGCCAGGGTGGCCAGCCAAAGGTGAGTCATGACGCATTTGAAGGATATCCAATCGAAGCTCATGATTTCTTGGGATTACTACTCTATCTTTGAATAATAACAATTTGGCTTGAGGTTCAAGAGTATAATCTGAGACTGATTCACCTCTTGCTATTTGCTTGAGAACTTCCTTATAATCTTTGTCTTGCCATACTGCCTTCTGAATTTGATCAACTAAATCTGAGAAAACTTCAACTTTGATTGAGAAAAATCTTGACTCTTTAATTTTATTTTGCTTGGGAACTTGATGAAAGTTTTGAGGATTCTTTCTGATGAAGTCCACCCCCCTCTGTGGGTACACGTCGTCCCAACATGACAAGGCATCTGGTAAAGTGACCAGTCTGCCTGGGAGGTAAGTGATAGAGAAATGAAATTCAGAGAGAAACTCAGCCCAACAGGCTTGACTGCAAGTAAGGACTTTGGAGGACATAAAATATTGAAGGGAAGAGTGGTCTGTCAAGACCTCAACGGAATCAGAAAGAGAAATAAGAAAGGCTCTCCAGTGCTTGAGAGCCCAAACTATGCCAATGAGTTCCTTGTCATGAATTTCATAGTTGAGCTCAGCTGGGAGGAGCTTGCAACTATCAAATGCAATGGTGTTCTTTCCTGAGTCATTCACTTGACTCAGTACAGCACCCAAGGCATAATCAGAAGCATAAGTCTCTACAATATTTGGTGGAGAAGGATTTAAATGGGATAGGATAAGGGCAGTGGTGAAAGCTTTTTTGAGTATTTGAAACTGACTAAGAGATTCCTCATTGAAGGTGAAAGGAGAATCTTTTTTAAGGAGGGAAGTGCGAGCAGAGATTTTTTTTGAATGATTGTAAATAAAACAACAATAAAAGTTGGCAAAACCAAGGAAAGATTGGAGTGCTTTGATGTTCTTTAGCTGAGGCCAATTGAGGATTTGCTGAACTGTGGAAGAATCCATCTTGAGTCCTTCACTTGAAACAACATAGCCCAAGTATTCCACACTTGAGGATTTGGCAAACAAATTATTGTCCCTCAGTCTTTGGAGGACAGAGGCCACATGTTTGACATGTTTCTCCTGAGAACTAGAGAAGAACATAAAATCATCTAAGTATACTACAACAAAACTATCCAAGAAATCTGACAAGATATCATTCACAAGATTCTGTAATGAAGCAGGAGCATTGGTCAAGCCAAATGGCATAACCAAATATTCATAACTACCATATTTAGTTCCAAAGGCAGTTAAGTGCTCATCCCCCTCTTTGATTCTCAAGAGTTTATAAGCACCACGCAAATCTATCTTGCAGAAGATATTAGCACCATTAAAGACGGTAAGAAGCTGATTCATTGGAGGAACAGGACACCTGTTCTTCATATTGAAAGCTATGAGTTTGTGGTATTCAATATACAAATGAAGACCTCCATCCTTTTTCTTATCAAAAAGGACAGGTGCTCCTGTTGAAGAGGATCTGGGCCTTATGAAACCTTTCTATACATTCTCTAAAATGTAGGCCCACAGTTTTTCTGACTCATTCTTTGATAAAGAGTAAATAAAACCAACTGGAGGTAGAAGACCCTTCAGTTCAATATGATGATCACAGGAGCAGTGTGGAGGAAGTTTCTCTGCTTTCACCTTGGAGAATACATTCAAATATTTGTGATAAGCAGGAGGGACTACCTTCAGAACAGTTTCAATCTCTTCTGGCTCTTCCTCCTCATCCCACTGCTCCTCCAGGGAGGCATGAAAAGATAAAGGAGGAAGGTTCATATCCCCTTGAAAGAGATGAAGTGAATATATAGCAACATCTTCTCCAACATCTTTTATCTCTTTGAAGACTTCATCTCTTAATGGAAGTAATGACTGAGAGGGAACAATGGAAGGGATATGGACAGAAGGAGGAAGGGAAGGTGTCTTAAGTTCACCAACCAGAGCAACACTGTTGACAGCAGTGGCAAAGTCATTACTAGTAGAAGAAATAATACCGCTAGAATCATAGGTGATCAATCCATTTTTCCAATCAATAATGAGATTAAAATGGTAAAGAAAATCATAGCCCAGTATTAGGTTTTCTCCTTTGGGTGAATCTATGATAAAGAAGTCCCATTCAAAGCTTGGGAATGAAAGCAAGTCAACAACCCACTTGGGATAATGGGTGATTAACAGGGAATTGGATTCATTGGATTCCAAAAATGAAAAGAGGAATCATTTCAGGGAGCTCTGACATGATCAATGAGTACTTGAGAACAAAATTCTTTGCAATAAAAGAGTTTGTAGCACCAGAATCAATGAGAATACTATAAAAAATATCAGAGAGTGAAGAGAAAATAAGAAATTTTAAAGATTTCTTGACACTAGTATTCAGAGTGCACAATTGTGCTCTTGAAGGAAATAAGTGAGAACCATTGAACACATTATGATTCCCACTCAGGCTTTTCCCTGCTTTCTAGGGAAGCCTTTTGATTCCCCCAGCCTGTTCTCAGGCCTCTTGAAGCATTTTTCAAATGGGTGCTTTCCACCACAATAATTGCACAAGCCTTCTTTAATCCTCCTCTCCTTTTCAGAACCAATTAATTTGTTGTCCTTATTGAGGAGAGCAGCATAAGGCTTGTCTTTGGACACTTGAAAATTCTTCCCCTTCTTATTCTTCCTGGGATAAGGCTTCTTTGATGATGAACTTTGAGGGGGCTTGGAGGAGTTGGATCCACTGATTGTAGGCTTCTTCTCTTGATGACTACCCTTTTCCTTCTGCCTCTCATGGTATCTGGTATCTAATTCCAAAGTGATGTCCATGAGCTCTTGAAGGCTATCAAAGTTTCCAGGGTGAGAAGCCAATTGGTCCAACAATCTTGATGCCAAGCCTCTCCTATACACATGAATATAGGCCCTTTCCCCCCCAGTCTCCAATGCTTGACATCAAGCTTCTGCAATCTGCTATGTACAAGGAAACTTGACCACTTTCTTTCATCCTGAGATTTTCTAACTCTTGTTCAGCTTTCCTGACTTCATTAGGATCACCAAACAGAGTGAATAACTGGGTTTCAAACAACTGCTAGTTATTGAGGAGATAAGAAGGGTCTTCATTGGAGATATTTGAGAGGTAAGGTTCAATTGGTTCGCCAGCTCTACAAGTAACAAAAGAAGTTGAGTACAAGACCTTCTTCCTGTCAGAGAAGAAGCTTGCTGGGTCATTATGGAAAATTAATTGACAAGATTGAATAAATCCTCTCAATTAATAAGCTTTAGTATCATCAAAGGAATCAGGTGCCTTTATTGATGGAGTCTTGAATGCTGGGGCTTTTGAAGTGTCCCTTGGGGAAACTGCTTGAGTGAGTTGACCCATGAATTGAGTCATCTGCTCCATCATTTTGAGAAAATTTGGCTCAGCTTGAGAGACAAGAGGTTGATTAGAAAGGGCTAGATTTGGAGCTTCAGAAGCCTCAGGGGCACCTGCCAAGGCAGCTGCTACTTCAGTTTCTTCAGACTCCTCCCCCTCTTCATCTTCAGCTTCTCCTAATCTGCTTCTAGGCCCTTTAGGAATTCTTGGATAGCCACCCAACACTCCAGAGAATGATCTTGATCTTCTTGACTTCACACCTCCTCTTCTGAAGGGTTCCGCTCCTTCTATTGGTGGTCCTCTGTCCAAGTTTGCACTCAGTTGATGAACTGATGGTGTGCGGTCAAGAGGAGCCCTTGCTGTAGGATTGAGAACCGCTTTGTGTCTTTGAGATCTTGTATTCTTGGCTGGGGGTATATGCTGAACTGGCATTATTGAAGAAAGAAAATAAAACTTGATGATACTTGAGAATAAACAAGGCTTGACCAAAACAATCAAATGAGAATCTTTATGAACTTGAGAAATCAATAAATAGTCTTGAAGTGAATCAATATTAATAAATCCTGAAGAGTGAAAATGACAAAGTCAAATTCTTATGAATAATCAATCTCAATCAATAAGTCAAATCAAGTCAATCAATAAATCAAATCAAATCAATCAAGTCAATTCAAAATCAAATCAATTGTGTCTTGAGGAATTCAATCAATATCTTTAAAAGTCAATTCAATTTTCTTGAGGAATCAAATTAAAATCAATCAATTAAATCAAATATTGAGGATAAATCAGCTATCTTGAGGAATCAAATCAGATAAATCAATTGAATCAAATCAGAGTCTTGAGGTAAAGTTAATTTATTGAATAATCAGATCAATCAATCAATAATTCTTGAGAATTTCAAATCAACAATAATAACCCCAATTCAATAAACTCCTGAAACAATGAATCAATTAAACGTAATAAAAGAACCTGAATTCAGACATAAAACAAAAATGAAATTTGATTGAGAATTCAGAAGAAAATGAAATCGTCAGCAAAATTTTGAAATGAGAAAGAGAATCCATTTTCATTTGAATGAAATTAATGAGATAAAAATTGATGAGAGATAATAAAATCATGAAAAGATCATAATTTAGAATGAGAGAAATGAATAAGAATGAATGAAAGAAAAGAAGCAATTATGGGTTAATTAAAACAATGTCACAGGGGCTCTTTGAAATTAAGAGGGCCTGGCACTCAGTGAACAGACTTACTTATGGAGGGCTCAGAATAAATACTCAATTGATAAGAGTAATGAAATAAGAGAATAAATTCCTAGTCATAAAATAATAAGCATTAAAAGATATGAGAGAAAAACAAAAGCAATAATAAAGAGCCAACCACAAATAATCCTGTATCACTGTTTCAACCTGTTCAGAAAAGAGAAAAGGATTAATAAAGGATATGGCCACCAGGACTCTACTGAACAGGTGAGGGAAGGAAAAGACTAACTTAATAATTAATAAAATAATATTTCTTAATGAGAAATAAAATAATATTAAATAATAAATCCAATATTTTAATTAACTGGGGGAAAAACCCCCAGGTGGGTCAAAGGGGGCTGGTATATGTGAAAAAGTGCCAGCCTGGAGTTTGAGTGTTGATAAACCATGATTTTATGATTGAGAAACCTGTATTTGAGATGTGAAACTGGATTGGTGTATCCAATACAGATATTTGAATCAATACAGGTATTTGCACCTGTATTGAAGGCATGCCTGTATTTGGTGAATCCTGTATTTGGGTTTTACCTGTATTGAGCTGTATTGAGGGTTGGAACTGTATTTGGTGAATCTTCCATGAAACCCCTTGCTGATTAGGTGCTGGAAGATTTTCCATTAGTAATGAGTGGTAATTCCCTGCCTGTCTCCATGGCTGTGACAAAAGCTTTCAATGGGAGTTCCAATTAATACTTTATTCTGACTTCCAGTTGGATCCAAGGAATATTCTAAAAATGAACCTTTCTTGAATGCAAAACTCCAGTGTTTGATAATTCCTTTGATGATAACTTTACCCCACATAGTCAGTGAATTTTAATTCCAAGAAAATTTTGGTATTGTGATTCTATCTGCTGTAAACTCAGCCTGACCTTGTATTTTTCTGGAATGCATTTTTTTCACCATAAAGAGTTTGGGCATAGGCTTGAAAGTTTGAAGATCTGGCTATTTTATGAAAAGTATTAAAAGCCGCCACAATGAGTGCATCAATTTCCTCTTCTGTGGGGAATGGTGGCTTCATTCCATTGTGGAGGCTCATATGTATAATTATCTACAGGAAAAGGACTAAAAAAAGATAGCTTTGTGGCCCAGAACTAAGAAGATATGGTGATATTTACTCACTTATGGTTCTATTTTTTTCTTATGATAATGATCAGCTAGAATTGTTTTACTAATTTTTTTGAAAAAACTGAGGAGATTTGGAAAATATTTTGAGAAAATTGAGAAATGATAAATATAATGACTATGAAGTGATTCAAAATTTATTTTTTCAGGTGGAGAAATATATATCTTTTGAAAATTTGAGGTTTTATTTCAATAGTATATGCATTTTCTCTGCATTTTAAAATTCACTTATTTATGCATAAAAATTCCTTTTGATTGAATGGCGTGGTTTTATAATGAGCCTACAGGTTTCTTGGATTGATATTCATATTTTTCTTGAAAAATTGGTTGAGGAATATCCAATGTTTTACCCAAATTTTAAGCCTATTTCCAGAAGAGTACAAAGTCATTTCAATAAAGATTATATAAATCTTTTAAGTATATATATTAATTTTTTGCAGCTTGAGCTGTAGTCTGACTGCAAAGATAAATAATCACAGATCAAGCTACTGTGGTTAGATTCTTACAGAGGGAATATTTTGAGTAAATGTGTTCATAGATATTTTTATCATATTAGTCAATACACCATTCCAAATGTCTCACTGTTCTAAAACTGGATATTAAGAAATCATTAGTTTTGTAATTAAAATATTTGATCACAACCCTTTTCCTTCATAATTAAAATGTATTATCACAAACAGAAAGCTGACATTTTTTACCTCACATAGCATGAACCACTCATTTGAGTAATAATAATGGAAGTTTATGTTCCTTTTCTGAATACAAAAAATGAATTCAGTATGAAATATCTTTACTTCTGGAAATAATATAGGAAAGTCAGAAATTATCCATACCAAACATTTATATTCAAATGGCTCATTTGGGGACAGCCTTACAAAAATTATGGGCTAAAGAACCATTTTTGAAGGTTTTTAGTAATATATCTAAAAATAAATAAATGATAATATCTTAAGAGTTTATCGTTTTTGAATAACAGGTGTTTTTTTAATTTCAATTTTCATTTGCAAGAAATGTGGAAATGTGTTGTGGGAACTCTTCTTGTGTGGGATTAAAATGAGGCAGTACCTGGAGGGGTAAATCACAGTTAACTAGTTTTGAATTTCTAATAACTCCTGTAACCAAAGGTGGCAAGGGTGTATTGCCTGCCCCTCCTATAATACTGAACAAAATCTTCCTTGAAGCTCACAAACCAAAAATAAAGCTAGTAAGTGGCTCTACAACTGTAGAAGACAAAATTCAGCAGTCCCAGATCAGACCTATTCAATAAATAATAAGAAATTAAATGTCATTAATTTTGGTTAATTTTGCAATTTTGATGAAATACTTGTCTGTATATTTTTTATTTTTTGAGTGAAATTGGGGTGAGTGGTTTCTTCTTGGTGATAAAAGCTTGGTAAGATGAATTATTTGAGGTGTTTAGAAAAGCTTTATGAGTGTTTATAAAGGTAAATTTTTCAAGGTAAAGCTAAAAAATAGTAAAATAATTTTTAAAGGTTTGTTATTTTTTTAAGAGTGGTTAATAATAAAATAAAATTGTATTTGTTAAATTTAAGAGGTAAAATTCTCTGATATTGGATTTTTAAAGGGGTAAGTGAATTTTAAATCTTGACAAATGGTGTTAATTTTACTGAATAAAATATTTTAATAGAGCAGTAACCCTAATCTTGGGTATTGGTGTACTGGACAATTTTTCATTTTTTAATACTAAGGCTCCACTGAGCTTAGCTACTGGGTAAGTAAATTTACTATAATATACTGGACCCACCTCCCAGGTGAGGGATAAATTATTCCTATACTCCTACTGTGCAGGGGATATAATGTGCATGGGGTAATTTGAATTTTGGGGGGAGAGAGCCTCTCTATTTATACCTTTTGGGAGCCCAGGGGGCCCTCCATGGGAGCTGTCTTTTTCCACTTTGATTCCTCTTGATTCCATCATGTGACTTTGTTTTTGGTGAGGAACTTTCTTTCATGGGTCAGGTAATTTAAAGTTTGGTGATAATTTTTTCTCTGCACAGCCTCCATTAATCACATGCTTGTCCTATAGTAAAATAATTATGATGTGATATTCTTGGACTTTTCTTTCATGCATGAGGTGATTTCATTTTGGCTGAGGATTTTTCTTTTCCACAGCATTTTTTCTGTCACATGATATGCTGTTGGTGGGTGCAATATCACCTGATGACCTTGTATTTCCTTTGCATAAGTAACTTTTAGGTTTGGTAGAAGTGGCTGTGTAATTTATGCAGGTGTCATGGTTGTTTTTCTTCCTTTTGAACTTCAAAATGAGGTCAGGTGGTTACTTCTTGCACTGATGACTTTACTGTTGTGTATGAGATGATGTGAGTTTTTTAGTTTGACACATTCTGTGCATAGCCATGTGGTTTTAATTAGAAGTGTGTACTGCCTACAGCCTGTGGTAACTAGCTTTGGTTTGCATGAGGTAATGAGTGGTGTGAATAATTCTGATTCTGTTTCAAGTTTTCAAGTGGGGTTACTGTGGATATGAGATAAGGTACTCCTGTGGCTTTGTTGTAAATGACTTGCAGGAATCCCATGGGGTTGGGCTTTGCATCATGTGACTTTGAATGCAAGGTGTCTATGCATGTGTCATTTTCATGCTTCAGGAGTCCTGTGACTATGCGGGGGTGTAAAGCTGGGTGGGTTATGTAATTTAAAGGGCAGTACCTTATTTGTTGTAACTAGTTTTCTATATGTAACTTGATTTTTACATATTAATAATGAAATTGAATAATTTTTTTAAATATATACACTTCCCTTTGGTTCCTGTGCCATGGTATTATTAATTAAGTCCAGCTTCTTTCTGTAAAATTGACCTTTTGAGGTAAAATTTGATTGTAAATCTGCAGGAGGGTTGGATTCACTGCTGTTATGGGGTACTACGAGCTTCAGGCTGGTGAAAGAATGGTATGAAATACCACAGTGTCACAGGGGCTCTTCTAAGTGAAGAGGTCTGGGCACTCAGTGAACAGACTTACTTATGGAGGGCTCAAAGGAATACTAAAAAGATAAGAGTAAACAGAAAAAAGATAGATTTCCTAATGATACAGTAATTGGCATTAAAGGACATTAAATAAAAAAAGACCAATAGTAAAGAGCCAACCACAAATAATCCTGAATCACTGTTTCAAACTGTTAGAAAAGAAAACAGTATTTATAGGGATATGACCAACAGGACTCTACTGGAAAGGTGAGGGAAGGCTAATACTTACTTGAGAATGAATAGAATAATACCTCTTGAGTGAGAAATCAAATAATATTAATAAATTAAATATTTTAGTTAACTGGGGGACAAACCCCCAGGTGGGTGAAAGTGGGCTGTCATATATGAAAAAATGCCAGCCTGGAGTTTGAGTGCTGAGAAACCATGACTGTATGCTGAAGGAATCTGTATTTGAGAGGTAAAACTGTATTGGTTTTAACAATACAGGTATGTGAATCAATACAAGAGTTCTCACCTGTATTGAGAACAGGCCTGTATTTGGGTTTTGGGGGTATTGAGCTGTATTGATTTTTGAAACTGTATTTGTTTAATCTTCCATGAAACCTCCTTGCTGATTGGGTGTTGTAAGATCTTCACTTAGTAATGATTTTTAATTCCCTTCCTGTCTCCATGGCTGTGAAATTACTGTCACATGGTGGAATTTTATCTACAACTTGCCAGTATGAGCTGGTCTTTCAACTGGTTTAATAGCTTTTTCAGCAAGAGTTCCCTTTGTTGATGTCTGGCAGAGAGCATTGTGAACAATTAAGGAGTTAATTAGAAACAATATTCCAGATATAGTTTTTATCATGATACATTGATTTCTTCATGAATAAACTGATATAGAGATAATACAAAAATTATTCCAATAGGAATATTCGAAGAGTTATTGAATAAAATATGCATATAATTTTGATTTAGAAAGGTTTGAAAGCTGTTTTGTATCAAAACTCAATCACTTTACTTACTCCTTATCATTTTATATTGGCTTTAATATGATTGAATACCCAGAGTGGTATAGTTTATCAATGGTTACTTACAGTATCTCTTGTGATCAATAGAAATGGGGCATTTTCAGCAATGCTGTTTATTAAGGAGAAAAATCATGTGTAATAAATTATGTATTTATGGAATATAAGTCAAATTCAATAACATACTGTAAGTTATCAAAAAGACCTTTTTCCCTAGCAAACAAAGAAAACAATATTGAAAAGAAGTAAAACTATTTCAATATTTGTAGGAAGAAGTGGAGGCAACAGGATGCTCATTATGTTGAGCTTCTTGGATCGGTGTTTCTAACAAGGACACTGCAGGAGCTTTGGAATACAGATGAAATATTTTTGTATCTCACTTGGTCCTTGTAAACTCTCAAGACATCCAACCAATGAATTTATCCATTACTTCCAAATCCCATTTCAATTAAAATTGAGATGAAATATCCCCTGGTGTTTTCAAGTTTACTCCATGCAAGGGATCTAGAGTGTTCTTTTGGCTTGTTTTAAATGACTATTTTTACAAATTATAGTGTCATAAGCTCTTTCCAAATTGGATAGGATCATTATTTTTTAGGAAGGGTGAGAGCTGGTTGTAGTTCAAAAAACAAGGAGGCTTGATGAAGCAGGAAGATAAGTGAAATATTCCTATTGGAAGCTCTTTTAGCCTCTCCAGAAAGAGGAATTGCAATGTTGGGGCTTCTGCTTTGAACATGGAGGTAGAGAAAAGGAGTGACAGTTCATATAAATTGGTTAAAGACATATCTGAGGCCACCACTATCTGGAGTAACCTTTGATGTGTCAGAATGATTTGGTGGGAGTAGAGAAGTAGGATAAGTGGTATAACTGATATTTTTGAAGCATTCAACAACTTCTACAAGGGTCTTATCTGATCTTGGTGATAAATGGTTGATTATCTGGAGGAGGTCTTCAGCCAGGAAGGGTGCATCAATGATTCTGGATTAAGAAAGAGAAGCTTTGAAGTTAGTGCAGGCTCTCTTTACTGGCTGCTTGGTGTAGGAAATAAGTTCAGCCATTGTGTGAACTGGGGTATTTTCATTTCTGGGCCTGAATACCAATGATTCCTGATGCACTATTGCCTTTACTGTGATAAAATCAGTATCATTGTTCAATAAAGTCCTATCTGACTGTATATATGTTTGAAATATAAGTCAGCATAATCTATTTCTGCTTGATGAATTAAAGAAAATATTAATTAAATTCTTTGCATTTGACAAAAAATGCACACAACCTTTGATGAATGGTGATGTACTTATCAAATTGGTAGGAATCTTTTGACCAAGAAGAGTGTTGAGATGCTTGATAATGAAGTGAAAAATTTTCAAAACAAGGTAATAATTGAAAATTTGTGTGTTTTATCATTTTTTATTTCCCAATATTCAATTTTCTTGATTTCTTCTTGGGCAAATCCTTCAAAAAATCTGAAATGAAAGAGTCAATTTTATTATCATGTTCAAATGTAATTGTGATAACTCATTTCTGAGAGGGTCTTCTGAAGGGTGAGCAAATAAATTTAGATAAATTGTATTTGTGGCTTTCCAAATTTGGAAATTTTAAAATTAAACTACAAGGAAATGGAAAATGTTAAATTGATTTTGTTCTTCATATCTGAAAAAGTATATTCATAACCAAATATTTTTCTCATAAGCATTAAATATAATCCTGCCACTGGGAAATCACCATTTCATTCATAAGTTTTGGGAAGTGTTGTCATTGAAGTCTTTCATCAAGTTGCTCTTTGTTGTGCTTTTGTTTATTTTGTCATGTTTCATTGAGTTATGTCTTAAATAAAATTTGGCCATGTCATTTTGCTCTCAGGGCCAATGATCCACCAATTTTGGCAAATATCTTTGGCCATTTTTCATTTGATTTTGAAAAAAACAAATTTCATCAAAAATGACAGGACTTTTGGACAATTTTCCTGTCATTTCTCCTTTTCATTAAATTCTTCAGCTGCAATGTAATTTAAATATATTCTTTATCAATTCTCCTTTTTCTCTTGAAAAAAAACAAAAACATGGTGTTTTGCACCGAAAAGCACCTGATTTGTGTCTTTTGGAAGGCCCAAAATGTTTTTGCTACTTTTGTTTTTTTTGAGGTGGTTTTTTTGGCTTTATGGGCTTCATTGTTTCTTTGGAGTGTGGGGTGTGGATACACTGTAGCTAAAAAAATTACATACACTTCAAGACTTTGGTCACAGTGTGTCTACATGTCACAGCCACTATCAGGGGTAAGGGTTTTCAACCTTAAATCCACTCAAGTTCATGAAACCTGCAAATGCAGTATGTATAACAGGAATCAGTTTCAGCAAATCCTCTTGCTGAAGCATGCATAGAGCTTGGTTAATCAATACAGCCTGTCAACACTTGTACAGGATGGATATTTCAAATAGAGTTTGGATTCACAAGACTGAAATTGCATGATCACTTAACTCCACCACACCTCTTGTACAGACCCTGTACATCCATGAAGGTGCTGTATTAATCAAATCAATTCAAATTAATATTCCCCTCAAGAGCATTTACTCTTTGGATCAGGGCTGGTGGATTCTCACATATACCAGCCCTTCTTCCACCCTCTGGGGACTATTTCCCAGCCAATTGATATAGTGGATTTATTATTTAATAAATATTCTTACTGGTGGTCATATCCTTATGAACCCTTATCTTCCTTTCTGACAGGTTGAAAGAGTGTACTTTAACTTGTTTGTGGTTGGCTCTTTTATTCTTACTAATATTTTCTTTGTTTCTGCATTTCATATATTTATTTTATTTAAACTATTAAGTGTACTCACTCTTATTCCAATCCTTGAGCCCTCCAAAATTAAGTCCAAGTCAACTGAGTGCCAGGGCCTTTTCACTTTGAAGAGGCCCTGTGACACCACCCACACTCCAAACTCAATTTTGAAAACAAAAAATAGAAAAAAACCGCAGAAACCCCAAAAGCCAAAAAAGATGAAAATGAGGAATTTTTCAAAAAAATCATGGTATATGCCAGAACCACCTTGAAAAAGAGTATTTTAAATAATAATTGTAAGATGATGAAGAAAAAATATTTGTTTTTCAAAAATGTTCAAAAAGATAAAAAAACAACCAAAAAATAATAATACTTAGTTTGGCCTGCCAAAATGCAAAAGTATGCAAAAAAAAGAGGAAAAGAAAAAGGTATAAAATGGGAAGGGGTCCAGTGAAAAAAAGAAAATTAATAAGAAAGATTGACTTAGAAATGAAAATTAAATTTCCCAAAAAAAACATGAAATGATTTAAAAGATGGAATATTTGTTATATTGAGCAAAATGGTAACTATTTAACCATATAAAACAAAAATTACATGAATTGGTAAGTCATACAAAAAAATGAAAATTCAAAAAACTTCAGGGTTAGGGTTAGAAAAAAGGAAAGAATGAAAATGAAGTTCGAGTTCAAGTGTTTAAAAGGAAACACACTGTATTCAAATAACTTTTGGAAGAAATAGAAAGTTTTTGAAATGAATTTTTGAACAGAGAGTAGTTTTGAAAACTATTTCTTACAAAAAAAGATTTAAGTTTAAATAATTCTTTTGGAAAAAAGGTTTTGGGGCAAAAACCTATATTAGGAATTGATTTGAAACTAGATTTTGAGAAAAAAAGTGTAATAAAAACAGTTTTTAAACAAGTGTTTTTGGGGAAAAAAGGATTTTCAATTTAAAAAAAGCTTCATGAAAAAGAGGGGAGGATAAAGTGTATGAAAAAAAAATTAAGCAATTCTTTTTGTGGGAAAAGTGATTTTAAGCTGAAAAGTGTTTAATGAAAAAGAGTTTTCAAACAAATTCTTGGGACTAAAATGTTTATGAAAAGTGATTTTTGCCTGGTTTTTGTGAACAAAAGAATATGACAAGAATTATGAAAACAGAGTGAAGTGATAAGCAGTTTTCTCACAAGTTTTTGGGGAAAATATAGAAAAAAAACCTTTACTCAGAAAAAGAATTTATGGCATAAAAAAGGGGTATTACAGGACAAAGATTTTATTTCAAGGGAGATTTATGGTGTAAAAATAAGATCAAGTGGGAAAAATAATTAAAATGGAATTGGAAACAAGGTTTGGAAGTAGAAAAAATTGATTTAGAAATATAAATAGTTATGAAAACATGTTTGAGGAGGGTTTGTGATGTGGAAAAGAAATTTGAGGAGGATTTTGATGTTGAAAAAGCAAAGGCAAAAAGATTATTCAAAGTTGTCTGAGGATTTGGTATGTTATAGAAGCTGAAAACATAGGAAAAGGGGATTTTCAAAGAAGTGTGAGGGATTAGTGTTACCATTTTCTGTGTTAGCTGGCATTCTTTTCCTGTGGATTTGGGGATTTTAAAATAAATGGGAAAAAAATTTCACAGCTAGGGTTGGGGTTCTTACTAGGCCTGAAGCATTGTAAATAAGGTATAAGTCTTAAGAATTATATTCAGAATAAGCTTATATTGTAAGTTTGGGGTCACAAACAATCAAATACTTTGTCAAAATTTCTGATATTTTGCTATTTTATTGTAGTAAGCAGCAACAATGTAAATTAACTCCAATCAATTTATGTTTTTGATGAATTTGACAGAATCAAGCAAAACAATTACTATTTGTTTCACTTAAAAGTGGTTGTTAAAATAAATGATGATAGGCTATCCTGAATTTCAACGTAAATGCTGCGTCCAGTGATTTTGATACATTATATTCAGACCAAAGTCAATCAAACACCTCCCAAAGAGATCTCTCGGACAATCTCAATTCAAAGAATGATATATTTCCAAGTTCCTGAAAATCTTTGAATAATAAACCCCTTGAATGAACTAACACTTTTAACAACCTCAATAACCCACAGGAACTAGGTCGTGACAGCTTTGATAATGCTCCACTTCACCATGGTAAGAGAAAAAGATTTGGTAAGGTGAAAATAAAGGCAACTGAAGACAGACTCCTCTTGGTTAGGAAAGAGTTGGCACAATCCTTCAAAGCTTTCAAGAAAACCATGTTTCCACTGTTGTTGGAAATGTAGAAGCACCTGGGAGATACTTAATAAGTAATATCCCAAACATAAGCAAAAAAAGGTTAACATTTGGGGACTTGAGTATCCACTGCCAAAGGTGTTTTTGGGGTTCATGAAACAACTTTCTAAACAAAGGTTTGAGGTACAGCCTATACCACCTAGATTATCTCAGAAACACCCTCAGGAGGACTTTAAAGACTTGTCACAAATAAGAGCCTAGAAGAATATTGTTTGAGAGGCAGACGTTAAAAGGAATTTCAAGTCAGTTTGGGGGATTAGTGTGACCAATTTGTGTTTTAGCTGGCCTTCTTTTCCTGTGGATTTGGGGATTTGAAAGTAAATGGAAAAAAATTGTCACAGCTAGGGGTGGGGTTCTAACTGGGCCTGGAGCATTGTCAATTAGGTACAAGTCTTAAGAATTATATTCATAATAAGCTTATATTGTAAGTTTGAGGTCACAAACAATCAAATACTTTGTTAAAATTTCTGATATTTTGCTATTTCATTGTAGTAAGCAGAAACAATGTAAATTAAATCCAATCGATTTATGTTTTTGATGAATTTGATAGAATCAGGCAAAACAATTACTATTTTTTTCACTTAAAAGTGGTTGTTAAAATAAATGATGATAGACTATCGTGCATTTCAACGTAAATGCTGCGTCCAGTGATTTTGATACATTATATTCAGACCAAAGTCAATCAAACACCTCCCAAAGAGATCTCTCGGACAATCTCAATTCAAAGAATGATATATTTCCAAGTTCCTGAAAATCTTTGAATAATAAACCCCTTGAAGGAACTAACACTTTTAACAACCTCAATAACCCACAGGAACTAGGTCGTGACAGCTTTGATAATGCTCCACTTCACCATGGTAAGAGAAAAAGATTTGGTAAGGTGAAAATAAAGGCAACTGAAGACAGACTCCTCTTGGTTAGGAAAGAGTTGGAACAATCCTTCAAAGCTTTCAAGAAAACCATGTTTCCACTGTTGTTGGAAATGTAGAAGCACCTGGGAGATACTTAATAAGTAATATCCCAAACATAAGCGAAAAAAGGTTAAAATTTGGGGACTTGAGTATCCACTGCAAAAAGTGTTTGTGGGGTTCATGAAACAACTTTATAAACAAAGTTTTGAGGTACAGCTTATACCACCTAGATTATCTCAGAAACAACCTCAGGAGGACTGGAAAGACTTGTCAAAAATAAGAGCCCAGAAGAGTATTATTTGAGAGGCCGGTGTTAAAAGACTTTTAAAAGCAGTGTGGGGGATTAGTGTTACCAATTTCTGTTATAGCTGGCATTCTTTTCCTGTGTATTTGGGGATTTTATAATAAATGGAAAAAAATTGTCACAGCTAGGGTTGGGGTTCTAATTGGACCTGAAACATTGTAAATAAGGTATAAGTCTTAAGAATTATATTCAGAATAAGCTTATATTGTAAGTTTGGGGTCACAAACAATCAAATACTTTGTTAAAATTTCTGATATTTTGCTATTTCATTGTAGTAAGCAGTAGCAATGTAAATTAAAACCAATCAATTTATGTTTTTTCTGAATCTCACAGAATCGGGCAAAACAATTACTATTTTTTCATTTAAAAGTGGTTGTTAAAATAAATGATGAAAGGCTATCCTGCATTTCAAGGTAAATGTTGTGTCCAGTGATTTTGATCAATTATATCCAGAACAAAGTCAATCAAACACCTCCCAAAGAGATCTCTTGGACAATCTCAATTCAAAGAATGTTGTATTTCCAAGTTCCTCAAAATCTTTGAATGATAAACCCCTTCAATGAACTAATACTTTTAACAACCTCAATACCCCACAGGAACTAGGTTGTGACAGCTTCAATAATGCTCCACTTCACCGTGGTAAGAGAAAAGGATTAAGTAAGGTGACAAATAAATTCAACTCCAGACAGACTCCTCTTGGTCAGGCAAGAGTTGGCACAATCCTTCAAATCTTTCAAGACATCTGTAAGGCTTGTCTATGAAACTCTTCATAATAGTAGCAAAAATCAAGAGTACTATGACTGTCCTCAGTAGAAATATATAATATAATGAAATATTATAACCACAAACTTAAATATAATTATTAGTAATAATTATATAAAAAAATAAATTTAATTATTATTATAATAATATAATAATGAAAAAATATAATAATTATAATAAATTATCATTATTCTATTATTGTTATAGTCACTGACAATTATAACAATAAGAAGTGTAAAGCTCTTAATGAGACAATTACACGTGGAAAATATAAATATTTAACCACTTATAAATAATATAAATATTATTTATAAAAGAATTAAAACACACACTGTGCAGAAATAACTCTTATAGAGAAATTCTATATAAAAAAAATATAGAATTTTTAGAGAAAACTTACTTATAATATTTATTTAATACAACAAGTCAAACAACATCAGTTAGTATATTAAATAATAATTATAAGTTAAAAACACACCAAAAATCAATAATTTTAAAGATAAAACAACTTTTCATACTCAAAATTAAGATTGAAGAGTTTTTAAGAGGAATTTTTGGATTTTAAAAGATATTTAAGATGATAAATTTTATATATCAAAATATATTATTGGTGATTATAACAATAATCTAAATTCTATGATTTCAATTCTTTAATTTGAATTAATAAAGAGTAAAATAACTTAAGAGTTACTTTAATAATAAGATTTTATATTTAATAAAACTTTACCTGTTTAAATTTCTAATATGATTGGATTGATAATTGATGATGGACAAAAACAGTGATGAAAAGACTCTTTTTATGTCTTCAGAGAATCTCTCATGATTCATAATGAACATAGAGGGCGTGCTCAGGTAAAAACTGAAAAACCATACTTAAAAACAAAGTTCTTAAGTTAAGGCAACTTGTTTTTAATTCCAATTTAAAGTTACCAGTGTTATTCGTAACTCCAAGTAGCTTTAATCCTCATTTACATTAATTACTTTAAGTTTTAATATGAAATGAATTGATTTGTATTCAAGTTCGACTCATGAACAACTTGAAAATAGAGTTTCAAGCAGAAATCGCTTAAACTCAATTTTTAATTAATTTTTAAAGAAATCATAATTTTCTTTGAGCTTAATTAAAAGAGTAAATTTCCAGGCTAATTTCATTTATAAAAGATACTTAAAATTTAAATTATATGTAGATAATATTAAATTCTAAGCTGTGTGAAATTTTCAAGCAAATCCATTAAGAATTGGATTTTTAATGAATTTTTGAAGTTATTGCTATTTTTCCATGTAAAATAGCAATACACAACAAACCTTAACTTTTGATAAGGTTTTGATGCTTGTAACCTTAACGCTTTAAGCTTATTTAAGGTTTTTAAGCTTGATTAAGCTTTGACAGTTCTTAAAACGTTGATTTCAAGCCTGCATATTGGGATTTACCCTTTGGAAGCTTGAAATTCCTGTCCAAATTGGGATAAAACCAGTTTAAATCTTAAGGTTGGATCAAAGTCCAATCTTAAAGTTTAAATAAGGTTGAAGATCCTCCAATACAGGTGGACAACCTTAATTGAATCATTGCAGATCCAAAAAGTTGGGTACCCAGCTCTATTTGGTCTTTTTCCTTTGTCCCACCATTTTGCGTGGATTTTGCCCTTTTATTTATTTAAAGCCATACTATGGCCTTAAACCCTTTTAAATTGAGGTCACACAGGAGTTACATTCTTTATGGCAAATCTTTAGCCAATTCAGTAAATATACACCACACCTCAATTTTAACTAAAATTTTGGTAAGTTTACATAAACCTTATGCAACTTTAAATTTAAGCTTAATTAAGCTTAAATTTAACAATTTTAAAAAAATGTTAAAAAAGCTACATTAGTACTGTGAGATTCTTAAATCTTCCAATAACATAAGAAATAAGTGTTTTTGGGTGTAACACCCTATGGGTGTACCCTAGGTTATTTTTGGTGTAGAATCCAAAAATGACATAATATTTATAACTTTGTTTAGCCAAAAAAAAAAGTAATACTTATTTTTTGTTATTTTTTATTTTAAATTCAACTAAGAAGTCTGTTTAAGACAAAATTAACTGTTTATAAAATCATTTGTGGCCTTATGGGTATGTTATACATACCTCACAGGCTCATATTCCCTACCACCAAAAAAAAATTGTACAACAGTTTTTAATTGCAGTATACCCCCAAGTTATTTGGGGGGGTATAATCCACTGTCCCACCTCTCTACTCATACTGTTCAAGTATGTAAAGCACACAATTCAAACTCATTGAGGAATTGGTCTTCTCTAATGTCTGAATCTTCTGAGAAACTGTTGGGAATCAGGTATTTTGTTTTCTACAATCCATTCATCTTCATGTTGTGGATTTTTGTACTTGACTAAGTATTCTCTTTCATTTTTCCCCTAAGTCTTCTTTCTTTCAAGACTTTTAGTACTTTTTTCTCCTCACTTTGATCTAGATGGGGTACTTCCAAGGGTGTTTCATTTCTTAAAGGAAATAATTCTTTATCACTTGAAGTGTAATGCTTTACTAGACTGACAGGGAAAGTTGGATGTTTGCTTTCCAATTCTCCTGACAGTTCTAGTTGTACTGCATTTGTCCCATGAAGGGCTTTAATAATAAATGGTCCTGCAAAGGAATCTTTCAATTTCTTTGGGCCTTTAATATTATTAAAGTTCAAGGTTGAAACTAGTATTAAGTCCCCTACTTTGAATTCCGGGGTTTTATGACTTTTATCCCATTTCTGTTTAGCATATTCAAAGGCATCATTCATGCTTTGATTTGCATGATGCCTTACTTTATCAAGCAATAACTTAAAGCTTGAAGCAGTTTGATGAATATCAACCAGATCTTTTTTCAAAGTATCAACTGGAATTTTTGGGTTCCATCCTTTTTCCAACATTGCAGGAGTCTTGCCTGTTGAAGCATGGATAGAGGTCTTATAGGCTAATTCCAATGCTGGTATAAGAGTACACCAATCATGTGTAAAGCCATCAGAATCTTTAAACTCTAGGCCATAAGCACAAAATCTTCTGATCATGTTGTCAAGGGTTTGGATCATTCTTTCTGCCAACCCATCTGTTTGTGGATGGTAGGCTGTTGAGAATGATAGTTTTGTACCCAAAAGCATATGTAAATTAGTCCATAAGGCTGATGTGAACTTTGGGTCTCTATCACTGATAATATTTTTAAAGAGACCAGTATGGGATATGACTCTATTCCAAATCAAAAGAGCTGTATCCATAGCTGTGTCATCTTTATGACATGGTAAGATGATTGGTGTTTTGTTATCTCTGTCTACAATAACAAGACATGCATTGTAACTTTCATCACCTCCAGGTGGTAATGCAGTTACCCAATCCATGTGAACCACTTCCCATGGGGTACTTGGTTCTTGGATATGGATCATTAGACCAAATCTTTTACCAGTAGCTTTATTGGCTTTCCGGCATCTATCACAACTATGACAGTACTCAATGACATCTTTTCTCCAAGATGGCCACCAGGCACATGTCTTAATTCTTTCCATTGTTCTGTCTTCAGACAGACGTCCAGAATAAATGTTATCATGGCATTCTAGTAGTATTGTGTTAATCAACATTCTACTACATAGGACCATGACACATGTTTGTTTAGTACTATGATATAGTATACCATCAAACAAATGGAATCTCCCATTGTCATAAGATGTTTTCCAAATATCATCCAGAGAATTAGCCAAGGCTACATATTTACAATCTTTATCAATTAGAGCAGTAAGAATATGACAATTCTTATCTTGCTTATAGCTATCTCTAACTTCTTCAAAGAATTCTGTTCCAACATCTGTGATATTAATTCCTTCAATTGGAATTTGAGGTTCGGCACTTGTAGGAACATAGGCAGGGATATCAGGTGTATTTGGTAATGCCCATCTACTTAAGCCATCAGCATTCTTATGAATATTTCCAGCTTTATGTACTATGGTCATATTGCCTCTATACTCCTGTATAGCAATATGCCATCTCAACATGTGTCTGTTTGGAGTCTTCATGTTAAGAAGTGATTTTACTGAATTACAATCAGTAATTACTTCAAACACACTACCATCAAGATAGTAATGAAGTTTTTCCAAAGCCCAAACAAGGCAAAGGCACTCCATTTGGCTAGCTCCTTATCTTGCCTCAGTAGGTTTAATTTGTCTTGAAATAAAACAAATTGGACCTTCATAAGGTTTGTCATTGACAATTTGAACTTGATGAAGAGCAGCTCCTAAACCTTCACCACATGCATAAATATACAGCTTGAAAGGAAGTTTCCAGTCTGGCATTAATAATAATGGTGCATTGGTCAAGGCATACTTGATTTTATCATATGCTTGAATCCTCTCCTGTGTCATTTCAAAAACAGTTTGCTGATCACAAATTCTGTATAATGATCTGGCATGGATTGCAAAATCTTTAAGGTGTTGCCTGTAATAACTGGCAACCCCTAAAAAAGACATCATTTCTTTTTTTTCTGGGGCAATTGCTTCAGTAAAACTGCAGCCACTTTGTTTTTTTCAACACCAAGGCTCAGTCCTGAGACTACATGTCCTAGAGCTTTTAGCTCATGAAACCCAAAATTACATTTTTTAAGAGATATTTTCATGTTCACTTGAAGAATTTTCTGTAGTACTAATGAAAGTCCCTCTAAATGCAATTGCCAGGTTTCTGAACAAATGATAATGTCATCAATATAAATGATTAACCATCCTTCTGACAATTCATGTGGGAAGATGGTGTTCATCATTCTCTGATAATGAAAGGGTGCATTTTTAATACCAAAAGGCATTTTCAAATACTCATAAATACCACAATGAGAAATTATTCTCAATAATTTCCTAGCATTAGATGTCAAAACATTCTGATGGGAGCCTTTCAGAGCATCCATGGAAGTAATGAATCTTACTTTGGATAATTGAGTCAAAGTCTCATGAATTCTAGGTATTGGATACCTGTCTGGAATAGTATAGGTATTCAGTGCTCTAAAATCACCAACCATCCTTGACTTATCATTATGCCAAGTAATGATAACTGGAGTTGTGACTTCTACCTCCTCATTGTGTCCAACTTTTCTAAGAACACCCAGTTTCATTATTTCATTGATATGAATTTCTAATGCTTCTCTAGCCCTAGGGCTAGCTGGGTAAGCTGGTCTTCTTAATAGTGGAGGATAAGGTCTCTGCACATTAAGCATGATATCCACTTCATGGCCTTTCATAGCCCCAAGTGGCTCATTATCAGAAGCAAAGGCCTCTCTATGTTGAAATAAAATTTCAATAAGTTCTTCCTTCATTTCTGGTGTTAATTCAAGACTAATTTGTGCTTCACTTAATTGATCTGACACAAATTTTTCTTTATTAACATTTTCTACTTGTTTAATGACAGTGATTTCTCTTTTTTCTAGAGGAAAAGAAAATTTTTGTCTTTTATTTTCCCCCATAGTGAAATACCTGTCCTTATGATTATTAATATCAATACCATAGATATTGAGATAATCATTTCCAATTATAAAGTGTTGTGAAGTACAATTATTCATAACAACAACTTCAGCTTTCAATCTTATACTCCCTGCAGGATGAGGAAATATTATTGCTGCTTCAAATATACCCAAAGGGTGCATGTTCTGGCTAGCACTGCTGAATCTTATACCTTCAATTGGAATCAACTTGTCTTGCCAATTGGTATAAATTTTGTCAAGATAATTTTTTCCAACACAAGTGCAAAAAGCACCTGAGTCAAGATGTATCTTGGCTTCTGTGTTATTTATCACAATATTAGTGATACAAGATGACCCAGCTGTATAACCTTTACCTCTGTCAGGTTTGGTTTTTTGCATTTTGGCATCTTGCACATGTATGAGATCCATACATTCATCACTGTACTGTGGTAAGTGAGTATGTACCTCAGTGACTTCAAAAGAAACATTAATATTTTCTATACCAAGTTCTTCTGATACTTCTTCTTCTTCTGAAGGCTCTGAATCACTTTCATGTAAAGATACATCAGTTTCTTTTGTGTCTTCCACTTTTTCAACATTTATTTCATTGACTCTTGTATTTTTTGGACAAGTGTTTGCCAAATGAGATGTACTTCCACATTTATGACATTTCAAAGGAGGTCTGTCATGTGGTTTATTTGGTTTTAAAATTGGTTTCCCACTAGTCTTGTTGTCTATTGGGGTTTTGGACCAATTTCTTCCAATTTTTGTTCTAGTAGTGATGTCATCCATAGCATTGATATAATCTTCTGTAGAGCAAGGCTCAAAACATCTGCTTCTTATAGCATGCTCAAGGTCACCACCACATTTTCTTAATATCCTTTTATGTACCATTGTGTCAGACATATCAGGGTGAAGGGCAGTTAACCTGTCCTTCTGTTTAAGAAACCAAGTCATGGGCCTGTCCCTCTCAATATTAAAGATGGCTTCTTCAAAAGAATTTTCCATTCTAAATCTCCAGGAATCATTTGCCCATTTGGAAATAATTTGTTCTTTCCACCAAGGACAAAAATGTTTACCATGGTCTTGTCTCATTTTGTAATACCATTTCTTTGCTGATCTGGTAAAAAATGAGTGTAATTTGGCACTTATGTATTCATCTGGTATGTTGAAATCTTCTTTAAACATATAAATTGTTTTCATAAATTCCATATGATTATATTCTCCTTCACCATTGAAGGTTGGCCATTCCTCTAATTTTGGAATGTGTTTGAAATTGCAAGCAGTTTCCACCTCATTACTTGAAATGGTATGATGTAAATCATTAAGCACATTTCTGTCAAGAATTGATGTGGATTGCCTTGGCAATTCAGTTTTCAGTGATATATTATTAATACTTGATTGAATATCTTCTTTAAATTCAAGTCTTGCTTTATCACTTTTTTCCAATTGTTCTTGAAAAAGAGCTGCATTGTGACCAGTTGAATTTTCCAAGTTTTGAACTTGTCTTTTCAATTCCCTTAACTTTCCAGTTATAAAAGAAATTGAACTCTCATCTGGTTGATTGAGTAAGGTAATTTTAGACTCAAGTCTTTCACAAATTTGCATCAAAGACACAATATTGTCTTTATTAACAGTTTCATGGCCAATAATGGTCTTTCGCTGCTCTTTAACTTTTAATATCTCATTACCCAACTTCTGTTGGACATAATCAAATTCTTTAAATTTTGTCATAATTTCTTTATTACAAGATTCAAAGTGAGCTACAAGTTCTACAAGATCTATTTCTTTGGGAAAGATTGGTTCAATCTTTCCTCCTCCTTGTTTTTGAATTCCATCAAGGGTCTTGCCATATTGAACACATTGTCCATGGCTGTCTTTTCCTTCTTTGGGATTCTGTAGTTCTGAGGGTAAGGCTTGTTCCACTTGGGCTTTTCCTTTTGCTTGCCCTTCTGGTTGGTCTTTGGGGCTTGCTTGGACTTGTTTGGCACTTGTTGAGGCGGATTTTTGCTGGTGGATTCTTGGGGAGCTTCCACTGGGCTGTTTTCCTTGCCTTGGGCCAACTTCTTCTTCTGATCCTCTGATAACATGCTTTGGTTTTTCAACCAAGCTTTTATCTGTTGGACTTGTCCTTTGACAGACATGGGTGTCCAACCCATCAGAAGATCTTCTGTCTTTTCTGGTCCCATGAACTTCTTCACTTGAAGATAAGAGTTCATGGTGCCCATCCAAAGACTTGGGAGAAGTTCCCACTCTTGTTGTTTTGATGCCAAGAACCAGTTTTTACATTGAGATTGATAAATTTCCACAGCTGCCTGTTGGAAATGGTTCAGGTCTAACAGCAATAGCAGTTATTTCAGCTTCTGGACTCTCAATAAGAGGTTTAAAGGTGCTGGCTAACCTTTGGGAACTGGTGGAAGGTCTGGCATCCTCCATTTGTGCTTCTCCTCTGGGAAGACACTCTTGCCTTTTTGATTTTTGGCTGGAATGTCCTGGTCCAGATCCATTTGTTTGGATGGAGTAATTACTTCCACTTCTAGTAGGAGTCATTTCATGTCAATTTTAATAAAAAATAGAGTAAAATTGAATTGAATTCACCTGCAGGACCTTCAAAGGGCTCTTTGGTTATCAAACCCCTTGGTGGTGGGCTGGTTTGAATTTCAATACTGTACTCTGAGGCTTCAGAGTCTGAGAAATTTTCTCTGATGGAAGACACTAGAGAAAATTAACAGATATAAGTTATTTTATCAAATAATAAAAATAAATTCTAAACTCAACTTATTAAATAAAGTTGTTTTAATATAATTTTATGGCAAATTACATAAAAAATAAAGAAAAATGTCTAAGATAAAAGAAAAAAGTGTTTTTAATAAATATTTTTTATTTGATTTATTATTTTCTTTAAAGAAATAATAATTATGCAATTAACAAGTTTATTAATCAAAATTGTATTATTATTCACTTTATACTAGAATAACTCAAAGAATAAATTTCAAATCTGTGATGTGAAAAAGCCACTAGTTAGACAAAAGAAATTTATTCCAAGTCACTCAATAGTATATTGTTTCAAACAATATTCTTGAGAAGAAAAATAACTTTATTAATATTATAAAGATTATTTATAAGAGATAAGTCCCAAAAAAGACAATATTAAGACAAATATGGCAATTTTACGTCAAAAAATAGTAAAATAAGGTCTAGAATATGATTTATGTCCCAAAAATTGGCTTAAAAACACGGCCAGGCCCCCAAATGTAAAGTTTGTCTATGAAACTCTTGATAATAGTAGCAAAAATCAAGAGTACTGTGACTGTCCTCAGTAGAAATATTATAACCACAAATTTAAATTTAATTATTATTATAATAATATAATAATTAGAATAAATTATAATTATTCTATTATTGTTATAGTCACTGACAATTATAACAATAAGAAGTGTAAAGCTCTTAATGAGACAATTACACGTGGAAAATATAAATATTTAACCACTTATAAATAATATAAATATCATTCATAAAAGAATTAAAACACACACTGTGCAGAAATAATTCTTATAGAGAAATTCTATATAAAAAAACTAATACTAGATGAAAAAATATAGAATTTTTAGAGAAAACTTACTCGTAACATTTATTTAATACAACAAGTCAAAAAACAACAGTTATTATATTAAATAATAATTATAAGTTAAAAACACGCCAAAAATCAATAATTTTAAAGATAAAAAAACTTTTTATACTAAAAATTAAGGTTAAAGAGTTTTTAAGAAGAATTTGTGGATTTTAAAATATATTTGAGATGATAAATTTTATATAATAAAGTATATTATTGGTGATTACAACAATAATCTAAATTCTATGATTTCAATTCTTTAATTTTAATTAATAAAGAGTAAAATAACTTAATAATTACTTTAATAATAAGATTTTATATTTAATAAAACTTTACCTGTTTAAATTTCTAATGTTATTGGATTGATAATTGATGATGGACACAAACAGTGATGAAAAGACTCTTTTTATGTCTTCAGAGAAGCTCTTATGATTCATAATGAATATAGAGGGCGTTCTCAGGTAAAAACTGAAAAACCATACTTAAAAACAAAGTTCTTAAGTTAAGGAAACTTGTTTTTAATTCCAATTTAAAGTTACCAGTGTTATTCCTAACTCCAAGTAACTTTAATCCTCTTTAGATCAATTACTTTAAGTTTTAATATAAAATAAATTTATTTATATTAAAGTTCGACACATGAACAACTTAAAAATGGAGTTTCAATCATAAATCTCTTAAACTCAATTTTTAATTAATTTTCAAAGAAATCATAATTTTCTTTGAGCTTAATTAAAAGAGTAAATTTCCAGGCTAATTACCCAGGAAATGTATTTATAAAACATATATAAAATTTAAATTGTATGTAGATTATATTGAATCCTAAGCTGTGTGAAACTTTCAAGCAAATCCATTAAGAATTGGATTTTTAATGAATTTTTGAAGTTGTTGCTATTTTTCCACATAAAATAGCAATACACACCAAACCTTAACTTTTGATAAGGTTTTAATGCTTGTAATCTTAAAATTTTAAGCTTATTTAAGGTTTTTAAGCTTGATTAAGCTTTGACAGTTCTTAAAACCTTGATTTCAAGCCTGCATATTGGGATTTACCCTTTGGCAGCTTGAAATTCCTGTCCAAATTGGGATAAAACCAGTTTAAACTTTAAGGTTGGATCAAAGTCTAATCTTAAAGTTTAAATAAGGTTGAAAATCCTCCAATACAGGTGGACAACCTTAATTGAATCATTGCAGATCCAAAAAGCTGGGTACCCCAGCTCTATTTTGTCTTTTTCCTTTGTCCCACCATTTTGCGTGGATTTTGCCCTTTTATTTATTTAAAGCCATACTATGGCCTTAAACCCTTTTGATTTGAGCTCACGCAGGATTTACATTCTGTATGGCAAATCCTTAGCCAATTCAGTAAATATACACCACACCTCAATTTTAACTAAAATTTTGGTAAGTTTGCATAAACCTTATGCAACTTTAAATTTAAGCTTAATTAAGCTTAAATTTAACAATTTTAAAAAAATGTTCAAAAAGCTACATTAGTACTGTGAGATTTTTAAATCTTCCAATAACATAAGAAATAAGTGTTTTTGGGTGTAACACCCTATTGGTGTACCCTAGGATATTTTTGGTGTAGAATCCAAAAATGACATAATATTTGTAACTTTGTTCATCCAAAAAAAAGGTACTTATGTTTTGTTATTTTTTATTTCAAATTCAACTAAGAAGTCTGTTTAAGACAAAATTAACTGTTTATAAAATCATTTGTGGCCTTATGGGTATGTTATACATACCTTGTAGGCTCACAACAACCATGTTTCCACTGTTGTTGGAAATGTAGAAGCACCTGAGAGATACTTAATAAGTAATATCCCCAACGTAAGCAAAAAAAGGTTAACATTTGGGGACTTGAGTATCCACTGCCAAAAGTGTTTGTGGGGTTCATGAAACAACTTTATAAACAAAGTTTTGAGGTACAGCTTATACCACCTAGATTATCTCAGAAAAACCCTCAGGAGTACTTCAAAGACTTGTCACAAATAAGGGCCCAGAAGAGTATTATTTGAGAGGCTGACCTGAAAAGGATTTTCAAAGCAGTGTGGGGGATTAGTGTTACCAATTTCTGTTTTAGCTGGCATTCTTTTCATGTGGATTTGGGGATTTTAAAGTAAATGGAAAAAAATGGTCACAGCTAGGGTTGGGGTTCTAACTGGGCCTGAAGCATTGTCAATCAGGTACAAGTATTGAGAATTATATTCAGAATAAGCTTATATTGTAAGTTTTGGGTCACAAGCAATCAAATACTTTGTTAAAATTTCTGATATTGTGCTATTTCATTGTAGTAAGCAGTAGCAATGTAAATTAAATCCAATCGATTTATTTTCTTTATGAATTTCACAGAACTGGGAAAAGCAATTACTATTTTTCATTTAAAAGTGGTTGTTAAAATAAATGATTATAGGCTATCCTGCATTTCAAGGTAAATGCTGCATACAGTGATTTTGATAAATTATATCCAGCCAAAGTCAATCAAGCACCTCCCAAAGAGATCTCTCGGACAATCTCAATTCAAAGAACGATGTATTTCCAAGTTCCTTAAAATCTTTGAATAACAAACCCCTTCAATGAACTAATACTTTTAACAACCTCAATAACCCACAGGAACTAGGTCGTGACAGCTTTGATAATGCTCCACTTCACCATGGTAAGAGAAAAAGATTAAGTAGGGTGACAAATAAAGGCAACTCCAGACAGACTCCTCTTGGTCAGGCAAGAGTTGGCACAATCATTCAACACTTTCAAGACAACCATGTTTCCACTTTTGTTGGAAATGTAGAAGCACCTGAGAGATACTTAATAATTAAAATCCCAAACGTAAGCAAAAAAGTTTAACATTTGGGGACTTGAGTATCCACTGCCAAAAGTGTTTGTGGCGTTCATGAAACAAAAGAACTGTAAAAGGTCCTTGGACCCTTACTGTTAGATGGAGTTGGACCATTTGAGATTAGTTAAACCAACCAGGATTGATTTTGCTCAAACCTTGTGGCATACCTTCAATCACCATGGTGATTAGAAAAAATTTAAACTGTTAATCTTTATGCTTTTTCAAGCCTCTTTATCCCAAAAAGAAAAACACAAAACCCACAATTTTATTAATTACTCCTACTTAGGTCACTTCCAAATTTTGATGAAATGGCCCATGCCACTCAAATAATTACAAAAAATATAAAACTTTTCCTGAATGTTGCACACAACACTGATAGCTTCCAAATTTCTGGCCAATTTGATCAATTAAACAATCAAATCAGTTACGTGATACAAATTATTAATGAATTGAATCAAAAAGTAACCAATGATCACCAAATTATTCATGAAGTAAATCAAAATGTGACCAACAATCAGGTTGAGGTTGTAAAACTAAACCAAAAACAAGATAATTTGATAGTTCAAGTAACAGCACTGGAGGCACATTTAGAAGCATTCTAAGTCTTTTTGTTTGTAATTTCATTCACATTGCATCAAAACTAATTTTGAGCAAAATTACTAGGCCTGAAGCATTGTCAATCAGGTACAAGTCCTAAGGATTATATTCAGAATAAGCTTATATTGTAAGTTTGGGGTCACAAACAATGAAATACTTTGTTAAGATTTCTGACATTTTGCTATTTTGTCATAGCCAGCAGTAACAATGTAAATTAAAACCAATTGATTTATGTTTTTTTTTTAATTTCACAGAATCAGGCAAAACAATTACTATTTTTTTCATTTAAAAGTGGTTTTAAAAATAAATAATGATAGGATATCCTGCATTTCAAGGTAAATGCTGTGTCCAGTGATTTTGATAAATTATATCCAGACCAAAGTCAATCAAACACCTCCCAAAGAGATCTCTTGGACAATCTCAATTCAAAGAATGATGTATTTCCAAGTTCCTCAAAATCTTTGAATGATAAACCCCTTCAATGAACTAATACTTTTAAAAACATCAATAACCCACAGGAACTAGGTCGTGACAGCTTCAATAATGCTCCACTTCACCATGGTAAGAGAAAAAGATTAAGTAAGGTGACAAATAAAGGCAACTCCAGACAGACTCCTCTTGGTCAGGCAAGAGTTGGCACAATCCTTCAAATCTTTCAAGACAATCATGTTCCCACTGTTGTTGCAAATGTAGAAGCACCTGAGAGATACTTACTAAGTAATATCCGAAACGTAAGCAAAAAAGGTTAACATTTGGGGACTTGAGTATCTACTGCCAAAAGTGTTTGTGGGGTTCATGAAACAAATTTATAAAAAAGGGTTTGAGGTACAGCTTATACCACCTAGATTATCTCAGAAACACCCTCAGGAGGACTTCAAAGACTGGTCACAAATAAGATCCCAGAAGAGTATTATTTGAGAGGCCGATGCTAAAAGGATTTTCAAAGCAGTGTGGGAAATTAGTGTTACCAATTTCTGTTCTAGCTGGCATTCTTTTCTTGTGGATTTGGGGATTTTAAAATAAATGGAAAAAAATTGTCACACCTAGGGTTGGGGTTCTGACTGGGCCTGAAGCATTGTCAATCAGGTACAAGTCTTAAGAATTATATTCATAATAAGCTTATATTGGAAGTTTGGGGTCACAAACAATCAAATACTTTATTAAAATCTCTGATATTTTGCTATTTCATTGCAGTAAGCAGTAGCAATGTAAATTAAATCCAATCAATTTATGTTTTTTTATGAATTTCACAGAATACGGCAAAACAATTACTATTTTCATTTAAAAGTGGTTGTTAAAATGAATGATTATAGGCTATCCTGCATTTCAAGGTAAATGCTGTGTCCAGTGATTTCGATAAATTTTATCCAGACCAAATACAATCAAAAACCTCCCAAAGAGATCTCTTGGATAATCTCAATTCAAAGAATGATGTATTTCCAAGCTCCTCAGAATCTTTAAATAATAAACCCCTTCAATGAACTAATACTTTTAACAACCTCAATAACCCACAGGAACTAGGTCGTGACAGCTTTGATAATGCTCCACTTCACCATGGTAAGAGAAAAAGATTAAGTAGGGTGACAAATAAAGGCAACTCCAGACAGACTCCTCTTGGTCAGGCAAGAGTTGGCACAATCATTCAACACTTTCAAGACAACCATGTTTCCACTTTTGTTGGAAATGTAGAAGCACCTGAGAGATACTTAATAATTAAAATCCCAAACGTAAGCAAAAAAAGTTTAACATTTGGGGACTTGAGTATCCACTGCCAAAAGTGTTTGTGGCGTTCATGAAACAAAAGAACTGTAAAAGGTCCTTGGACCCTTACTGTTAGATGGAGTTGGACCGTTTGAGATTAGTTAAACCAACCAGGATTGATTTTGCTCAAACCTCGTGGCATACTTTCAATCACCACGGTGATTAGAAAAAATTTAAACTGTTAATCTTGATGATTTTTCAAGCCTCTTTATCCCAAAAAGAAAAAGACAAAACCCACAATTTTATTAATTACTCCTACTTAGGTCACTTCCAAATTTTGATGAAATGGCCCATGCCACCCAAATAATTACAAAAAATATAAAACTTTTCCTGAATGTTGCACACAACACTGATAGCTTCCAAATTTCTGGCCAATTTGATCAATTAAACAATCAAATCAGTTACGTGATACAAATTATTAATGAATTGAATCAAAAAGTAACCAATGATCACCAAATTATTCATGAAGTAAATCAAAAGGTGACCAGCAATCAGGTTGAGGTTGTAAAACTAAACCAAAAACAAGATAATTTGATAGTTCAAGTAACAGCACTGGAGGCACATTTAGAAGCATTGTAAGTCTTTTTGTTTGTAATTTCATTCACATTGCATCAAAACTAATTTTGAGCAAATTTACTAGGCCTGAAGCATTGTCAATCAGGTACAATTCTTAAGAATTATATTCAGAATAAGCTTGGGGTCCCAAACAACGAAATACTTTGTTAAAATTTCTGATATTTTGCTATTTCATTGCAGTAAGCAGTAGCAATGTAAATTAAATCCAATCGATTTATGTTTTTTTTGAATTTCACAGAATCCGGCAAAACAATTACTATTTTTCATTTAAAAGTGGTTGTTAAAATGAATGATTATAGGCTATCCTGAATTTCAAGGTAAATGCTGTGTCCAGTGATTTTGATAAATTAGATCCAGACCAAAGTCAATCAAACACCTCCCAAACAGATCTCTCGGACAATCTCAATTCAAGGAATGATGTATTTCCAAGTTCATCAAAATCTTTGAATGATAAACCCCTTCAATGAACTAATACTTTTAAAAACATCAATAACCACAGGAACTAGGTCGTGACAGCTTTGATAATGCTCCACTTCACCATGGTAAGAGAAAAAGATTAAGTAGGGTGACAAATAAAGGCAACTCCGGACAGACTCCTCTTGGTCAGGAAAGATATGGCACAATCATTCACCACTTTCAAGACAACCATGTTTCCACTTTTGTTGGAAATGTAGAAGCACCTGAGAGATACTTAATAATTAAAATCCCAAACGTAAGCAAAAAAAGTTTAACATTTGGGGACTTGAGTATCCACTGCCAAAAGTGTTTGTGGCGTTCATGAAACAAAAGAACTGTAAAAGGTCCTTGGACCCTTACTGTTAGATGGAGTTGGACCATTTGAGATTAGTTAAACCAACCAGGATTGATTTTGCTCAAACCTTGTGTCATACTTTCAATCACCATGGTGATTAGAAAAAATTTAAACTGTTAATCTTGATGATTTTTCAAGCCTCTTTATCCCAAAAAGAAAAACACAAAACCCACAATTTTATTAATTACTCCTACTTAGGTCACTTCCAAATTTTGATGAAATGGCCCATGCCACTCAAATAATTACAAAAAATATGAAACTTTTCCTGAATGTTGCACACAACACTGATAGCTTCCAAATTTCTGGCCAATTTAATCAATTAAACAATCAAATCAGTTACGTGATACAAATTATTAATGAATTGAATCAAAAAGTAACCAATGATCACCAAATTATTCATGAAGTAAATCAAAAGGTGACCAACAATCAGGTTGAGGTTGTAAAACTAAACCAAAAACAAGATAATTTGATAGTTCAAGTAACACCACTGGAGGCACATTTAGAAGAATTGTAAGTCTTTTTGTTTGTAATTTCATTCACATTGCATCAAAACTAATTTTGAGCAAAATTACTAGGCCTGAAGCATTGTCAATCAGGTACAAGTCTTAAGAATTATATTCAGAATAAGCTTGGGGTCCCAAACAATGAAATACTTCGTTAAAATTTCTGATATTTTGCTATTTCATTGCAGTAAGCAGTAGCAATGTAAATTAAATCCAATCGATTTATGTTTTTTTTGAATTTCACAGAATCCGGCAAAACAATTACTATTTTTCATTTAAAAGTGGTTGTTAAAATGAATGATTATAGGCTATCCTGCATTTCGAGGTAAATGCTGTGTCCAGTGATTTTGATAAATTATATCCAGACCAAAGTCAATCAAACACCTCCCAAACAGATCTCTCGGACAATCTCAATTCAAAGAATGATGTATTTCCAAGTTCATCAAAATCTTTGAATGATAAACCCCTTCAATGAACTAATACTTTTAAAAACATCAATAACCACAGGAACTAGGTCGTGACAGCTTTGATAATGCTCCACTTCACCATGGTAAGAGAAAAAGATTAAGTAGGGTGACAAATAAAGGCAACTCCGGACAGACTCCTCTTGGTCAGGAAAGATATGGCACAATCATTCACCACTTTCAAGACAACCATGTTTCCACTTTTGTTGGAAATGTAGAAGCACCTGAGAGATACTTAATAATTAAAATCCCAAACGTAAGCAAAAAAAGCTTAACATTTGGGGACTTGAGTATCCACTGCCAAAAGTGTTTGTGGCGTTCATGAAACAAAAGAACTGTAAAAGGTCCTTGGACCCTTACTGTTAGATGGAGTTGGACCATTTGAGATTAGTTAAACCAACCAGGATTGATTTTTCTCAAACCTTGTGGCATACTTTCAATCACCATGGTGATTAGAAAAAATTTAAACTGTTAATCTTGATGATTTTTCAAGCCTCTTTATCCCAAAAAGAAAAACACAAAACCCACAATTTTATTAATTACTCCTACTTAGGTCACTTCCAAATTTTGATGAAATGGCCCATGCCACTCAAATAATTACAAAAAATATAAAACTTTTCCTGAATGTTGCACACAACACTGATAGCTTCCAAATTTCTGGCCAATTTGATCAATTAAACAATCAAATCAGTTACGTGATACAAATTATTAATGAATTGAATCAAAAAGTAACCAATGATCACCAAATTATTCATGAAGTAAATCAAAAGGTGACCAACAATCAGGTTGAGGTTGTAAAACTAAACCAAAAACAAGATAATTTGATAGTTCAAGTAACAGCACTGGAGGCACATTTAGAAGCATTGTAAGTCTTTTTGTTTGTAATTTCATTGACATTACATCAAAACTAATTTTGAGCAAAATTACTAGGCCTGAAGCATTGTCAATCAGGTACAAGTCTTAAGAATTATATTCAGAATAAGCTTATATTGTAAGCTTGGGGTCACAAACAATGAAATACTTTGTTAAAATTTCTGATATTTTGCTATTTCATTGCAGTAAGCAGTAGCAATGTAAATTAAATCCAATCAATTTATGTTTTTTTTGAATTTCACAGAATCCGGCAAAACAATTACTATTTTTCATTTAAAAGTGGTTGTTAAAATGAATGATCATAGGCTATCCTGCATTTCAAGGTAAATGATGTGTCCAGTGATTTTGATAAATTATATCCAGACCAAAGTCAATCAAACACCTCCCAAACAGATCTCTTGGACAATCTCAATTCAAAGAATGATGTATTTCCAAGTTCATCAAAATCTTTGAATGATAAACCCCTTCAATGAACTAATACTTTTAAAAACATCAATAACCACAGGAACTAGGTCATGACAGCTTCAATAATGCTCCACTTCACCATGGTAAGAGAAAAAGATTAAGTAAGGTGACAAATAAAGGCAACTCCAGACAGACTCCTCTTGGTCAGGCAAGAGTTGGCACAATCCTTCAAATCTTTCAAGACAACCATGTTCCCACTGTTGTTGGAAATGTAGAAGCACCTGAGAGATACTTAATAAGTAATATCCCAAACGTAAGCAAAAAAAGGTTAACTTTTGGGGACTTGAGTATCCACTGCCAAAAGTGTTTGTGGCGTTCATGAAACAAAAGAACTGTAAAAGGTCCTTGGACCCTTACTGTTAGATGGAGCTGGACCGTTTGAGATTAGTTAAACCAACCAGGATTGATTTTGCTCAAACCTCGTGGCATACTTTCAATCACCACGGTGATTAGAAAAAATTGAAACTGTTAATCTTGATGATTTTTCAAGCCTCTTTATCCCAAAAAGAAAAACACAAAACCCACAATTTTATTAATTACTCCTACTTAGGTCACTTCCAAATTTTGATGAAATGGCCCATGCCACTCAAATAATTACAAAAAATATAAAACTTTTGCTGAATGTTGCACACAACACTGATAGCTTCCAAATTTCTGGCCAATTTGATCAATTAAACAATCAAATCAGTTACGTGATACAAATTATTAATGAATTGAATCAAAAAGTAACCAATGATCACCAAATTATTCATGAAGTAAATCAAAAGGTGACCAACAATCAGGTTGAAGCTGTAAAACTAAACCAAAAACAAGATAATTTGATAGTTCAAGTAACAGCACTGGACGCACATTTAGAAGCATTGTAAGTCTTTTTGTTTGTAATTTCATTCACATTGCATCAAAACTAATTTTGAGCAAAATTACTAGGCCTGAAGCATTGTCAATCAGGTACAAGTCTTAAGAATTATATTCAGAATAAGCTTATATTGTAAGCTTGGGGTCCCAAACAATGAAATACTTTGTTAAAATTTCTGATATTTTGCTATTTCATTGCAGTAAACAGTAGCAATGTAAATTAAATCCAATCGATTTATGTTTTTTTTGAATTTCACAGAATCCGGCAAAACAATTACCATTTTTCATTTAAAAGTGGTTGTTAAAATGAATGATTATAGGCTATCCTGCATTTCAAGGTAAATGCTGTGTCCAGTGATTTTGATAAATTATATCCAGACCAAAGTCAATCAAACACCTCCCAAACAGATCTCTCGGACAATCTCAATTCAAAGAATGAGGTATTTCCAAGTTCATCAAAATCTTTGAATGATAAACCCCTTCAATGAACTAATACTTTTAAAAACATCAATAACCACAGGAACTAGGTCGTGACAGCTTTGATAATGCTCCACTTCACCATGGTAAGAGAAAAAGATTAAGTAAGGTGACAAATAAAGGCAACTCCGGACAGACTCCTCTTGGTCAGGAAAGATATGGCACAATCATTCACCACTTTCAAGACAACCATGTTTCCACTTTTGTTGGAAATGTAGAAGCACCTGAGAGATACTTAATAATTAAAATCCCAAACGTAAGCAAAAAAAGCTTAACATTTGGGGACTTGAGTATCCACTGCCAAAAGTGTTTGTGGCGTTCATGAAACAAAAGAACTGTAAAAGGTCCTTGGACCCTTACTGTTAGATGGAGTTGGACCATTTGAGATTAGTTAAACCAACCAGGATTGATTTTCCTCAAACCTTGTGGCATACTTTCAATCACCATGGTGATTAGAAAAAATTTAAACTGTTAATCTTGATGATTTTTCAAGCCTCTTTATCCCAAAAAGAAAAACACAAAACCCACAATTTTATTAATTACTCCTACTTAGGTCACTTCCAAATTTTGATGAAATGGCCCATGCCACTCAAATAATTACAAAAAATATAAAGCTTTTCCAGAATGTTGCACACAACACTGATAGCTTCCAAATTTCTGGCCAATTTGATCAATTAAACAATCAAATCAGTTACGTGATACAAATTATTAATGAATTGAATCAAAAAGTAACCAATGATCACCAAATTATTCATGAAGTAAATCAAAAGGTGACCAGCAATCAGGTTGAGGTTGTAAAACTAAACCAAAAACAAGATAATTTGATAGTTCAAGTAACAGCACTGGAGGCACATTTAGAAGCATTGTAAGTCTTTTTGTTTGGAATTTCATTGACATTGCATCAAAACTAATTTTGAGCAAAATTACTAGGCCTGAAGCATTGTCAATCAGGTACAAGTCTTAAGAATTATATTCAGAATAAGCTTATATTGTAAGCTTGGGGTCCCAAACAATGAAATACTTTGTTAAAATTTCTGATATTTTGCTATTTCATTGCAGTAAGCAGTAGCAATGTAAATTAAATCCAATCGATTTATGTTTTTTTTGAATTTCACAGAATCCGGCAAAACAATTACTATTTTCCATTTAAAAGTGGTTGTTAAAATGAATGATTATAGGCTATCCTGCATTTCAAGGTAAATGCTGTGTCCAGTGATTTTGATAAATTATATCCAGACCAAAGTCAATCAAACACCTCCCAAACAGATCTCTCGGACAATCTCAATTCAAAGAATGAGGTATTTCCAAGTTCATCAAAATCTTTGAATGATAAACCCCTTCAATGAACTAATACTTTTAAAAACATCAATAACCACAGGAACTAGGTCATGACAGCTTCAATAATGCTCCACTTCACCATGGTAAGAGAAAAAGATTAAGTAAGGTGACAAATAAAGGCAACTCCAGACAGACTCCTCTTGGTCAGGCAAGAGTTGGCACAATCCTTCAAATCTTTCAAGACAACCATGTTCCCACTGTTGTTGGAAATGTAGAAGCACCTGAGAGATACTTAATAAGTAATATCCCAAACGTAAGCAAAAAAAGGTTAACTTTTGGGGACTTGAGTATCCACTGCCAAAAGTGTTTGTGGCGTTCATGAAACAAAAGAACTGTAAAAGGTCCTTGGACCCTTACTGTTAGATGGAGTTGCACCGTTTGAGATTAGTTAAACCAACCAGGATTGATTTTGCTCAAACCTCGTGGCATACTTTCAATCACCACGCTGATTAGAAAAAATTGAAACTGTTAATCTTGATGATTTTTCAAGCCTCTTTATCCCAAAAAGAAAAACACAAAACCCACAATTTTATTAATTACTCCTACTTAGGTCACTTCCAAATTTTGATGAAATGGCCCATGCCACTCAAATAATTACAAAAAATATAAAGCTTTTCCAGAATGTTGCACACAACACTGATAGCTTCCAAATTTCTGGCCAATTTGATCAATTAAACAATCAAATCAGTTACGTGATACAAATTATTAATTAATTGAATCAAAAAGTAACCAATGATCACCAAATTATTCATGAAGTAAATCAAAAGGTGACCAACAATCAGGTTGAAGCTGTAAAACTAAACCAAAAACAAGATAATTTGATAGTTCAAGTAACAGCACTGGAGGCACATTTAGAAGCATTGTAAGTCTTTTTGTTTGTAATTTCATTCACATTGCATCAAAACTAATTTTGAGCAAAATTACTAGGCCTGAAGCATTGTCAATCAGGTACAAGTCCTAAGAATTATATTCAGAATAAGCTTATATTGTAAGTTTGGGGTCACAAACAATGAAATACTTTGTTAAAATTTCTGATTTTTTGCTATTTTTTGATAGTAAGCAGTAACAATGGAAATTAAAAACAATTGATTTATGTTTTTTTTAATTTCACAGAATCAGGCAAAACAATTACTATTTTTGTCATTTAAAAGTGGTTTTAAAAATAAATAATGATAGGATATCATGCATTTCAAGGTAAATGCTGTGTCCAGTGATTTTGATAAATTATATCCAGACCAAAGTCAATCAAACACCTCCCAAACAGATCTCTCGGACAATCTCAATTCAAAGAATGATGTATTTCCAAGTTCATCAAAATCTTTGAATGATAAACCCCTTCAATGAACTAATACTTTTAAAAACATCAATAACCACAGGAACTAGGTCATGACAGCTTCAATAATGCTCCACTTCACCATGGTAAGAGAAAAAGATTAAGTAAGGTGACAAATAAAGGCAACTCCAGACAGACTCCTCTTGGTCAGGCAAGAGTTGGCACAATCCTTCAAATCTTCCAAGACAACCATGTTCCCACTGTTTTTGGAAATGTAGAAGCACCTGAGAGATACTTAATAAGTAATATCCCAAACGTAAGCAAAAAAAGGTTAACTTTTGGGGACTTGAGTATCCACTGCCAAAAGTGTTTGTGGCGTTCATGAAACAAAAGAACTGTAAAAGGTCCTTGGACCCTTACTGTTAGATGGAGTTGGACCATTTGAGATTAGTTAAACTAACCAGGATTGATTTTGCTCAAACCTCGTGGCATACTTTCAATCACCACGGTGATTAGAAAAAATTGAAACTGTTAATCTTGATGATTTTTCAAGCCTCTTTATCCCAAAAAGAAAAACACAAAACCCACAATTTTATTAATTACTCCTACTTAGGTCACTTCCAAATTTTGATGAAATGGCCCATGCCACTCAAATAATTACAAAAAATATAAAACTTTTCCTGAATGTTGCACACAACACTGATAGCTTCCAAATTTCTGGCCAATTTGATCAATTAAACAATCAAATCAGTTACGTGATACAAATTATTAATGAATTGAATCAAAAAGTAACCAATGATCACCAAATTATTCATGAAGTAAATCAAAAGGTGACCAACAATCCGGTTGAGGTTGTAAAACTAAACCAAAAACAAGATAATTTGATAGTTCAAGTAACAGCACTGGAGGCACATTTAGAAGCATTGTAAGTCTTTTTGTTTGGAATTTCATTGACATTGCATCAAAACTAATTTTGAGCAAAATTACTAGGCCTGAAGCATTGTCAATCAGGTACAAGTCTTAAGAATTATATTCAGAATAAGCTTATATTGTAAGCTTGGGGTCCCAAACAATGAAATACTTTGTTAAAATTTCTGATATTTTGCTATTTCATTGCAGTAAGCAGTAGCAATGTAAATTAAATCCAATCGATTTATGTTTTTTTTGAATTTCACAGAATCCGGCAAAACAATTACTATTTTTCATTTAAAAGTGGTTGTTAAAATGAATGATTATAGGCTATCCTGCATTTCAAGGTAAATGCTGTGTCCAGTGATTTTGATAAATTATATCCAGACCAAAGTCAATCAAACACCTCCCAAACAGATCTCTCGGACAATCTCAATTCAAAGAATGATGTATTTCCAAGTTCATCAAAATCTTTGAATGATAAACCCCTTCAATGAACTAATACTTTTAAAAACATCAATAACCACAGGAACTAGGTCATGACAGCTTCAATAATGCTCCACTTCACCATGGTAAGAGAAAAAGATTAAGTAAGGTGACAAATAAAGGCAACTCCAGACAGACTCCTCTTGGTCAGGCAAGAGTTGGCACAATCCTTCAAATCTTCCAAGACAACCATGTTCCCACTGTTTTTGGAAATGTAGAAGCACCTGAGAGATACTTAATAAGTAATATCCCAAACGTAAGGAAAAAAAGGTTAACATTTGGGGACTTGAGTATCCACTGCCAAAAGTGTTTGTGGCGTTCATGAAACAAAAGAACTGTAAAAGGTCCTTGGACCCTTACTGTTAGATGGAGTTGGACCGTTTGAGATTAGTTAAACCAACCAGGATTGATTTTGCTCAAACCTCGTGGCATACTTTCAATCACCACGGTGATTAGAAAAAATTGAAACTGTTAATCTTGATGATTTTTCAAGCCTCTTTATCCCAAAAAGAAAAACACAAAACCCACAATTTTATTAATTACTCCTACTTAGGTCACTTCCAAATTTTGATGAAATGGCCCATGCCACTCAAATAATTACAAAAAATATAAAACTTTTCCTGAATGTTGCACACAACACTGATAGCTTCCAAATTTCTGGCCAATTTGATCAATTAAACAATCAAATCAGTTACGTGATACAAATTATTAATGAATTGAATCAAAAAGTAACCAATGATCACCAAATTATTCATGAAGTAAATCAAAAGGTGACCAACAATCAGGTTGAAGCTGTAAAACTAAACCAAAAACAAGATAATTTGATAGTTCAAGTAACAGCACTGGAGGCACATTTAGAAGCATTGTAAGTCTTTTTGTTTGTAATTTCATTGACATTGCATCAAAACTAATTTTGAGCAAAATTAATAGGCCTGAAGCATTGTCAATCAGGTACAAGTCTTAAGAATTATATTCAGAATAAGCTTATATTGTAAGCTTGGGGTCCTAAACAATGAAATACTTTGTTAAAATTTCTGATATTTTGCTATTTCATTGCAGTAAGCAGTAGCAATGTAAATTAAATCCAATCAATTTATGTTTTTTTTGAATTTCACAGAATCCGGCAAAACAATTACTATTTTTCATTTAAAAGTGGTTGTTAAAATGAATGATTATAGGCTATCCTGCATTTCAAGGTAAATGCTGTGTCCAGTGATTTTGATAAATTATATCCAGACCAAAGTCAATCAAACACCTCCCAAACAGATCTCTCGGACAATCTCAATTCAAAGAATGAGGTATTTCCAAGTTCATCAAAATCTTTGAATGATAAACCCCTTCAATGAACTAATACTTTTAAAAACATCAATAACCACAGGAACTAGGTCATGACAGCTTCAATAATGCTCCACTTCACCATGGTAAGAGAAAAAGATTAAGTAAGGTGACAAATAAAGGCAACTCCAGACAGACTCCTCTTGGTCAGGCAAGAGTTGGCACAATCCTTCAAATCTTCCAAGACAACCATGTTCCCACTGTTTTTGGAAATGTAGAAGCACCTGAGAGATACTTAATAAGTAATATCCCAAACGTAAGCAAAAAAAGGTTTACATTTGGGGACTTGAGTATCCACTGCCAAAAGTGTTTGTGGCGTTCATGAAACAAAAGAACTGTAAAAGGTCCTTGGACCCTTACTGTTAGATGGAGTTGGACCGTTTGAGATTAGTTAAACCAACCAGGATTGATTTTGCTCAAACCTCGTGGCATACTTTCAATCACCACGGTGATTAGAAAAAATTGAAACTGTTAATCTTGATGATTTTTCAAGCCTCTTTATCCCAAAAAGAAAAACACAAAACCCACAATTTTATTAATTACTCCTACTTAGGTCACTTCCAAATTTTGATGAAATGGCCCATGCCACTCAAATAATTACAAAAAATATAAAACTTTTCCTGAATGTTGCACACAACACTGATAGCTTCCAAATTTCTGGCCAATTTGATCAATTAAACAATCAAATCAGTTACGTGATACAAATTATTAATGAATTGAATCAAAAAGTAACCAATGATCACCAAATTATTCATGAAGTAAATCAAAAGGTGACCAACAATCAGGTTGAAGCTGTAAAACTAAACCAAAAACAAGATAATTTGATAGTTCAAGTAACAGCACTGGAGGCACATTTAGAAGCATTGTAAGTCTTTTTGTTTGTAATTTCATTGACATTGCATCAAAACTAATTTTGAGCAAAATTAATAGGCCTGAAGCATTGTCAATCAGGTACAAGTCTTAAGAATTATATTCAGAATAAGCTTATATTGTAAGCTTGGGGTCCTAAACAATGAAATACTTTGTTAAAATTTCTGATATTTTGCTATTTCATTGCAGTAAGCAGTAGCAATGTAAATTAAATCCAATCAATTTATGTTTTTTTTGAATTTCATAGAATCCGGCAAAACAATTACTATTTTTCATTTAAAAGTGGTTGTTAAAATGAATGATTATAGGCTATCCTGCATTTCAAGGTAAATGCTGTGTCCAGTGATTTTGATAAATTATATCCAGACCAAAGTCAATCAAACACCTCCCAAACAGATCTCTCGGACAATCTCAATTCAAAGAATGATGTATTTCCAAGTTCATCAAAATCTTTGAATGATAAACCCCTTCAATGAACTAATACTTTTAAAAACATAAATAACCACAGGAACTAGGTCATGACAGCTTCAATAATGCTCCACTTCACCATGGTAAGAGAAAAAGATTAAGTAAGGTGACAAATAAAGGCAACTCCAGACAGACTCCTCTTGGTCAGGCAAGAGTTGGCACAATCCTTCAAATCTTTCAAGACAACCATGTTCCCACTGTTGTTGGAAATGTAGAAGCACCTGAGAGATACTTAATAAGTAATATCCCAAACATAAGCAAAAAAAGGTTAACATTTGGGGACTTGAGTATCCACTGCCAAAAGTGTTTGTGGCGTTCATGAAACAAAAGAACTTTAAAAGGTCCTTGGACCCTTACTGTTAGATGGAGTTGGACCGTTTGAGATTAGTTAAACCAACCAGGATTGATTTTGCTCAAACCTCGTGGCATAATTTCAATCACCACGGTGATTAGAAAAAATTGAAACTGTTAATCTTGATGATTTTTCAAGCCTCTTTATCCCAAAAAGAAAAACACAAAACCCACAATTTTATTAATTACTCCTACTTAGGTCACTTCCAAATTTTGATGAAATGGCCCATGCCACTCAAATAATTACAAAAAATATAAAACTTTTCCTGAATGTTGCACACAACACTGATAGCTTCCAAATTTCTGGCCAATTTGATCAATTAAACAATCAAATCAGTTACGTGATACAAATTATTAATGAATTGAATCAAAAAGTAACCAATGATCACCAAATTATTCATGAAGTAAATCAAAAGGTGACCAACAATCAGGTTGAAGCTGTAAAACTAAACCAAAAACAAGATAATTTGATAGTTCAAGTAACAGCACTGGAGGCACATTTAGAAGCATTGTAAGTCTTTTTGTTTGTAATTTCATTCACATTGCATCAAAACTAATTTTGAGCAAAATTACTAGGCCTGAAGCATTGTCAATCAGGTACAAGTCTTAAGAATTATATTCAGAATAAGCTTATATTGTAAGCTTGGGGTCACAAACAATGAAATACGTTGTTAAAATTTCTGATATTTTGCTATTTCATTGCAGTAAGCAGTAGCAATGTAAATTAAATCCAATCGATTTATGTTTTTTTTGAATTTCACAGAATCCGGCAAAACAATTACTATTTTTCATTTAAAAGTGGTTGTTAAAATGAATGATTATAGGCTATCCTGCATTTCAAGGTAAATGCTGTGTCCAGTGATTTTGATAAATTATATCCAGACCAAAGTCAATCAAACACCTCCCAAACAGATCTCTTGGACAATCTCAATTCAAAGAATGATGTATTTCCAAGTTCATCAAAATCTTTGAATGATAAACCCCTTCAATGAACTAATACTTTTAAAAACATCAATAACCACAGGAACTAGGTCATGACAGCTTCAATAATGCTCCACTTCACCATGGTAAGAGAAAAAGATTAAATAAGGTGACAAATAAAGGCAACTCCAGACAGACTCCTCTTGGTCAGGCAAGAGTTGGCACAATCCTTCAAATCTTTCAAGACAACCATGTTCCCACTGTTGTTGGAAATGTAGAAGTACCTGAGAGATACTTAATAAGTAATATCCCAAACATAAGCAAAAAAAGGTTAACATTTGGGGACTTGAGTATCCACTGCCAAAAGTGTTTGTGGGGTTCATGAAACAACTTTATAAACAAAGGTTTGAATTACAGCTTATACCACCTAGATTATCTCAGAAACACCCTCAGGAGGACTTCAAAGACTTGTCACAAATAAGATCCCAGAAGAGTAGTATTTGAGAGGCCAACATTAAAAGGAATTTCAAAGCAGTTTGGGGGATTAATGTTACCAATTTCTGTTTTAGCTGGCATTCTTTTCCTGTGGATTTGGGGATTTTAAAATTAATGGAAAAAAATTGTCACAGCTAGGGTTGGGGTTCTAACTGGGCCTGAAGCATTGTCAATCACGTACAAGTCTTAAGAATTATATTCATAATAAGCTTATATTGTAAGTTTGGGGTCACAAACAATCAAATACTTTGTTAAAATTTCTGATATTTTGTTATTTCATTTTATTAAGCAGCAACAATTTAAATTAATTCCAATCGATTTATGTTTTTTATGAATTTCAAAGAATCGGGCAAAACAATTACTATTTTTTCATTTAAAAGTGGTTGTTAAAATGAATGATGATAGGCTATCCTTCATTCCAAGGTAAATGCTGTGTCCAGTGATTTTGATAAATTATCTCCAGACGGAAGTCAATCCAACACCTCCCAAAGAGATCTCTTGGACAATCTCAATTCAATGAATAATGTATTTCAAAGCTCCTCAAGATCTTTTGATGATAAGCCCCTTCAATGAGCTAATACTTTTACCAACCTCAATAATCCACAGGAACTAGGTTGTGACAGCTTCAATAATGCTCCACTTCACCATGGTAAGAGAAAAAGATTAAGTAAGGTGACAAATAAAGGCAACTCCAGACAGACTCCTCTTGGTCAGGCAAGAGTTGGCATAACCCTTCAAAGATTTCAAGACAACCATGTTTCCACTGTTGTTGGAAATGTAGAAGCACCTGAGAGATACTTAATAAGTAATATCCCAAAGTAAGCAAAAAAAGTTAACATTTGGGGACTTGAGTATGCACTGCCAAAAGTGTGCGTGGGGTTCATGAAACAACTTTATAAACAAAGGTTTGAGGTACAGCTTGTACCACTTAGATTATCTCAGAAAAACCTCAGGAGGACTGGAAAGACTTTTCACAAATAAGAGCCCAGAAGAATATTATTTGAGAGGCCGACATTGCTGAAGGCATTTCTGACTATCTCTCATTTTCAAAACCGAAGTCCATATGCCACTTATCAGAAGCTTGTGCATGCTATGGTGTGGAGTACTATGCAATTGTTATTTCAGGATATGAACTTTTTCAGAATCTTGGCTTGACTGAATCAGAAGCAAGCTTGCTCGTTGGCCTTGACCACCAGTGGAGAGAGAAAGTTTCAACATTGAACCTCCCTTATAATTACCCCCACATCCTAAATTAAATTGATTACTCCAACAAAGCAGTACTGAAAAACATTTCCAACTTGAACCAACTTTATTAATCACCCCTGTTCACTCAGAACAAACTTTTAAAAATTCAAAGACGGGCATTTCATTTTCTGTATGCTTTTTGGGAGGACATTGATATATTTGAAACACCTTTTAATGAGAAAGGTCGTCTTGTGAAACTCTTACTTTGACAATCCTTGGCCAAAACAGCACCAAGTCAAACATTCATTCACTATTCTTGAAAAATTATTTGGTATTATTTTGACAAAGAGAACGATTGCAAGGAGTCACTTTCCTTAAGAACAGTGCTTAGGAACATGAAGTACCAGGAAGCGTTCTATCATGCAAATATCCAAGGAAATGTTGAAATCTTTACTTGTGATTCCAAACTAAGAATAGCCCAGAGCTTTTGTGTAAATGGTGAACAAGGGAACAAATTTATAGTTAATAATAAAAGAAAAACCTATAGGATGCTGTGGGACCTTCTTTTGGCATGGGATGAAATAAGGCAGTACCTTGAGGGGGAAATTAATGGTAAGTATGTTTTGAATTTCAGAATTGTCCAATAACCCTGGGTGCTAAGGTGTATTAGCTGCCCCTCTAAGTCATACTGAATATTCAGCCTACAGAGAACCACACAATAAAATAAGATTTGTGGCTTTAAAAGATAGAGAAGACTTACCAGCAGTCTCTAAATCAGACCTATCAATAACACTACAGTAAAACTCTGATTTAAAGCTAAAATTTCTGATAAAATAAACACTAAGTTTTTTTGTTTTTGTTTTAATAAAACTAATAATAATATATATTGCTTTCCTGTTATTTTAATAAAACTAATAAAAATATTTTTTTCTTTTTTTGGGCTTTATGATGATTATAATTATTTTTTATATTAATACTAATAATAAGCCAACTTGATATTCTTCTTTTCATATTTTTACTGTTGAGTGTATATCACTACTTCTTTTTGTTTAATAATACTAGGCCTCTTAGAAAGGCTATTGAGCTTTTTCACTATGTTTATACTACTATCATTTAATAATACTAAGCTACTGAGCAAGACTACTGAGCTTTTACTACTAAAACACTACTACTACTCTAGCTAGACTGCTAATGAAGGGATGGTGGTGATCCTGGATATTGGGATCTTGTTCCATGATGATGGAAGAAATGAGGGATAGAGGACCTCTATTCAGAGCTTTTGGGCCTCCATAGAGCTTCTCAAAACAGGGTACTTAGAAAAAATCATAGTTGAGAGGTTTTAGCTGGTGAGACGTGTAGTTACGGTGTAGCAACATGTTTGCTGAGAGAATTATGCTGGTGGCACTTTTTCTTGTCAAAATCATGTGATTTATTTGAGATAATTTGGCTGGTGAGATTTTCTTTTTGCAAAGAAAGTGGAGAAAATACCCCTCCTGAAAATTGATCTTTCTTCTAGTCATATGATATATATGAGAAAATTATGCTGGTGTTTCTGTTTCTTATCAAAATCATGTGATGTCTTTGAGATAATTTGGCTTGTGATATTTTGTTTTTGCCAATAAAGTGGAGAAAATACACCTCCTGACAATTGAGCTTTCTTCCAGTGATATGATATATATGAAAAAGTTATTCTGGTGTTTCTGTTTCTTATCAAAATCATGTGATGTCTTTGAGATAATTTGGCTGGTGAGATTTTTTTGCCAAGAAAGTGGAGAAAATCCAGCTCCTGACAATTGAGCTTTCTTCTAGTCATATGATATATATGAGCAAATTGTGCGGGTGTTTCTATTGTAGTATTGTATCATTTCATATATAGATTGCATGTTTTTTATCAAGTTTGATGCATGTTATTATTACTAAGAAAAAATTTGTTCTTGGAAAATATATTGTAATTTTATGCATAGCCTTGAGGTATTTATTCTTTCAAGTGAATCAAGGTGGGGAAAATACAGCTCTGATGCTGTGGTCCGTTTTCATATACCTTTATTTAGATTTACTGCTTTTAATTTCAAAATTTGTTATTGATGATGCAATAAGGTGGATAAATCCTTTGCTACTATCTTGAGGCTGTGTATTGTATATTTCTGTTTGAAACCTGCTGTTGTAATGTGTCGATATGTTTTGCATAATTTATTTTAGTACCATTTATTTTCTTTGTTTTATTGGTGAGCTTGAAACTGATACTCATGGTATGGAATACCACAGCACAGGACTATAATTAGTCTGAGCCATGGAGAAGGACTTCTGGATACAGGAGCTACAATGAACCCAAGAAGGTAAACAAAATCAAAGAAACAAAGAAAACAGGATAAGAAACCTCCAAAGTAAAACGCAGTGGTTGTTTAAATACATGATGATAGGCTATCCTACATGAAAATTTGCTTTTCTAGATGAGAAATAATGTCTGAAATCAGTAATAACACTAAATTCATTTAGGTACAAAATAAACAAATTCTGTAAATAAACTTCCTCATGTTCCAAGCTCCCAAGACAAGGATTATTCTTCAAGCTAATTTTTAGCTAATTAAATTCATTAAAATTAGAAACAAACTTGAGTCTGGTACCACCTATGTATGAATTCTAGTTCTCGAAGCCAGGTATCTTTATAATCTGATCAGTTCATGTTCATTTGTATTCTCAAGCCTTTTTTCCTTTATCTCAAGCTCAAAATTGTATGTTTCTTTGAATGCTGTAAGGACTTGATGGTTACTGCATCTCTTTAACTCTGTATCACTCAAGTTATGAAAGCATACTAGCCCCATTTCAATTGGACATTCTCATCCAACTTGAATATATTGAACAAAACCTCCACTTGAGATGCTGTACTATATAGCTCATAAAAAGACATGACCTTCTAAAAACTTTCTAAAAAACATATCAAAGAAAAATTATCTATCAGAATTTTTTATACCTGTGAAATATGTCTAAGCGTTTATAGTAAGACCTCTAGGTTTAGGAAATTCCCAAAGTAACCCATTAAGAGTTATGTGATTGTGTGCTCAAGTCCATTATCTTAAGATGACAAAACTCTTTATAAGCACTGAGGTTAGATGTTACCTCAGTGCTCCTCAGTAGTATTCTTTGTCATTATTCATACTCATACTTTACTTAACCTAAGAGTGTTACGGCTGTAAGTTTTTCACTCTCATAATCATTAAGCTATTCCTGAAGAAACAGCAGTGGTATGTTAACTCAAGAATAGCTTTGGTAATCTCTCAACAATATATTGATCTTTTACATTCTTCTAGAGTAGTCTATAAAGTGTGTTGTAATAGTTACTCATTACTGTAGTAATAACTCAAGTATTCCTGAGTTCAGAGGTATGTTATTACCTACACGTATTAAATCAAATACTTGTTGATATTTTATCATATTTTCCTTTATAGAGTATCATTCTAATCTTGCTTTAGCCACTTGTCATAGTGACCTGTGTATTATACTTTGTAGTTCACCTTCATGTATTCATCATCCTACCATAGCTCTTGCGTGTTTACTCATGTTAATGTAAAATAAAACCTTCAATTTTTATTCTTTTTAAATTTACATTCTCAAAGTCTCAATTTTTCAAAAGAGGTGAACTACTTTTAATAATGGACAAAGTCACTCATAGGGAGTACAACAACATACCTATTTTAGATGGTACCAATTATACTCTATGGCACATCAAGATGAACATAGAACTTTGTGCATGACAATTTTACTCAGTCTGTAGAAAGTAAACTCCTGAATCCCTAGAAAAATGGAATTTGGCTAACAACAAAGAAGTCAGTCTTATAAGAAAAAAGCTTGACCACAGCATCTTAATTAGCATTGTGGACTCTGAAGCAGTATGCAGTGCGCACTCTCTATGGTATAAAATACACTCAAAGCTTTCTCCACAGATGTTCATTAATAAAGGAATAATCTGGCTACAATGGGAATGCTTAAAATTCAATGTAAACATTGCAGAGTACATTGCAAAATGCCAGACCCTTTTACTAGACATCTCAAGAATTGGTATAGTAATACCAAATGGAATTCTTTTCTATTCCATTTTGGGAAAAATAACAAGAGATTGAAACACATATGCCTACACCATTGATAATCTGTTGCAAGACCTGAAATAATCATGAACAAATTGCTAGATCTGATTAATCATCAAAAATCAAAAAATATGAGTTTCCCCGGTAAGGAGTCCAACAGCTCAAAAATGGCTGCATTACTCAGTAATGCATTATCATATCCCTACAAAATTATGTATGTATTTCAGAATGGCAAATATACTCCTAAAAATACTACTCACAAAGAAATTAATTTCTGGGTAGAAAACCCAGAGCTGCGCCTACCATCCAATCATAACAAAAAGAAGTACAAAAAGCAAGAACATGAGACTGAAACCCATCAAACCAGAAGGTCAGCTCTCCTAACAAGAATGGTAAAGACTTCCAGAAAAAAAAACAGCATTGTTGTTGAATGTGGAGCTACTCACCACATGTTCAACAAGGAGCTATTTTCAGATTTTGTTGATACAAAAAGTTTTAAAATTACCACTAGCAATTCAACCATTAATCTAATTGCAATTGGTTAAGGTACAGAAAATATCACTGCAAATAACACTACCTTAACTCTACACAACTGCTTGTATGTACCAGATTTGTCACAAAACTTGTTCAGCTTACTATAAATGTTCAAGAATTCAATCACCATCCACAAAGACACAAAAAACTTCAGAATTGTCAAAAACAACAACCTAATCCTCAGTGGCAAAATATCAAATCATCTCATGAATTCTGACTTCACTAAAAACACTGCTCTACTCACCAATGAAGACACTCAACCTTGTTGGAACACAAGATTAGGTCATCCCAGCAATCAAACTCTGAAATCCATGGGCCTTCCTATTTTTAAAGAGGATCATTGCAATGTATGTGTCAAAGGAAAAATGACGTTGAAAACTTTCAGTGGTCACTTTGATCTTGTGAATAAACCCCTAGACTGTCTGCACCTCAACCTGGTAGGACCCATCTAACAACCCTCTGTATCAGGCCATTGCTCTTTTCTAACAATTTTGGACCAGCACACTTCCTTCAAGCTCACTAGGTTCCTAAGGAACAAGTAGGATGCATTGCAAGAATTCTTGCTAGTGAAAAACCTGGTTGAAACAATACAGAATTGAAAAATTAGAAAATTAATTTCAGATACGGGAGGTGAGTTCATAAATGATGAGTTCAAAAAGGTTTCCAATGAAAATGGCTTTGCTCATGTCACATCACCACAAAACTACTGTGTATTAAAACTAAATGACAAGAAAGTGTCTATCACAAGGAATATCATTTTCTTTGAAAATTATTTTCTGTCTCTGAAAAATACACCCAAGTCTGATGAGGACACATTGTTCTACAGTGACAGAATTGTTCACATAGACAATGATGAAAAGTTCTTTGACTTCAAAGAACAGTTAGAAGATGAATATTCCAATAGGCATATCCCCCCTGAAGAAGAGGCTATTCAAAGTAGTGCCAACTTGTCAATGGAAGAAAGCAATGAGGAAATAATTGCAGCTCACTCAAAAAAAAGAATCAAAGTAACTGGGCCTAGGCACCCAACATTAATCTCCCCTAGCATTAGAGAAGAGAACATTCTTCCTTACTGTAGACAACATAAGGCCCTAATGACACTCTCAAACAAAAGCAACCCTGCCTCATTTAAATAAGCCATCAAGTCTGACAATGCCAAACACTGGTTGCAGGCCATTAGTAAAGAGTTAGGTACAATGAATGAGTTAAAAGTGTGGGACATCATTCTTTTGAAATAAAATCCCAAGTTCAGTTAGTTTCCATTGATGAACTCATATATATAGGTATTATATTTCACCAATTCTTTGTAAAATTTTGGAATATAATTGAGAATTTTTCTTCTCTTTTGAAAAGAAAAAAATAATGAACTGAAATTTTGTCAAAATTCCAAGTAATTTTTTTTATCATTCTATCATGATTTTAGTAATAATTTGACTCATTCCCCAATCACCTTTAAATAATTCAAAAAAAAAACCTTGATTTTTTCAAAAATCTAAAACAGGAAGAAAATTACCCTGATCCTTTGCACAGAATTATATTTCAATCAATTTCATCTTTTTTTTTCTCAAGCTATGGAGTCAAGGATAAAAATAAAAGAAAGGTTTCTTTTATCTATATTTTTGGTGAACCAAATTTAATTGAGATTTATTGAGATTTAGAATAATATTTTTTTCCAAATGCTTTAAATTAAAAAATAACCAAATTAATTAGGGATTTAAATGTCTAATATTTTAAGCTAGAAGGTCTTGGGGGTACTATCTCATCCCTTTTTGTGATGTAAGATTATCATAATCACTTCTTGATGTCATTTTACAATATTACCAACCCATTTAGTTCCAAGGATTGATTAAGTTAATGATGTAAATATTCTTTTATCTTGATTCAAAAAATTTCTAGCATGGGTTGTTTTTATTGTTAATTTTTGAATAATTTGTATTGGAAATGGAATCATGAAAGTTGAACAGTTATTAAACACATTAATTGAGCTTATGTTATTTTGAATAATTTATTTATATTTATTGAGACATAAACCCCTTTTTAAATTGCTTCTGCAATTTTAAGAACAATTTAGTAGATTTTTATTTTTATTTTTCACTGAGTGTTTTAATTTTTCATCATTTCCTATGTGATTAGGTCTAATAAATAAAGCAAGGACTTGTTACTGAGTGGTATTTGCACAAATAAAATCTTTCAAAATCTTGAAAAAACATTTGATTTTTTATTAATGATATAAAATCAACATTTTGCATTTTTAAAAGAGTATAAGGCTCTCATTAGATCCTTAGAATGTTGAAATAGTTGTGTTTATATAAATTTTCTCATTATTTAATGAACTATAGCCCAAGTAACTAAGATAAAAAATATTTAAATCAATTTATTTTAACATTTTAAAACTTGATTTATTTCTTGGAGACTGGATAAACCTCAGAGGAATCAGAATTTTGGGTAACCTAGCTCTCTTCAGTGATCTGTGTACCACTTAGTTGATTTCTTGAGTAAAATGATTTACTCTTCCAATGATTTGGAGAATAATTTAAGTGTGAATATGTACTAAAAGTCCCAATTAAGTAACTTCAAAATCAAAAAGCATGTATTACACTAATAGTAATTAATATGTAATATGGATTGCTTCAAAACCTGAAGATATTCATTCAAAAAGGGAAAAAACAGCAGTTCTCACAGTTTTTATTTTGTATTTAATCATTCTCCAGTTAAATACCTCATAGAGTTATTTTAATATTATAAAACTAATTTAGACACAATAGGTGAGACTTTGGAATTAATACAAATACAGATTTGAAGCTATTGAATTACTTTCCAAAGACACTTATCATCTTCTTTATTTATGAGAAACTATGATCAAGTTTCAAAATGTTCAAAAAAATCAATTTAGAAACTTTTTTAGGATAGTTACTGGGGCATAATTCATAAAAAAATGATAGAAATTAAATAAAACTACCATTTTAACATTCTAAGGATCTAACGTTTTTAGAAATTTCAAATATTGATTAACTATCATTAAAAAAAGAAACATTTCATTCAAGATTTTGAGAGATTTTATTCATTCAAATGCCACTCAGTCATAAGTGCTTGCTTTACTTATCAGACCTAATCACATAGGAAATGATAAAAACATACAAAACTCAGTGAAAAATGAAAATGAAAATCTACTTAATTTTTCATGAAGCTGCAGAAACAATTCAAAAAGGGGTTTATTTCCCAATCAATATAAATAAATTATTCAAAATAACATAATCTCAATTAATATTTTTTGATTACTGTTCAATTTTCCTGGTATCAAGTTTCAATTCCACTCTTGGTAAACTCAATAATTCTCTGTCATATTCTAACTATGTTCAGTAAAAAAGGCAAAAACATTAAAAAGTAATAGAATTTTGCATTTATTTGAATAATAAATTTCAATATCACATGAAGAAGTTCATTACACTCTATTTTCTTATTGATTAAGGGAAACAGGATTCTTATTAAATTAAATAATTTATCAAAGCAATAAGAGAAGAATAAGATGATTATAAGTGAGTCTTCTATGAACAGGAAGAAATTTTATCAATATAGTTAAAAATAAGCTTTGAAGAGGAAAAGAAATGAGATTCAGATCAGGAGGATATAAAAAGAGTTTTATATCAGATAGTAGAAAAAGAGTTTTTTTTAAAGCAAAAGATGAAGTGATATTTTCAAAGAAAAAAGGGGAGCAAATGTACCAGAAATATTATATTAACTAAACATAATAGCAGAAAATTGAGGATGAATATTAATCCCTGATGTTATCAATGATGATAAATCTTAGTGGGATGGAAGGAAACACTTCTTTTTAATGAATTTTAGCCTTTTTTATCTGAATATTCTCTATCTTTTAGATTCTTAAATATTGTTTTGATTTTTCTTGCCATTTTTAATTTACCTCAAGAAATAAAATAATTTTAGAAATATTTTCATGAATAGTATTATACTTATTAAACTTGCTGTAATACTTACTCTAGGTTGGTGATAGAATATTTTCCTTTTGATCCTTGAAATTCATTTTAAAATTATTTTCTTTTAATTGAAGAAAGATCTTTATTCTCAAGTATGTGCTTTGTGAGTACAATATGCCATTTTCTCACTTTAAAATGGAAAAATTTAAAACCAAACTTTTAGAGTCCAGTTGGACCAAATGTGTTTTTTTAACTTATCCTCTATAATAAAAATATAAATTAAATATTAATTGGTATTATCTTTGCAAAAAATTTCCATTGGGAATGATCTTCCATCAAGAGGTAGATTTTTATTGTATTCAGTAATATAATATCTGTCCTAAATCAAAGGATTTAAATGCTAAAGATTTTTTAAATGACCAATTCATATAGATTTTATGGTCTTATTCCATAAAATCCTTCATAATTGGGAATTATGTTTGAATTACTATTTTCTTATTGCATACTACTTCATTAATATGAGCTTTTTTAAAAATTCTCTTAATACAAATGATTATTTTAAATCTTCTTTAAAGAATTACCCACCATTTAATACCTTGAATATTTTTTCCCATAATATCACAGATAAAAATGGCTTAAATTGTAATTTAATGATTAAATAAACAAATCAAAGTTACTTAAGCCTAAATTAAGAAGCTTGTCAGGTTGAGTATATGTAGAAGATATCAGATAGTATTTAAAGGCCTTAACTATGACTGTGACATGGATAAAAGTAATAAAAAAGGTTAATGGTGATTGTGTTGGGGTTTTACTATATAGCTATAGCAGTGGTGAATGCTTCTGAAAGCGCTGGGTGCAGTGGCGAGCAATTGACTAACTAAAATAAGAATTACAATACTTATAAGATTTTAAGTATACCTAATTATTTTCCAAGAGTATAATTTTTGGTAAAACATTTTACTATGTAGCAGTGATGGCTTTTTTTTAAGTATGGTTAGTATGTACCATCTGATTTATGTTAATACAAACAAAAAATTAATATTTCAATAGCAATTAAATACTAGCCATGCTGTACTCCTACTAACAAACTAAAAGCTTAAAATTTAATTCCAAATTCCTTCCTAATACTCAGTTAACCACAAACCCTCTTCCATTTTTTATTTATTTTTCTCTTCCATCTCAAATTTTAATTCTTCTTAATCGGTATAAACTACAGGAATTCTCCATCCTGAATGATGGTTTTCTTTTATATTTTGTCATTTGATTTTTTCTTGAACCCCACTTCATTTATTATGATTAATCAGAATTTAAATCTTTCTAACCCACATTCCCATCACCAACATCTTTTTGAAATCAGCTCTATTTGCCCTGCCACTATCATCCTTTCTGTTTGTCCAACTCCATCTTATCATATTGCACAGAATTTATCTACCAGCACAATTTCACAAGTTAGAACCAGATTTAAGCTCAATATTATTGCACTAACCACCTTTTCTATCATCTCCAATACCAAAAAAGGCATTAATGAGTATGAGATGCTTGCTATAATCAGGTGGAGTATGAACTAACCATCACAATTATCCAGATTGTTTGGACCCCTGGGAGAAGTCATCTTTATGCTTAGTTCTATTTTTTAAGGGAAATTAACTAATAAATACACCCTGAACTGATTGATTGTTATTCAGGTGAATATCTCCTTAGGCAAATGGAAAAAAAACTAATATTGCCCAATGAATTTTAGTATAAATAATACAACAACCAACCCAATGTTAGCATGGAGGTATCATAGGACATTGTTACTTAATGGAATACTTTCAAGCCCCAAAATAGGAATTTTATCTGATCCAATGTCTATGACTACTTTGAAGTAAGTCACCCCTATGCCTCCATCTCTAATGGTTTCTTATATGTCAGAGCCTTACTCCAAATGGGAATTGGCTGAATAACAAAATTTAATTCCAATATACCTACATTTTCAGCCATTTGACATAAGTCCCTCTTGTCATCCTCACCATCTTTAATATATCTTATACTTACAGATCATCACATTGCAATAGTGTCACAATCGTCATTCTCAGTTGTAACACCTCAAATTTGAACAAGCATAGGACAAAGTGTTGTGTTTGATTTATGGCTTTGGAAACAAAATTTCAGTGAGCCAAATTAGAAGTAAAAGAGAAAGGAATTCTTCAAAAAATCCTGGTTGAGGTCATTGTTTCAATTTAATGTTTATTTTTGATCTTTGAAACAACAAGGCTGCACAATTTCTTACATTGATTACCACCCAATTTTTTTGGCCCAAACATTGGCAAACAGCTGCCATTGCTCCTGTCTTCTACTTCAAACGCAAAAAACCCATCATTAAGAAATTGAATAGCTTACCTCAAGCCACGAATATCAGAACAGTTATTAATTTCTGGACAATCAATGACCAGGCACAGAGCTACATTCCAACAGTAGGACAATGGCCGGATCCAATATGATATAGCTTGTTCAAATCTCTGTTATTGTTTGAGGTAATTTCATCTCATTTCCTCACTTTAAAAATATTCCAATGATAATTACAAATTAATTTTTTGTTTTAGACAATCAGTGGGGCTCATACTGGTAATTTTCTAGCATGAAGCATCTAGGAGGGCCTATCAGGACAGGGCATGATCAATCACCTGTACAGCATAACAGAGGACAAGAGGCAAAGCAGTTCAGAAATGGTTACTGCATTTGAGCACCAATTCAAAGGAGTCAATATCCCCTCTCCAAAAGAAAGATTTATGAAGGAAAAATAAGATTAAAAACTAGATGTAGGGCAGATATTTAAGTGTGGAAATGAGATTTAGGGGGAAAACCAAGTTTGAAATATGAGTTTGAGAATCAAATTGAGGGGCAAAAAAGGAATAGGAAAGAAACTGAAAAGAAGATTTGGAACCCAAAAAAGCAATGCATAGCTTTTCGAAAATTCGTCAAATTTTAAGGGTCATTGAATATTCAATATCAAATTTCTGTCATGACCGAATATTCAGAATCAAATTTCACCTACCTTTGAATATTCAAAATTGAATGTTCGAATATTCGGAAGTGAATTTTGAATTTTCATGGACACCTTCATTTATATATAATTAACCCTTTTGGGCCTTTGGTAAAACCATAAAAACCCATTGGCCCTTAAGTTTTCTTGCCACAAATTATTAAATACACATAAAAAAACGCTATGGGCTCCTTGTTTATGAAATAAATGGAATTCTTATTCCATAACACAATTTATGGTATTTTTAATTCCCTTCAAGCCATTAATTTTATGTATGCATTTTTTATTCCATTAATTTCATTTATATTATTGATGATACCATTAATATTACTTATGAAATTGTTGAGGCTATTCATGTTACTTATGGAATTGCTGATGCTATTCATACCATTTTTATGGCATTTTTCATGAAATTCATGTGATTCATGGCATTTTAACAATCACTCAACCCAAGAATTTTCAAAAAAATATAGGCTTCTTGTTTTTGATTCTTAAGATTGAATGGATTTTTTAAAAATAATGATGATTATTTATTTCAAAAATAGAATTCGAACAGAAAGGATCATTTATTTCAAAAATATAATTCAAACAGAAAGGATTTGTTATTTCAAAAATAGAATTCAAACAGGAAGTATTATTTATTTCAAAAATAGAATTGTGATTTTTAGTCAGAAAACACTTATATCACTTGAATTTTAATTAGAGTAATTGCTAAATAATAATGTTCTGATTAATAGATTGAATCTAAAATCACTATAATAATAAGAAAAAATATTTTAATTTGCATAATTCTGGGATTTATTAAATTTTTTGATTTCAAGAGAAATTCATTTAACGAGTAAAAATAATAAATGGAATTATTGAAGATTATCATACCAAGCATACATACTTTCATAAATTCCATTATTTAACCAAGAACGTAAACACATATTTGCCTCCACAGAATCACAGGAAAGTGATGTGCGTTTGTTAGTAATCAAGTTTCCAGCTTCTGAAAATACACACTCACTAGGTGCTGAGGTTGCAGGTATTCCAAGGTAGTCTCTTGCAATTTTGGATAATATCGGAAACCTATTTTCATGGCTCTTCCACCATTCAAGAATACATATTGAGTAATGTGGTGAATCAGTTTGTAAATATTCAAGAATTTCATTAGTTTTATTTTTTCGTTGGGACATTCTTTCTTCAAAAGGAGGCAATTGCTTCAGATTAGTCGGAACTGTTTCAGAATCCTGAGGTTCTTGTGGAAAGTTGATTGTGTATTCAGAAGAATATTCAGCATATACTTCTTTGAGATGTTTGAGTGCTTCGTCCTTATATCTTATTGGATTGGTATCACTGTTTCTTTCATCTTCTTGCAACAAATCATGCTGAGTAAACCATGTAAGCTTGAATCGTGGGTCAAGAATCAAGCACATAGCACAGGAATTTGATCTAATATTGTAATAACTTTCAAGCTTCGAATATGCTTGATCAGCTGCATTGTAAAGTTGGGATTCCCTTGAGACTTCATTTTTTGTTTTTTGACATGTTTCAAGGAGTAGTTGGTACCAAGGCATTACTAACCCAAGTGAGGGATAAGAATCACCTTGAACTTCATCGGCTGCAGTGGCAAAGACCTTTAGAAATTCTGATATTTGTTGAAAAAATGTCCAGTCCTCTTCCAAAATTACATCCTGAATAGTTAGAAAGGAATGAAGTGAGATTTATTATGCAGAAAAATAATCAACTAGGCAGACGTACAAGGCGTATATCATTATGAATGTCTGCTTTTTCTATTGCCTGGGAAATCGTTTTCTGTTTCTTGCTGCTAAATGTTTTTTGGCTTGAACTTTTAAGGTGATTTGTTTTTTGCTTTGATGTTTGAGACTTATTGTACTCATAAATAAAATCATCAAAAGAGCTCTTCTGCTTTAATGCTGAACAAAGCATTGAATATGTTGAGTTCCATCTGGTGGAATTGTCAGCCATTGGCCGGTTTGGTGGCTCTTTATTTTTTTCACAAATGCTTTTGAAGTGTTCCCATGAGGTGTTTGATCGACGTATTAAGTGAACCACCTTCTTAACCTTATCAATTGATCCATCAAGCTCCTTTAAAGAATCCTTTGCAGCTAAATTAAGAATATGTGCAAAACATTGAATGTGTGAGTCAAAACCTTTCAGCAAATTATTTTTAACAGCAAGGTCCATAAATGTTGTATTTGAGGAAGCATTATCCAATGTTATGGCCATGATTCGATTACCAATGGATGAGATATCCAAACTATAAAAATCATTTGACAAATTGGACAAATCGCTTTCAGTTTCTGAAGATGAATCACTTGAGGTATCTATTTCAATTGCATCACGCTTTGATCCCCTTGGCTTTTGAGAGTGTTCAATAAAGAAATCATTAAGCATATCCATGATTTTTGTGTATATGTTTTTACCAGTATGAGCTTCTGTGAACTTGGAAAATCCAACGGTTGCAGTGATTTGTTTCCAATCAGATGATATGTAATGAGCTGTGAGAGTAATATACGACATTCCACCTGGACCAGACCAAATGTCAGTAGAAAATGAGAACCGTGGTGCTTGTGAATTGATAAAGGCAAATATATGTTCTTTATCATTCAGAAACTTTTGCTTGATCCATTTGGAAATTGTGGTTTCAGAAATTAAGTTAATGTCCTTGTTGAGGGTGTGAATAAGTTTTTGAAATGATTTTGATTTAACTAATGCATATGATTGTTGATCTTGAATTATGAATCTGACAAGATTATCAGTGAAATTATTCTGTAAGTGGACATTCATACTTTTTATTATGCTGCTTCCATGTGAGTTTGATAAGTTACTTTTTCCTTCAGTGTTCTTTTTAGCAATTGCTTCAGCCCATAGTTCCTTATGAAATTCTTTCAAATGAGATACCAGGTTTTGCTTGGTTCCTTCATGTCGCTTAATTTTCTTTGAGCATCCATCGACTAGGCATAACTGGTATCCATTCTTTGCTTGGGAAAAATAACATTGTGCGATTTGACTTTGGTTTACTTTGGAGTTTGAAGAGGGATTTTTTGTGCAAGAACGTGAAATTTGACTGGCTGATTCATTGGGATTTATTAGGGATCTTATTTGACTCATATTAAGAATTAGTTAAAGATGTATTAGGTCAAATGAATGTTAATTTGAAGAGAGTGGATCAAAAATGAATTCAACATGCCCAAGCCATATAAAATAATTATGGTTAGGATGTATTTAATGTGGAAACATATTCATTATGCATAAATTTGCATGAAATTTAACAAATCACTATCAGACTTGATTAATTTCATAATCATTCACTCATTATTTGTTATTTATTGTTTGATTACTTATTAATTTATATAAATAAAGCAAAAATACAAAACAAATGAATAAAAATCAAATAAAAGATCATAAAAATAATGAATGTCATTAATTGTCATTCATTATAATTAATTTCAAGTCATTATCACTAATGGTCATTAATTATAATTAATTTTCATTAATTCTCATTAATTATATTTTAATTATTATTTCTAATTAATGAACAACAATAAAAATTAATTAAAATTAACTATAAATAATGGCAATTAATAATAATTAATTAAAATTGATTTAATGATAAGATAATAATAATTAATTAAAATTAATTATAATGAAAATATAATTAATAAAAATCAAATAAAATTAATTATAAAATGAGAATTAATTATAATATACTTAATGAAAATTAATTAAAATTACTGATAATGAATTAAAATTAATTATAACTAATGAAATTTAATGATAATTAATTAAAATGAACTATATTTTCATTAATTATCATTAATTTTCATTTTATAATTTTGTTTAATTTTCATTAATTATATAATTAATAATAATTAATTTTATTTAATTATTATTAATTTTAATTAATTTTAATTAATTGTTATTAATTATAATTAATTTTGATTAATTATCATTAATTATAATTAATTTTAATTAATTATCATTAAATTAAGGGTGTTGGTGAACACACGTAAGCTTTTAGTAAAAACACGTAAGCCCTTACGTGTTTTTACCAATTTATGGTAAAAACACGTAAGTGACCTTAATTTTAAAAAAAATTCCTCAGGCTCAGTTTTGAGGTTTTTTTAATTTTTTTTTGCCATATTTTTCCCAACTTGGCATGTCAATAAGCACAAATTTTTTCAAAATTTTTTTTTTCGCCAAATTTCACAAATTTGGCCAATATGCCAAAATGGCATATTTTTTTCAAAAATTCATTTAAAATCTTCCCACTTATGAATTTGCTTCATTTTTTTTATACATAAAGGGTTCAATGTGAAGAATAAAGAACCAGAATCCCATAATTTTGGGAATTTCTTTGGGTGGGACAAGTGAAGGCGCAAAAAGAGTTTTTTTTTCAAATGTTTTTTCCCGTCATTGTAATATGCCTATTTTTAAAAAGTGAGTTTAATAACTTCCCACTTATGAATTTCCTTCATTTTTTTTTAAATTAAAGGGTTCAATCTGGACAATAAAGAACCAGAAGCTCATGAATTGGGAAAATTTTTTGGGTGGGACCACAAGTGAAGGCGCAATGGGTGTTTTTTTTAACTGTTTTTTCTCTTGTGGGTAATATGAATATTTTCAAGTACAAAAGTTCCACAAGTTTGATAAAAAAATGAGACTGAGGTGGGATTTAAGCAATAAATAGGACTGAGGAGGGGGATAATTGGCATAAATTGTATATACAAAAATCATTCAATCAGAATCAACCTCCAAAATAGTGGGTTTTTTCTGAGAGGGGGGAGGAAGATTGGACAAATACAACATTCTGTGTTTCTTAAATTTATCAGCCCACCCCAGGGCTTGTTTTTGGGCATGAATCTCCCAGTTCACAGTAATGGGGGGGACTGGATAAACTTTAGAAATGATGATGTCCAATGGAACAAAATGAGCACAACTATTCAAGAAGCAGATGAAAATGGGGGGATTATCATTTGGAGGACAGAAATAAGGGAAAAAGGAAAAAGATTGGGCTGTGGAATAAAAGAAAACTGGTCTTTTATACTTATTTGCAATTGGATCCCCCATGTCAGGCATGGACATCCACTTGCTTTTTGGAGCCTGGCCAGCATCTTCATACCATTCAATTCTTTCCAAATAAGAGGATACTGAGGGAATTAAGGTGTTCATGGCTTCATAAAGGTCTTGATTTTGGTGAATTTCTTCAGCCAAGTCACCTCTGACATCAGCCCATTGATCTTGAGTCTTGTAAATGAAGTGGGATACTGTTCTGTAGCCACAGTTTCCATCACCCTGGACATTGATGGCCTTGAAGGTGTATTTCAATATAAACTTGGGCAAGTCTTCTGAGCCAGTTATCTGATAACATAAGTTCAAAAAATGAATAAATATCAAAATAAACAACATAAAATTACATTAAAAAGAATCAGAAACTCACAAACAGCTTGGAGCATTCATCACTTGTGTGATAGTTGCTTTGACAATGCTCACAGGTCAGGTCAATTGCATCATAGATATTCAAACTGGTGGCAGGCTTGTGTGATTTTCTTTGTGATGTTTTTCTTCCAATTGCCAATCTTCTGGACCTTCTAAGGGTTACTTCTGATTTATTTAATTCAGTTGCTGAGGGTAGTGAATCTGATGAACTGATGGATTTAGACAATGAGTCCTCAGAATCTTCAGATGAGTCCACTTCCATAATTGGAGAGGGGACATTTGACTGGGATCTGGAAGTTGTTGTGCTGGTCACTTTTGATGGGGGTCTTCCTCTTCTCTTGGTTTGACTCTCAATGATTTCAAATCTTGAAGGTTCTCTTTTGTTTTTATTCTTGGCTCCTTGGGGTCTTCCACGGATATTCTTGCATTCTAGAGGGTCTTCATAATATTGACCATCCTCTTGACTCTTGGGAATTTGATCAAATGGGACTTTTCCAGTCAAAACATCTTGAAAATGTTGGAGTATTGGGGTGATTTCTGCCATTGGTCTTTGAAACAGGTCTTCCCCAATGTCTTCAAATATTTTCTTGGCTTCATTCTTTCTTTCTTTTTCAACACTTTGATCATCACCTTGAAAACCAGTCTGAGAAGAATATGACAAGTAAAATCAGTTAATAAGAAAAAAATAATAAGAAGAAATTAAAAAACCCTCACAGGCAAATTCAAATGCCACTGAGGATGGAAGTCTGATAATTCAAGCCTTTGGCGCTTTGCAAATGCCTTTTGGGTCTTATGCTTGCAAGGAATGCCTTTATAATTGTTGTATTTGTTGGTGCATTTTTCATTTGGAGGAAATTTTGTTTTGAAATTTTCAAAGGCAATCTGAAGAGCATAATGAGACACCTTGCCATTGAGGGCACAGATGTGTGGAGGAAAATTCTTGACATGGACAATCATTTCTTTGGAGATTCTGTTGATAATTTCAATAAATTGTTTTCTGAATGCCATGTGGAGTGCCCTGACTACCTCCAGGAGAGTACCAGTGGACTTTTGTAGCCAAAGTTTAACCATGGCATGGGCACCTTCAACTCTGGAGGTGGAGCCCACACCCAGGTGGCAATGGTGGTTTGTCCAGGCTGGCACATAATACTCCTTTAGAGGAAGCCAAGTATTTTCCAAATACTGCAAGACCTCAGCATTTTTAACCTGCTTTTGAAGCTTCTTCCAGTTGTCTTTGAAAGACTTTTCAGTGGGTGAATACATAAGCTGAGAAAAGAATCCCAAAGTCATTAATAAAGACAATAATAAGAAAAAAAGTGAAATAACATGAAATCAAATAAAGAAGTATATTACTTGATTCCAAAGGCCCATAAAATTTTCAAAATCAGTTCCATGACCAATTTTCTTCATGCAATGAGCAGATACATCCTTGTTGATGTGCCAAATGCATAGCATGACTTTGGAGTCTGGAAAGAGCTTCTTAATAGAGTTTTTCAAGGCCAGATCCCTGTCAATAACAATAACTGGGGGGGGACAAGATTGGTGTTGTTGAGGACCTTTTCAATGTATTGATTTAATGCCCAAGTATATGAAGTTTCATTTTCATTCTTCATCAAACAAAAAGCCCCAGAAAAGGTCTCATTTGTTGAGCTGAATCCAACAATATGAAAAAGAGGCATTTTGTACTTATTGGTTTTATAAGTACAATACATAAGAATGACATGAGGAAAGCCATGAAGAGGTTTTATGGCCAGGGGGTGAGTAAAAAACAAGGAGGTAATGTGTCCCTCAGAATCCCTTGCAGAGGACCAAACAAAATTTTCTTCTTTGAGAGTGTCAATAAGAGCATCAATGGGCCTTCTGCCTTGCAGTTTGTCTTTCTTTATTTTCTTGACTTGGTTATAAATGTCTTGAAGGATTACAGGCCTGTCAGACTCCCTCTGGCTGCATAATTGGGCCTGAATTTGCCTTGGCATGAGGAGTGATTCAGACACTTGAGCAATTTGGGATGTTTCTTGCTCATTGAATTTCCTGAAAGCAGAATGTGCCATGATATTTTCAGTGGCATCATGGCTATGTTCAGGATTTTTGACTTTAAGAGTCCAAGTGGTGCTCTTGGCATATTTCCTGGCATAAAGTCTAAAAGGACAGTCAAGCTTTCTTGAGGTGACTGTTTTGGAGGGGCTTTTGTTGGGATTTGGGGTGCCAGACCTATCACAACATATTTCAATTTGGTTGTGGGTCATATTGGACCTCAAGGTGGACACAGCATACCCCTGAGCCCTGGCAACATTATGCACATGTTGCCAAAGAAGCTCAAGGGTCTGAAATTAACCTTCAGTGGGGGGTTGGAGCATTTTTGAATGAAAAATATGTGTAAAAGTGAAAAAAAGGGGGGATTTGGGGATTTGGAATGGGGTAAGAACCTTTCGAAGTGTGAAAAAGAGGTGAAAAAAGGTTTGAAAAATGAACAGAAGGGGTTAAGAGTGAAAGAAAGTGGTTTAAATATGGGATTAATGGATGAGGGAAGGTAAAAAATTGGAAATTTGGAGGCTTGAAAGCAGGTTGTTGTGGTGGAAAATGCAGTCTTTGGGTGAAAAGCTTTGCAAAATGGCTTTGGTAATGCTGTTTTTCCAAAAAAAAAAATGATTTGGGGTGGGGATAATGTGGATTGTTGGGGTGTTTGGGCTTTTTTTTTTGGGGGGGGCTGGGCAAAAAAATCTGAAACAATTTGGAGTTAGAGAGGTTTTGTGGGGAAAAAACCTCTTTTGGGCATGTTTTGGCCCAATAAAGGCCCAATTGTGTTTCATTTTTAATTAAAAATGGGCCCAGGGCACCCCTTACGTGTTTTTACCAAATTATGGCCAAAACACGTAAGTTTTTAGTAAAAACACGTAAGCTCTTACGTGTTTTTACCAATTTGCTTATGTGTTTTTACCAATACCCTAAATTAATTATCATTAAATCTCATGAATTATAATTAATTTGAATTAATTTTCATTATAAATAAATGATAATTAATTAAACTTAGTTATAATTAATTTTCATTATATTAATTATAATTAAAATCAATTATAATCAATGACATTTAATGATAATTAAATAAAATTAATTAAAATTCACTATAATTAATTATAATTAATTTTAATTAATAATTAATTATAATTAATTAGAATTATAATTTCTTTTAAATTAATTTCAATTTTGATTATAATTATAATTAATTTTCAACATTTAATATTAATTATAATTAATGAAAATTATTCAAAATTAATTATAAATAATTAGAATTAGTTTCAATTAATTATAATTAATAATTAATTAATAAAAAATTATAGTTAATTTTAATTAATTATATTTAATTATAATTACTTTTAATTATAATTAATTCCAATTATAATTTAATTTAATTAATTATATAATTAATTTTAATTAATTATAAATAATTTTCATGAATTAATGACAGTAATTAATTGTCATTCATTATAATTAATTTCAATTCATTATCATTGATGGTCATTAATTATAATTAATTTCCATTCATTCTCATTAATTATATTTTAATTATTACTTGTAATTAATGAAAAATTATGAAAATTAATTAAAATTAACTATAAATAATGGCAATTAATTATAATTAATTAAAATTGATTTAATGATAATATAATAATAATTAATTAAAATTAATTATAACTAAAATATAATTAATAAAAATCAAATAAAATTAGTTATAAAATAAGAATTAATTATAATATACTTAATGAAAATTAATGAAAATTACCGATAATGAATTAAAATTAATTATAACTAATAAAATTTAATGATAATTAATTAAAATGAATTATATTTTCATTAATTATATAATTAATAATAATTAATTTTATTTAATTATTATTAATTATAATTAATTTTAATTAATCTTAATTAATTATTATTAATTATAATTAATAATAATTAATTATCATTATTTATCATTAATTATAACTAATAATAATTAATAATAATTAATTTTAACTCTTTTTGTTTCTTTTTCTTCCATTCCGTAAAGTTTGACCTTTTCTTCCTCGGTTGCTCTCATTCCCATACCACATAATACAGTACCACGCCTCTTTTTTAAAATACGATTCACTCTGTTAGCAAGCTCAACAATTTTTATCAATATTTATCCTGAAATCACCTTTGTAAGTGATATTTTCACCTCTAATTTCACTTAATTTAGTTCGAACGTTGCTATTACCTTCTATGACTTTCTCAACTTTTCTCCATAATTTTTGTAGATTTACAGGTGAATGATCATAAGACAAAATTAGGTCGCGAAGTTGCGCTGACACAATCATTGGATTGGTATGATGGGTCCATGATTCATCTCTTAGTTTTGTTAACGTGATTTCGACTAGTTCGGCTACTCTTTTCTTTTCTTCCGACATGTTAAGTTTAATCTTAATATAAACCCATCCAAACAATCCAATTCCGATACTGATTAAAATTATTTTAATTTTCTTGATCAACTTCAATACTCCTAATTTTAATTTACACTTCCATTAATTATAGTTACAAACCAATCAAAAACCCATCTTGAATCACCGTCGACTGACTACCACCACCACCACCAACGCCGGCCGACACCCACTACCACCACCACCAGAATCACCGTCGACCGGCCACTACCACCACCGCCGGCCGACTACCATCACCATCACCGTCGACCGGCCACTACCACCAGAATCACCGTCGACCAGCCACTACCACCACCACCGTCGACCGGCCACTACTGCCTCCCCCTCCACCCATCCACCATCACCACCACGGCCAACCGGCCACTACCTCTACCACCTACCGGCCACCTCCACCCCCAACTGTTATTAGTGAGGCCACACCACCTCCTCCTCCACCGCTGCAACAACATATATGACTAATTTTTTTTTTTTTTGCAATTTAGGGGAGGAATTAGAATTTTGTAATATATTATATCTGAAATAATGACATCACCTTCAAACAACCAACTCCCCCTTTCTTTAGCCATTTCTTATCAATCATCTAATTATTTGACTGTTGGGACTCAACCAAATGACCAGATGATTGTTAATAAGCTCAATGTGCCCAATCTCTCTTTAGTTACTCATGATGTGAAGCCTGTTGGGACTCAACCTCACAATCAGAATGATAAAACAGAAGAGAATTCTCTTAATCATAATCACTCAAATACCAGACAACAAAGAAGAATGCTTTCTTATATGAACCAAACAGCAGGCCAGCTTGGCCTTTACAATCCCAACTTCTCCATAATTACACTAGACAAGAAGAACAATGAGAATGCCTCCTGGTTAAAGCTTCCTCCACACAAACTTCTTCCCAGACCCTATGTACTTATCAATAGACATAACAAGCCTTATTTACCTATTTTCATGTATCAAATTCACCCATTCAGCAGTCCAACACCAGTCTTCCATAAACTTCGAAAATTGATCATAACATTAAATAAGCTTGCAAAGAACTGTCAAAATATCACCACTAACTCTTATATGCTTGATGGTATTATGAAAGGAATAGGATTTCGTCAGGGTTCTGATTCTGGTAAATCTGCTGGGGTTTATGCAAGGAAAGCGGGCTTGACTAAAAAAACAATTGATGAAGATAATGAGCAATGGTCAACACTTCAAGAATTTGATGAATTCATTCACTCCAGAATTCAAGGTTTTTCACATAATGCACTTAAAGACAATCAAGAAATCATGAATGCAGCCAATTTGCCAAACTTCAGCCAACTTGAATGGCATTCCAACAAATCACTGAATTTCAAAACTTATTCAAATGTTATAGTTACTTTCAATGGCTTCCACAATAAACCACATACTGATAATAAGGACATCAATTCAGGGACATATGGTATATTCTCTTTTATCAATAAAAACGATTTCATTCCAATTCCTACAGATTTCACACCCTCTGGGCATGGATTATCATTTCCCAACCACAAATTCATTTTTGATTTTTCCAAAAAAGAAGGCATTGTTGAAATACTGTG